>KB663721.1:6867751-7415874 GCA_000349025.1 Anopheles minimus
CGGCTCCGGACGGCTCCGGACGGCTCCGGGCGGCTCCGGGCGGCTCCGAACTCGGAGTATTGCACCTACCTTCCGGAATCGCTTCCAAAAATGGAGGAGTCATTCGGAAGCGATTCCGCTTTTTTGTCGAATTTACCCATCACTAGTCTGCACGTCCATGCCATTACCATATTCACCCGGGCCACCATCGAAGGTCGTTGACACATCCTGCGGTAAATGCACCGTGTTAAACAAAACAAAGCCCCCGAAGAGAAATATGGGAGTAGTCACTATCTCGTGCGGCATCACCTTGACAGTGACAAACGTCTTTTTTTTCGAGGGAGAGAGAACGCATCTGCCCCGCTGGAAAGAAGATAGCTTCCTCAAGAAAACAGAAACGAACCGGTTAAAATGCTTCACCCATCGGTCGGTGATCGGTCGATCCGACAGTGTCCAACTTAGACCGTTCGGTAAAACTTGTTTTGGAGTGATTTGATTGTTCGAACCTACGACAGCTAGTCGTTAGATAAAGCGTTAACCTTGTGACTGAAGTTACGAAATCTTTCTTTGGATTAGGTTTTGGTTTGTTTTTTTTCCAGTATATATCAATGATCATCGAACATGGCAACTAGCGGCCAAAGTCGTAACGTTTAAGGACACCGTGATACGGAAAAGCCCCCAAAAGTTGCAAAGATTGGTAGCGAAACGACTACAGTGTGCCAGGAAGTGTGGATCTCTACCCGGATACGATCGGTCAATCGTAGAGGTTAAAATAAAGCTACACATTAAATAAGAAACACTTTAGGTAAATGTAAACATAAAACAGTGTCGTTCGTTGAGGAAGCGACACCACCAAGCTAATGTTAGCTCAAGCAAAACCAACGGAATGAACTAACCACACTGTTGTTTATTTGTCGATCAGTGTGGACAAGGTTAATCGAGAAACGAATTAACGTCACCGAGCTAGCCAAACACGCAATTTATTGGAAATCATTCAACGAATTAGCGATCGTGGGCAAGACAAACCTTTCACACATGAGGAACTTGGTGTCTTTCCCCAATAGTACGTGTGGTGAAACATCTCCTGCAGGTGGGGCAGTTTAAAGAACTGCCACCTCCAATATGGAAGGCATATGCAACGGAAGAACGTTTGAGTTTCGCAAGAACTCCAGTTCCCAACGTAACAATGAAGATCCTACGCAAGACGCTACGTTGTAACGTTTTTTCCTTTCCCATTTCCATGGCAACAGTCATGCACGTGTGCTGAACGATTCAAACTCAGCACGAAAGTGAGGTTAGGAAATAGTTTACTAGCACCGTCTTGCACATGTGGTGGGATGCAGAAGTATTCCAAATGGCGTGCAGGTGGTGCGAGTTCTTCCATCCACTTGCGCCTTCACTGCAGTGGATGTGTTGGCCATATTCTAGTGGTTCGTGACATGCGGCAGGGTGGAAAACATATTTCGCGGGCTTCATTGCAATGGTCACGAACAGAAACCAGCCGCGAATTGATTTGCGTTTGTGTGAGTGTTTGTTTGGGTTCTTTAAGTTCCCTCACCCATATCCAAACCTGAACGTGCAGGTTAAGATTGCTTACAAAATCTGGAAAACTGGTTATTCACACCACTTCTTAGACGGTACCGAAGGTGTGAGATGGGATTCATTATGATTTTGAGACGGTTTTTTCCGTTTTTTCCCCCTGCTTTAATCTGTGTACACTTGCAAGTTTGCACTTGCCCTCCACTTTTGTTCGACACCTGCGCTACGAGTTCGAGTGATGAAATCGATGAGATTTGTGCGTTTCCCCAGCGAAGGCTCTAATAGATTCCTCCCGCTGCTGCCGTATCCTCCACGCACCGCGTTAGATCACACATAACCTTCACCGGTAACACCGAGGTACCGAGGAAAGTGAAGACGTGCGTGTTGGGTTGGTTCGATGATGAGCATGCACGGCATGTTTGCGGATGGCGCAAGTTCTCCATAGCTCCATCACTCATTTGCCATGTGCTGTTGACCTACCTACCGACTGAAGAAGTTGAATACTGGTGCGAGTTTGGTCGGATTTGCGCCTAGCTGCGCAATCGGAGACGCCAAAGAAGAGAAAAAACGCAACTCCAGATCCACACTAACAACACTCTAACGAAATGATCAAGGACGCACACACCTCTAACCAGAGGCGATTAAGCTGTGTGCAGTGCTTTGGGAGAACGACACGGTGAACAAACGGCTTTGGTTGCTTTCGAGCAAATATTCACCACCGGAGGAGATCGACTTCGGGGAGCTTTGTTGATCAGTGTAGAATTCTTGATTTTCTTGTAAGTAACTTTCACTAATAGCGCAACGCCACCAGCACCATGTACACCATTGACCGCTTGCCCGCAGACTTACTTCTTGGCGCAGCACCTTGGTCGAATCCGACTAAGAAAAGCACTCGTTATACACCGTGTTTAGACGCGCAGAGCAAGACCACCGAACCGTTCACCAGCTAATCTACCGATCGACTGACCCACCCGTACGAACGCGACCGAGCTTCAAAGCGACTCTTCTTGTACGTCGGCATACCGCCTTCTAACGTCTTGCGTTACTACCGACCGTTTTTTCACGTCATCCCTACCACGGTGCATGACGGGGCTTACGGGCGCAATACCTCCGAAAGCCTCGAACGTATACCATCAGCCAGGTTCGTCGCTTCTACTCCCTTTCCACGCGCGCACGCCATTGCGCAGCAATATTGAGCAATGCGCGGGTTGGGGTGTTAGACACCTTTGGAAAAGCTTCCCTTTGCTTTGTGATCGTGGCTGCTGTTTGCGATTTGAAGGCATTACTGTAGTGGTGACGTTTTGAGGAAATTCCACACATTCTCTCAGCGGTTCGCTTCCATCGGAGCTTTTTTCTTAACGGAACTTTCGCTGTGAGCTTTCGATGATCGCACCCCCAAATAGGTGGGGGTTGTTTTCCAATGGTTTTCTTTCTTTACGGTTGATCATCCGTGAAGTGTTAGCATAGGTTGGGAGGAAGTAATTGCAAAATTTCAGGAGCTCCAACATTTTGAAGGGCTTTTGACGGAACTTCTTGATTTCATTCTATGGAATTTGGAGGTCGATGTGTTAGAAATATTTATTTAAAACACTATTTAATTTCGTTTGCATAATTGGTTTCTATCTAACAGTAGCAAAAACCATATATTTTCAAAAATACTTTCTATAAAAAGTTTTTCTATTTTCATTAAAATAGATTACGTTCTTTTGCCAATAATAAATAAATCTTTCTACGATCTTATTATATAATATAATTAGCAAAAAATTTGTATAGAGCAGAATTGAAATTGAAGTATCCGAAGTTTTTTTTTTCCAAATAAACGAATAAATGGGAGCTCTATTCTTCCTTCTTCCATATTTTTATCGTTATAAAAGTATTTAAAAAATACTCATTCAATAATATAAGACTATTTTTATCGCTTCTTTTTCCCAGAATTTTAATTAAATTTTTCAAAATTCTAGAAAAAGCTAGAACATATTTGGGGCAAAAAATCTTCAACCCCTTGCCAAACTATCCGAAGCACGAAGCATAAAAAAACAGTAAAACACACCCAATGGAGTCGAATGCAAATATTCAGGAAGTTTCGAAGAAACCGGATAAGCTTTGCGAATCGCCAGCATCAACATGAGCTCGATGAACCCGTGCTGGCACTCGCCAAAAAAACCGGATGACGTGCGACTCATCGCTGCTGCCGAGCTGATTGAAAATCGATCTTCCTACCAGCAAGCAGCTGGCCCACTGCTTCATGTTCGTTATGGCGCTATGGAGCATTGAAATCGCACCCAGATAAGAATTTTATCGCTACTCTGTAGCCGAACTGGACTTAGATACAGTTTTCCCATCCTTGCCTTTTGCGACTTATCATTCTGCTTCTTCGGCGTACCGCGTCAGAATGGGAAAGGCTTTTGTTGTGGCCACAATTCAAAAGAAAGGGAGAGACGAAAACACGGGAACACTACCAGCTCGGGCTGCATAATTTCTCCCACCCATGTCTCGAATGCGTCTTGTTCGGTACAATGTCGAACGACGTTAATGATGCGTGTATGCTTGCTGACTTTCTTCGCCGGTGAAGGTCGTGGTTGGTTTATTTATCGAGCGAGGCCGATCTTGCGAAAGAAGTCACCGTTTTATGTTGGATTGATTGAGTTTTGATTGTTACTTAAATCATCGAGAGTACGTTTTGACGGAGTTACGAAGGATGAGCATAAATTTTGTACCGGCAGTGGTTTTGTGACAATTTTCCCCCTTTTTTGGTACGGAAAAACCTACAATCGGATAAGGTAAGTGTATAAATCAGGGAAGTAAGTATGTTGGAGGATTATTTTTTATTTTATTTCTTCTTAAGTATTTATTGTAGGGAAAAGATTAGTCCAATTTATTATATTATGTCTGGTCTTTTATATTATCTATTATATTAGCCCTGGTCTTTTTTATTTTAACATTTTTGAATTTAACTTATTCGACTTATTGATTGATTTAAATGTCTTTAGCATAGTACAAAATTTCTGAATCTAGAACCAAGTCATTATTATTTAAAAAAACTGAAAAGAATTAAAATTTCATCGATTCAATGTTATGAATTATATTCCATTATATAAATAAGCAACTGTTGTTCAATGCAAACAACAAATAAATAAAATAAAGACTCATAAATTCCTCTCTACAGTCGTTTGTTCGGGGAAAATCATCCCATTACTCTGGTGCTGCGTCAATGACCGCTTCCGGGATGATTCAATTCGGTCGTCCTTGAGGGATTTGCACAAACATTGGCGGGTTCATGCCGATAACAATCGTTACTCATGGATTAAGGCTCACTGTACGTAGCACATGCAGTGGAGAAAGCATTGCCCTCGAGGGCGCTTACCCTTGGCAACCTTCAACTCACGTGAGACAACATTAATTCTTTATAATATAAAAAAAACGTGCATAACTCGATGGAGTGCCTACGTTATTTCATTGAGAGAGAGAGATAATATTTTACATAAAAGCTTGGTTGGTTGGTTGTTATAAATGCTCCATTTTATGTAATATTTTTAAATTTTTTAATTTTTTATTTGCTCTTTTTATTTTAAAAACATGATATATGATCTGTACGGACAGTCATTTTGTAAAACATTTAATTTTGAAGCTGCCCCTTTACACCTCCCAGAGGGAACCGTTTTTGCCTGCAATATGGCGGTTGTAAAACAAGCTCCAAAGGTCATCTAAACGTTGCGGTCAATTCCGGTGGTAATACCGATGAAACTTTTTGGTCACATACTCCAACACGAAGAATATAACTTCCACGAAGCTGATAAAGCTACAACCAAGGAAAAGTGCTGCTCCTCCGCCAAGGGATACTAAAATTGGGAGGGATTAGTATTTAATAGAATTTGATAAAACATTACTTTTTTATGTGGGGTCAAACAGATGTAATTAATTTTAATCGTACTGTACACAAAACAATTCTAAATGTTTCACATACACGCTCACCGATTAAATTGCTGATGTCAAATAGTACGTCACGCTTCATCCGCATCCGTGGGTAGATAATTTGTGTTTCCAGCTTACTGTTTGCCTGCTCTAGAACCTACATAAGGGGAAAAACAACGACAAAAAAAAACAGAGAAAAACTTCCCTAACGACACACAAATTATACTACCGTTTTTTTCACCAACACCTGCTTGAAGGAGACGGACTCGCAGAGCGGCTGACAGGTGCAGTTCGTCTTGTACCACACCCTGAAGTGTGTCGCCAAACAGTGCAGCCCGGCCGGTGTGCAAGAAGTTTTCCCTACCGGGTTGGGAAATGTGCGATTATTTTCTAATTATTAGAACGGAAAACTATTACGTGCGAATTGTACGTACCGATATTGTAGAAGAACGGCACACAGTCACACAGCCGCAGGGCAGCCTCGATACGGCAGCTTATGCGACACAAATTAATCGTATAAACCTGCAGGAAACGGTACGAGAAGAAAATGAGAGGAAGTTGTGGGAAAAGCTAGTTTTGTTTTGGTATTAACCGGCTTACGTTAAAGTAGTGGAGCCGTTCGGATGGTAGGCGACATTTGCGCCTTCGGCGGGATAACTGTTTGACAGCTTTCGAGGCAACCACCTGTTCGACGGAGAGCGACGAGCTGATTATGTCGTGCTGGCCCAACACATAATGGATGGAACTGTCCGCCGTCATGACGTCTTGTTCAATATGAATGTACTGCAAGTAGTGCATTTCGAAAACAATGTATATTTTATTACAAAAATATTTAATGAATGTTATAAACAATTTTAAATTTAAAATATTAATTAAATTTCAAATATGTGTTACTATGGCTAATATTCGGTTTCAACTATGGCTTACATGAAATGAATGATATAAAAAAGAAAATATTTGGATTTGAAATTTGTCTAAAACAATCCATAGAATTGAAATATCCTAAACTGCCTCGCATATTCTAATACTGTGCCATCCATCAGTTATTGCGTTCCTTACCAGGCATGAAACAACTCGGAATGAATATATGAACGATATACGAACTATGTTTATATTTTTAGAAACCTTGTAGTGACGAATCATTCACAAAAAAAACGAGGGCAGAACAAATTGACGAATAAAGTGACGAAATTCCTTCCCAAACGGCAATTCATTTTACTCACAGGCACACTGAAACCATAGTTCTAGCATTGTGTGTTATGCGTTCATGAAAAAATGATCAATCAGATGAAAAAATCAAATATGTGAAAAATTAAACACCCCAACTCGTGCGTTCTTGTGAAAAGCGAAAATAGATTTTCGTACGCAATGGATAAGCGAAATAAAAATACTTCTTGGCTGGTAACTTTCGAACCACTCTCGCACTGTGTGCAGTCGTGGCCGAGCGGTTAAGGCGTCTGACTAGAAATCAGATTCCCTCTGGGAGCGTAGGTTCGAATCCTACCGACTGCGACTAAACTGTGTTTTTGTTTATGTGTCAATTTCAATTTTTCTTCAAGAAATTGTGATGAAAATTATAATATAATTTCTAAAACAAAAATAAACTAGAATTAATCTTTAACTATACACTTACCACATCATTTCTGATGGAATCCATATGACTCATCGCCACCATCGTACGGCAAACGTCCAGCGTAAAGCAATCCGCCGGGTGAACCTTTGTGTAGTTCTCTTCCGATCTTTATTTGTCAAATTGTAAAGAAATTGAGTTTTTTATAAGAATTTTCCTTTAGAATGTAACAAACTTTACCAAACTCACCGTAGACTGTAGGGACTTTGAAAGGCGTACAGCATCGTTGAGGAGTAACAAACGCCAACCTCTGTCAAAACGGGCGCAAACGTTTTCCACGGTGGCGTCAATGGAGACTTTAACTCTCGAGCCAAATCAACCACCGAAACAGAAGCAAGTCTGGTATCGTTAATGAATGGTTCGAACGTCATCAAGTTGTCAAATCGTGCCCGATTAACGGTCAAAAGAAACTGACGGAAATGGTTATATTCGCTATGGTTGGCGTCCACTTTCCAGTATCTGCGAGCAAAGAAAAAAAAAATAATTACCTTAAAAGAAACATTTACCAGCAAATAATAACCTTCACCTTTGCTTACCTTTGCAACAGTTGACTCAATTTTTCCTCATTAACATGATCGGAACACACGGTAGCCGCCGGTGGACGGAAGACCCAGCTGAGATAATCCGTCTCCACGTTTAGCACGGTTGCATTGTTTTGAAATCGTTCCCAGTGCATATTGCAGATGCTGACCGTGCACACAACCGAGAAGGCAAGCATCGCCAACCAGAAGGCTTTCTCTAACCAGTGCTGGCTGCGCACCAAATGGGCCAACCCATGGATGGAGGATTCGCTAGCGAAGGTGCGCAACAGATCCATGACGACGAACTGACACACTGGCCAGAGAAGAGGTTCTGTACAAACACAGAATAAGGCAAACACCATGAGAAACTTAATGGTAAGAAATACTAATCAAAGTGGAAATGCTTTTTAAAATTCGTAAATGATTTAGTATTGAAATTTAAGACAAAGTTAGGAAGAATAAATTCAAAAATTAACTTAGAAATTATTAAAATATGTAAGGGTAAAGAGAATACAAAGCAAAACATCAGCAAAAAGAATCACACAAATGTATAAAAAACTATTCTTGAAAATTATGAAAATCTTTCTATGAACGTAAAATCTGAAATATTTTTATTTAAATGTTGTATTTATTTTTAGCCAATAAAACACTGCCTAAGCACTGTGTCCTATTTCGAAGCAGGAAAGAAAAAACACTCTAAATGCATTAGTTCAACATCACTCGTACGGTTACGGTTAGAAATGAAGCAAGCTAATCGAAAATGCATGCCATTGCAGCGGGTACATAATTGTCTGATCACACGAAAATCATGACCATCGCCCCTCTAATCCTACTAATACGATGGTAACTACAATCCGGCCTTTAAACACCCTTCTCACAGTGGCATCCCAAATCGCTGTTCGACAGTTCTGTTGCTGCAACACGTCAAAATTGCAGTGCAGCTTGGAGAACTAATTTTCCAGTGACGGTTTTACCGGTAATGAGCGCTGCGGGAATTGATTTTTACCTTTACACTCGAATGCATAGATTGATTTTGTTCGGTGTTGTAACAAATAATTTATGCTTGTTTATGTAAAATGTTAAATTATGACAACAATAAATAATAAAAACGTGGAATGCATAGTTAGAAAATTAAAAATAAGAAACATAAAATATCAATCATACTGCATAGAAAGGTACTACAAAACAAAAACATGATATTCGTAGTTAGAAATATATAAATATAAAACCAAAAAAGAATAATAAGACATGAAATTCATAAATAAAAACATATAAATAGAAAGTCATAAAAGATTAATCAGAGTGCATAGAAGCATAACTTGAAACTGAAAAAGTATGGTAAGTAAAGTATACCAAAATTACAAAACAAAACAAAAGAAGTAAAAACACACTAAAAGAAGATAGTATATTGATAGCACATGTTTCATAGCATGTGAAACAATATAAAAAAGAACATGTAAACCTCCCTCTCTCGCCTTCTATTCCCCCTCTTCTCTGGTACCGACAATAGGGATAGTAGTTAAAGCGACACCCGAGTTGTCATCATTATGCCGTTTTCCAGATAATGAACACTTAACACAGAAACCGCACGGAACCACACTTTCAACCGGCACTCAGTCGGGTAGCTTGGTGCGATTGTTATGGATGATGATGATGTTGCTTCCCTTTCTGCTGAAAAAAAACATTAATACGAAGCAACACCCTAGAGCACTCGAGCGGAGATGTTCCTTCCCTTTTGATGCTCACCCCATCCCATCCGGATGATCTTCTGGCGGCTACAAAGTTATGCTTGGGGAAAGGGAGCAAAAAAAATCCCTTTGGAATTCCCAAATTCTTGACCCATGCCATCCAACGCCCGGTAGTGCTCAGTTATCACCAGGTTGCTGGTAAAATTTCGCACAAAAAAGAAAGAAAACCTCCTAAGTATTTTAAGAGTAAAAGTCTAGTGACGGCCTACTCAGCCCACTCTACCGCACCAAAGAACAGGAAAAAGGTTGAAGTCCTCGTTATTGAAGCAACTCCTCTCCAACTAGACTCTACGAGCGTGCCCATATATCTTGTCTTTTGTACACATGTTTACGCTCCAACACTGTCCCGACTACAATGCCATCCATATGTTCCACCGCAGCGCATAACTGGAATTTAGGAAGCAGAAGAAAAGTGCACCGGGACGTCGACGGGATTAGGGCATCGGACAAAGGTCACTGGAACGCTCCAAACCGGGCGTTTGTATTTGTCCGTGCGTCTAAGATTATACTTCCCGGCGCCCAGGATCGTCTTACCGGAACCGGATAAATCACTTCCGTCGCCCGGCATACAAGAACAACTCCGGCAGTATCTCCAATATCCTAGCAACAGCTGCCGGTGCTACGGAACCATCCCGCTAGCGGACGCTCTGTAGGTTGTGAAAAATTAAAATTAACTTCTTTAATTACAAACCACCAACCGGGCGCCATCTTGCTTTTGCTGTATCGGCTTGCTACGGAGACTCTAGCTTAGACTCGCGATACTGACATCATCGCTGCATGGCAGGTTGTAGTTATTATTGATAACGGCTCGGATAACAATGATAGATGATGTCCGGCACGGATTGGTACGCTGGGAAGAAATTAGCCACCCCGATACCGGTATCGTGTTTCCGGCTGTAAGCCTATGTTTAAGGCGTTCGAACGCTTGGTGGAGGCGTTATTTTTTTATTTTTTGGAGGCTGAACCTTCCGTGCTGAATGGGGAAGATGGACTTTTAAAACCATTTCATCTGACCAGTGGAGCCAGCCCTAGTCCTGGGCCTAATTTTCACTTCCAGATAAAGGTGCGTGGGTGCATGTGTTATAAAATCCATCGAAAATGGCGCAAAGTCTTTCAGAAGTTCCTCGCTATCGGTACAGGACGTGCGACTACGTGGAGTACGTCTTTCGGGAAACGATATGAGTTTCGGTGCTTCATCTTGTGAGAAACGGAGTACGGTCCTTACGTATTAGGGCGTAGAATAAAACCGGAAATTTTATTTTTCTTCTGTGACACGCCCTTCCGTGCCAAGTGTTTGTATTGTGCGTTTGGTTTGAGGTTACGCGCAAAACTGTTAATTTATAAAATAATTCGAATGTAACTTTGCGATTTTAAGTGGCTTTAAGAGAGTTTAGTGGTACGTTTATTTAATTTTAAACTGGGTTATAATAGTGTTTTGTACGCGAGAAAGGACATTACTTTTTCTTAACGTAAGTATAAAATAATTATGACAAGTTTGGAATTCATTATCTAGAGAGACGTGGAAAAAAAACATCCATTACCATTAAAAATTTAAAACATTGGATTCAGAATCAATCTTTTGAAAGCATGTCAAGCTACTTGAGCCTGAATTTACCAAATCCTTTATAATCAATAATAAAACGTTTATTATGGCAAATAAATCAACACAACAAGTCGAAAGAAACCAATTACGAGCCTCATCAAAACCTTTGCAAAGAACCCTTGGAGCACTCTCTCCAGCCCTTGTGAAACAGCAACGTAAAAATGGCCATGGCAAAGAGACCTTGACGCAGAACCGAATGCACCATGCAGTTACATGACTGAATGCATGATGCAATTCGCCTTTGTCTGTACCTTACCGACCGAGTGCCTCCCAACGGAACAGCAACAGTGCCAGAAGGGCAGCCACATTTACCCTTGCCCCATCATACACGGGCAATGCATCAAAATTGTGCATCGAGTGCGCATTGTAAGCTCTGGCGAAAAATTGGCACGACGTCGAAGTGCATCGAAAGTGATAGCGGAACTATTGGGCAGCAGAGTTGAGGAACCGAGTGTGAAAGTTACGCTTGTTCACCTACTCTACAGCCAGTACCTGTGCGCGTAACTATCTTCCCTGGAGGATGTTAAATCTTCATCGTCAACCGTAGTTGGTGGCATATCTTCGATGACCTCCGGACGCTACGGCTATTGGGGTTTCGCAGGACGCCACTGTCTCGGTTCACATCGCATGTACTTGAAACTTTGCAATAAAATTATAAATCTCATCTGCACATACACTCTGCGCTGTAGTAGTTCTGGTGGAATGGGAAGCAAATGAGCTGGTGCTAGCCGGGAAAGTCATAGGACATAGTGAGCCAAAAGCCCACACACGACCGCTTCAAGGCAGAATGGTTGGCATGGGCAAGTATCAGGAAAAGATTGACTTTCTAACAATGGAACAGGAACAATCTGGTACTATGGAAAGCAAACAGGGAGACTGGGATATGTTGGAAAAGAAGTGAAGAAACATCCCCATCCTATGCCAAACCATGTAATTGGAAGGTGTCCTTGTGCATGTCCAAGGTTGCACCGGAACTCCCAAAGTTACTTGGTCGCCAAGTTTTCCACCATCGTTCCCGGCCAAAAGTGAAAAGTTTTGTTCGGTGAGTTCCAGCTTTATGGATGTTCATCCCAACAAACCATCCCGTTGCGTTGGATGAAAACTTTCTTTTTTATGACTACATCAACGGCACATACGGCCACTGACAAACACGCAAATGCCGGACGGTTCCAAATAGATGCGAGTGTATATTGAAATAAATACCCATGAACATTAATAGACCGCACGGATTTGGTATGCTGCGGTGTTACACCATAGCAGATGGGGAAAAAAACGAGGAAAAAAACAACACGCTTTTTATTTACACCACTTTTATGAGCCAATTAGAGAGACGTGTGCGAAATTTTGACCATCGTTAAGTGGTACTTGATATGGGTGGAATGGGAAGCTCCGAATGACTTCGTGCTCCACATACATACGTGGAGAGTACGGTTTGTGGGGATATTTAACTGTGATAACTAAAGTTTTATTACGAAAGGAAGAAAAAAACTATTAGCCGAAAGCCCAATAGGCTTAAGCTAGGTACAGCTAGTTGAAATCTAGCTTGTAGCCGTTGAATCACTTAGGACGACTCTTTTGGCCTTGTATCTAATGCATCAGTAACTTTGGAAGGCCTCGTTGGAAGTTGAGGTTTTCGGTAGTTAACTCTCCTCCTATCCCACGTCGTGCCATTGAAACCCCGAGGGATTGGGTCAAGCTCGCTTAGTTATGCTTTGATAATCGGTAACGTACATTTACCTCTCTGTACTAAAATTAAACCTTCAACATGCCTTCTGTAGCTACCATTTAATTAAAGCTTTTAAAAATTATTTCTAAGAGCCACATTGAGGAATTCGAAGTTCTACTTTTGTTACTATTGCATTGAAAGAGCGTTTACTACGCCTGAGATACAACATTACGCCAAAAAGTATGCAAAATGTAAAAAAAATAACTAAAAATGTATAAACTTATTTAAAAATTAGGTATTTCCCTTTGTGGAACTACAATCTCAAGAGGTCTTGTCCTGCAATATACAGTGACCCGTACGGGGAACGATGACAGCTCTCATATGCGCCTGCTGCTATGCAATATATTGTCAAATTCGCTAGTTATCCAACGCTGGCAAGCAGATAGCTCATAAGTGATTTAGAAAGTTTTTTTTATATAACTAATTATACACATCACAAACAATTAGGTTTTCAGGGCTATCAAACAGGAAAATACGTTCAGTCAAAACAAATCTCATCTCCGGTCGTCACCTTCAACTGAAGATAGCATTTTCGATAATAATCACTGGCAACCGTGGCACTGTCCGTGTTCGAGACGTTTGACATTTTCCATCCCCCATTTCACGGAAGTACGCAAACATCGCGCTCATACGCACAGGCACACTGCACGAAAAGCTGTCAAGAGTTGGCGAGTTGGCTGTTGCAACACCGAAATACTGAAACGGCCAACTTGCGAGCACGATAAAGTTTCATTCCATCACTGGCACGCGCACCACGGAAGATGTGAAACAAGTTGCAACAAAAAAAAAACTAAGCAACAAAAGCCCCATATTACTCACATGTTCGCTACTGTGTGCTCACTGTTCGTACGCAAACGGTAGAACCTTCTCCTGAGCCACCGAACAGGCAACAGGTAAAATCGTTTCGGAGATGAGTTTTCTTGCGCAATTGTTGCTGTTGCTTCCTTTTTAATCTGTTTTCCTCGTACCAAGTTCATGGCTGCTTGGAATGGCGCTTGATCCTCTCATGGATAATCCGCATCCAAAGGCTGTTGCTTCGACTTGGCCCGAGCCATCGCTGCTTGCGACAGTTTTACTTTTTCGACTCTTTTAAAAAAGACTTGCTCCCGTCACAATCTTCCATGTTAATAATTTAGTTTGCCCAAGTTTGCGTCGAGAGCAGGAAAGTGTGTAAAAAATATCACCCCCAAGATGATGCTAATAATGCTAAGGTGGCGTCCTTTCGTCGATAGCCTTATGGTAACGCTAATAACATCGAGAAACAGTGGAGGGAGCATGGTAAAAATGAAGCAAAAAATAGGTTACTCGTTGCTGTACCTTCTGTTGGTTTGATTTCGCTGTGCAGAATGCTTCGTAGGGTAATGTCCTCACATTGGCCAACTTCAGATTTTACCATTTAGGACACCATCAGCAAGGTGGACATGATCCAAAGGTGTTGAGAGTACTTTTTCTAAGCTCGTTAGAGGGTGATCAAAATTGTTTTGGCATTGCGCGTATGCCATACTTTTATTAGACCAACAAAATCAATCCTTGAAGCAGAGGAGTAATCGAAGTCGTCAGCTAAAGCAACGCAAATTTAGTACTTAAAAAGCACGGAAACAGCTCATAATGTGTTTGAGATTATAATAAATAATGGTGATATATTATTATCAGAAAAAGATTCAACGTAAAATTAAAAAATACATATTGCATACATTTAGGCGTAATTGATACAAAGAGCTTTTGGCATAAATATTTCCACAATAACCAATAGTAAATTGTCATCAAACAATATTAAAAACAGTCTTGTTTCGAAATTCGATCACATCTGTACGGAAGCACAACCACTAGAAACAAACAAACATAAATAACACTGTTGTCACTAGACAAAAGATTAGCTCAAAGATATCGTTCAGTTTAACTGAAAAGCCTTTTTTCTTTCTCCTCAATCGCTACGTTCAGTGTCTGGTTACACTTTTTCCATGTGTAATAGTTAGGAAGAACAGACCATGGAAAAGGAACGTTAAAATTCCATCAAACGAACGTCTGGTACGTCTTTTACTTCGGCTTTTGTGGAACAAGCATCGCGAGTCGTGCGATTGTATTGAAGTCGGGAAAGCAACAACAAAAACATGCACACAATTCTCTTCGGCACAATGGCACGGACAACAGCATGAAAATTAACCCAACCAGGTTTCGAAGCCGTAGTTCATCCGCAGGCAATGGCAGCTTCTTAGTGCAATAAAAGGTTGTGGAGCGACGCCACGCTACTTAGGCATCGTATCAGCTAGTACACCGGTGAAGTAAATCTCCTTCTTAAATACATTCTCCGACATGGCTAGTGCGTCATGGTGCGAGTATAGTTGGAACGAAAAAATCTGGCAGTGAGAGCCAAAATAGAGCGATGGAATGGTGTTTTCTACTATTGCCTGGTAACACAATAAAAAGAACATAGTTTTTTGTTCATGAGCTGGGTAGCCACACTATTATTCCTTTCACAGTTTTCCATATTATATTTCCTTTTTTACAGCTGACATAAGGAAATACTATTTTACGTGTTAACATGAGCTGTTTCTTCAACAATTCTTCTGAAATGTACTTCACTAGGTAACAAAGTGAGCATTTCATAGAAAAAAACCGTTTACAGCCTTTTATCCTCATATTGTGATACTTCTCGCTACTAAACTTCCATAACGCCATCTGGCTCAAAACGTCTAAAGTTAGACTATATTTAATGTATTTTCGTGTGTACAACACTTCTATATCCAGAAATTTTGCTGTAGAAAGGCGAGGATGCTATTAAAAAAGAAAATTCAGTGTTTTATTTTATTGGATGTTTTCATTGTTGCCAACTTTGTGCCATAAATACTGTGTTGGTGTTATACAAGGGAGGTGTTATATCAGCGAAAATATAATATTTGAATTTTATATTTTATATAAGTATATAAGAATTAGTTAATTAAAAACATAGACGCACGACTAATTTATGTGAAAAGGTAATGATTTCCCCTTGGGATCATTCAACTGCAAGTGGCGGAATATTACCCAAGTAAAATAAATCCCACTCATATACATTGCTCCCCGAACACTCTGAAAAACATTACCCTGTCCCCACGAAATGGTACTCACATTAAGGGGGGTGGCAAAACCCACATACACACATGTAACCGCATAGATGTGCGCTTCATTAATGGCAAATTGCTAATGTCGTAACAGTATCATCGATCATGGGCATGCACTTGTTCGCGCAAGAATGACAATGGCGAAAGCGAAAAGTTTTACTAACACATCTTAGTACCACCATATTGCACTGACGAACGATGGCACTTCTCGGTGGAAAATGATAAGAAACTACCTTCTTATCCCCGCCCGACACTTATGATTGTCATTTCACCGTGTGAGGAAAACTCCCGCCACAATTTGATGATTGAAAGTAATGTTCGTGCGTGAATGGTGTGTTGGCTTAGTGCTATTTTGAAGGGATGAAGAGAAGATCGACGCAGCTGTGTGTACGTAGGCCATAACGGATCAAGGAATGCAATTAGTGTCATTAGGAAGTACGTGATAATGATGCAGCAATGGTGGCGACCTTGTTCGGTGTACAAGTTTCCAAGAAAGAAAGTCACGCGTACAAAATTTTGAATTACATATCATATCTGAATTGAATCAGCAGCAATTTTTTTTTATGTAAGACCAAATAATGTAATTTTTGGTAAATTTTGAAATTAAACCTAAAATATACAGATGTTTGTGTTGCGGAATTTAAATTCTTCGTATTAAATTAATGTCAAAAAGCATAAACATTCCCACAACAGCACAAACTCCCCGAACAAGGACGTTATATCATACAAGTTTACTAATGAACACACGTTACACCTTTCCAGGAGTTTACACCTACACTCTTTTCCAGTTTTTATATATGGCGGATTATGAGACTAACTTCACCTAGGTAAACTAATAGGTGCTGGGCAAATGTTCCAGAAAGCCAAAGTACGTGAAATGTAACCTTGGAACAAATTTTCCCGGTACTGTATAAACCATAGATATTCTCACCAACACCTTCCAACCTAACCGAATCAATGCCCACAGCATAGACAGCTATCCTGCAGGTAGTTCCACGAATTGTTAGTATTATTCTAAACTCGATTACTTGTGAAAATGGCCAGACAAAAGCCACACATTGCAACGGATAATGTTTGCGTAACGGTTGGGAAAGTCGCACTACTCCGGGACTCAAGTCCACTGGGAAAACACACTCGACCTGTTGCATCGGGCAACATGGCACCGTACCGAGCAGGAACTTTTTCCAACCCGAGCACGAACACCCATGGTACCAATTAGGCGACAAAGGTCGTGCAAAAACCCTGCTCGTGTGCACTAACGATAGCTGGGCTCACTTTTCGGGGACATTAATTTTGGAAAATTATCCTGCCCTTCTCTCTGACGACGATGTTGTTGGGTTTCGGGAGCAATCCGTACCGAGTTGCGTCTGTGGTGAATTTAACTAATGAACTGTGTCGCCTGGCTTAGGCACTGTGGATGGAAGGAAATGTGTTCGGTTCTCCTGTATGTTGAGGAAACTTTTCAGAATTTTATTAATTTTACAGTGAGGTGTATCATTTTAGTATCCTAACAATGAGGCAAAATTTAAAAGGGCATTGTTTATCTTAGTACTTTATTTAATTCGACTAAAAACCTTTGTATTGAAGTAAAATCTACCAAGAGTTCTCGATTGCATACCTTTAGGCGCTGTGAATGTTTTCGATTTATCAATAGTTCAACAAGTTTCTATGTTTTATTGGAGATTTTATTTTTTCAACATTAAGGCCAAATTTTCATGAACATTGTTCATCTTTCTACTTTATTTATTTAGACTAATATTTTTGTATTGGAATAAATATATTCAAAAGAATTGAATTGCATACCTTAAGGCACATTGCATTGATGTTTTATAAAAAAAACGATTTCAAATTTTATTGGAGATTTGGCAACAACTACGATTACATTTTTTTAACAATATGACCACCAAAAACCTTTTTTCAAATACATTTTAATCCTTCACTGTTCCCAACTGCGACTAGCATTTTTCCAACGACCGACTAGCAACCTTCCACAGTGGAAAAACATTTTAATTAAGCCAAAATGATACACAAGATTTTCACCGATGATGAATCGGTGTGCCTAAACCCTAGTGTGCTCGGGGCAAAAAAAAGAGCCTCACACACACACACAGAGCAAACAGATTCACCTTCATTCGTTATCTCCGACACCTGACTTTATCCGAGCTGGAGGATTTGTGGCTGGAGGAGTTGCCAGATGAACCAGCCCGCTGTGTGTTATAAGCTCAATTTAGGGAACTATTTGATGCGTTTTTTTCCAGAATGTATCATCCACATGTGAAGAGTATTTAGAAAAATATAAAAAAGAAGGAAAAGCTTTAGATATAAAATACAACCATTACACTGTAGCAATATATAGATTGCTTTTACCTCCAAAAAGTGTTGTCAATGTGTGCCAAACAAATTGTTAAACACCAGTGAGCCAGATTGTTGATAATACTGCAAATATAATAGATACCTTCTGCTACCCCCAACCTTGACGAACGATGATCGTGCTACATAAAACCAGTGGGTGTTAAGTTATGTTTTTTCATGCACACACAAAAACTCCTCCCCCAAACGGAAACCCCTCAGCACTGCATGCGATGAACACTTCCCTTCATAAACTGTTGGGATTATACTTAATTGGCAACTAGCAGTGACGATGAAACATTGCATGACCGTGACGAAAAAAAAAGGCTTCACAACAAAACAAAAGCCTTTCCCTTTTACGCCGAACATCATCCACACCCGATTGTATGGTCGAAAATTGTCCTTAAACTATGCTAACTATGCTTTCCTAATTCCCACAAGCAATAAACGGCAAACGGCCACAAACCCTTTCCATTAGGCTCATCCTAACTGTTTTGAAACTAGAGGCGGTTTACCGATACCCATGGACATGCTTGTAACAGATTAAAACCGATTTTGCTTCTGTTTTGTTTTCCTTTTTTCCCAAGGTTTTAACATCAACTTCTGGTGGCACATTTTGGGGTTGGCCTTCGATAATTGATTTTTATTTTAATAGTTTTGCAACCCACTTTCCATGTTTTCTCCTGCTCCATGCTCGCACTCGTCCGTTTACATCTTTTTGATTCGCTTTCGGGTTTTTATCCTTTTTTTTTTTGTTCTATTTTCCCACTCTTGTTGTTTGTTGTCCAAAAATGTTCGTTCAATTTTTCATTTCATGCACCGAAATTTCACCCAACATGGTGATATACATTGTTTTGTGTGTGTGTTTTTTTCCTCATTCTTTGTTTTAATTCGTTTGCATTTTTAAGCTTCATCGATTATTATTATTTCCCTCTGTATCGGTGTAGCTCCCGTCCTTGTTTGCTTGCGTAATTTTATTCATTCACCCTGCGGCACATTGAACTTTTGTGCCTTCTGTTTATGCTTTCACAATGCAAGCCCCATATACTCCGGGTCGCCACCCACCAAATCCACCAGTGAAAGTTTTATTATGTCGCCTAGGCTTTTGTTCTAAATCTTAGCGATGGCGTACCCGCTACTTCCTCCTGCACAAAAATGTCACTGATAAATGAAAATGAAACTCATCTCAGTGAATGATTCACCATGGACGAAAGACGTCAAGAATATGCATCCATCCAGACGCGTTCTCATGGCACCGACAGACTTATTCATCCGGCTGTCTGGCTGTTGAATCACGGGGGGGGGAAAAAATAACTCCCCCAAAAATGGAATCTCCCTTTCGTCAACAATTTGAGTCAATTCTAAATCGGTCTAAAGGAATGAAAATAATTTTGACGTAAGCAGATTATTTATTTTATTTCTTAAATTGTGACTTCTAAATTATTAAGCCCATTGGTGCGATGCATACTTGACATTTAAGTTAGATTTTTTAAGACAGTTATATCAAATTTTATAAAATATTTATCAAAACACTCATTACTACAAACAGTCTCAACTTTTGCAAATTTCCAATATTTCTCTTTCCAATACGTCCTTACGTTCTAATAGCACACAATAAATCTGTCATAAACCATTGTTGCCACTTAACTTCCCACGCAAAAGAACTCCCTTAAAACCCGCCAACATCACCCGCTTTCCAGCACATGTGATGTTGGCTACTGCCAGGCTAAACCTTTGCGCCTTATTACGCCCTCTGCAATCAATCGATTCTAATGATTCTAGCTCAACGGACTGCAAATGTGAACCACAATCCGTTTCCGTAATACGGTGCGCTTTCCACCAGCCAAATCCCATTTTTATTGAGAACTGCATTAAAAGCGTCTCGCAAACATGGTCACGAAACGCACGAAAAAAAAACGGATGTGTGTGTGGACGGATGAGAGTTTGCAGCACTCGAATAGGAAGTTAAGGTTCATTTTTATGTGGTTCTGCTATGGCTTTCCTGTTTTTTCGTTTTGAAAAAGATATAAGAAGAATAAAAGTCTCCAAACCCACTATAAAGTGGACAGTTTGGACCATTTCGGCATTGTCTCCTGGTTGGCGCCTGAAAGTATGCAAGTGCTCGGTACGGGTGGGTGTATTGCAATTGCTGAAACCGGAAACTCTAGCACTGCCAGATGGCAAATGGGGTCATTATGTGGTACTCATACACTTTTGTTGGTAAGTAATAAATGGAGACGGTCTCATCAAAACATATAGAAAGGATGGAAATTTGTGAGAGATTTTATTATACATGTTTGTTGAGAAAAGTGAGCAATTGATGTTTATTAAAATAAAAAGACAATTATATTAACGCGTCATAGGTGCCTTCATATTTCTATCGTAAGACGTCATAAAATCCAGCGTTCGTTAGACCCGATGAGCATCTCACGATGATCTTTGGACAGAAAGGATCACTCGCTCGGGAGATCGGAAAATGGGCTCCAGCTCGTGCGTTAAAAGTACAGGCGAGAGAAAAGGATACCCACTGTGATCCATGCTCAAGGATACTACCAAACCAGCAAGCAATCAAATAAAAAGGAAATGTAAAAAAGAGAGAAAAAAGAATCTTCCAACCGGCTTACCGAACAGGACCTGGACCGTGCTAAGGCTTCGTGCTGGATGGAAACGACCCGAAGCCCGATTTTTTTTTATTCTCGGCCCGATCCGACCAAAACCCGACGTACCAGTGCGTGCGGCCGTGGTTGCGGAGTTAAAAAGCCACGATGGCGACCGTACCGCTTCCAGTGTCGCACAGCATCGCAAACGTGGAAACGCAGGATAGCAGTGACGAGCCGGAAAACCCCGTCCAAACCGTTGCGCGCTTGCACGTGGTTCGTTCGAGGTTGCAATCAGTAGACTTGGCGTCTCCATCGCAGGCGAACGCGCCTTTGGTGCGAGCCGTTTGCGAGCCACAGTGTGGTACAGTGTGACCGTGATCACTAACAGCGAGTGGTTAAGGTTGAGTGTGAAGTGTTAGAAAAGATCTTGTCAGTGCAAGTGCAATTGCTGAGTTACACAACTTAAAGAAACATGAAACAAATCCTACAGGCACCTCGTTGAGGTGTAGCGTTGTGGAAAACGAGTAGTGAACGGTGGCTTTTTGGTGTTGTGGAATATCTATTCCTGGATAAAGCATTAAACGGGGATATCCACTCCTATGCTCCCTTTCACTACCCTCTACTTCACCCCGTCAAATGTACACCTTGCGGACGAATCACTGTGACGGAGTTTCCATTTTCGCGTACCCAGGACGACATTGGAGGATCGTGCGAAATGTTTCCATGCGCTGGTAAAGATACAACAATATGCCTCAAGGACAATACGTAGATAAATAAAGTGGTGTTCTTCCCCCCCCCCAATATTCCGGCTGTATAAATATTCCCCATTTCTTAATTGACCGTTGACAGGATTTTTACAATCTTTGCCATGTCTGGCGAACGATATGCAGGGGATGAAAATGTGTACTGGCTGTATGAACGTGAGGATATTGGCTGGCACCCAAATTTAGCTCATGTTTGCTTTCAGGAGGATGCGATTTCCGTTTACACAAGCAAAATGGGACGATTCCTTGAGGAAGGCATACAGTTGAATTTAAGTGTTCCATTACGATGATAAAGAAAATACAACTTCCTTAAAGGATTACACATGGTTTGAACGATATTTTTGATATTTACAAGGCTTATTTTGAATAAAACGCCTAAAACTATCCCAACAGTATAATACTAAGTGCTAAAAAGCAGTTGAGTTTAGTGTTTAAAATAATTTGCATACCTTTAGGCGTTTTCACTTGCCGGTAAGCCGTCGGCAAGTTTTGCCATAGAAACTCCAAAAATATTAGTAAAATCGAAGCGAAAATGATAAAAAGACGATAAAAAAACAAACTTCAATGCAAAAAGCCCACATTGGTTAAAAACAAACCTAATTTGGAATAAGTTCCAGCTCAAAGAAAATGACAAACACATCAGCTGTATTCATTCCAGTGTTTTCCCCCCACAAATACATATTACACTCGAAATGGATCCCGAAATGGGCTCATGAATAAGATGCTTATGCTATTCCCGCACCAGCATATCGTCTTAAGGAAGGCACACTGTCTGGAGCATGACCTCCAACGGCGAATGTGTCGTCAGAATGCGTCACACCGCCCGAAATGAAACAAGGAAGTGAAATGTACCGAAAATCAGTGCACCGAGTTTCGATGTTGTACGGTTCCGGTCTAATATCTTTCTGGTCCGTTCCTTCCCCGCGGGTGACACCTACGGTTCGGTACGGTTGTGAATGATTTATTGATTGCAACTCCGTTGGCAGTTGTTCAAACGGAAACTGCTAGCCCCGGATACACGCACAGCTTCCTCCTGTGTGTGTTTTTTTTTTGGAGAGGCAGAATGCAATTCTCTTCTGCCAGCACGCGCTAGTAGACAACCGGACAACGTGGCGTCACTATGGTTGGTTCTGGTTGTCTGTGTGTATTTATGCATGCGGATTTAGCGGACGAACCGAGCCTGAAACGGTGTGTATTTTTCTTTCCTTCACCCTCATAAAAGCCGTTAAAAATCTTCCAATTTCCGACTGACGCACGCAAACTCACGTCCTGCCGAATGGTGGAGTGGTTTTTTTTTCCTTTGAGGAGGTCAGAAAGGAAGAACGCCGGCGGGAGTACGATACATGCTTTAGCAGATTAGCACAGTGATTCGTAATCGTGACCGGACTGGATGTGAAATGATTTCTTTCGGAGGCTCTCGCTCATTCATAATTGGGTGGCTAATTTACTGGAGCAAGAACTGGCTATTTGATAGCTGATAAGGAAGTGTGGAATCAGTAAGGGGGAAAAGTTTTTTTTATAAGAAGTACGGCATAATAGCTCCATGTTCACCACAATAAATACCGGTTATATCGTAATTAAATGCGTAGAAGCGACCACGAACCATGGGCGGCAATATGGTGGTACAGATAGATCTTCTTCAATTTAGTGATGAATTTATCAAGACAACCAACGCAACGGAAGCACCAAACAGTTTCCAAAGAAACTATTCTTTTGTGCGAGAAAAATGCTCCTCAGTTACAGTGAGTTCCAAAAGAGGATTTCCAATCAGCTAATGAAGATATTCATAATACATTATTTGCTTCACGTTCGGGAGCTTTGCGTATATAAAAATAACAGCTAATAACATCTTTTTACTAAGTGCTTTTAATAAGACTTTTTTGTATGACGGCCAGGTGGTATTGGAGTTTAGTAAGACTTGGAGACATAAATAAAATCTGCAAAATGTCTTAAAAGAACATTTTGTCTTGCAAATTGTATAACTTTAGGCGTTCATGTAAAATACTATTTCGCAATGTTTTATTATTGTTTTTCTCATTTAATCTGCAAACTGCCCGAAGTAATTGAGTGCATAGTCTGCAAAAGTTTGCTTCTTATAGCTTGGGCAATTAAAATTCAGGTTAAATGTCAAATGGAGACGCCCAAAAAATTAGTTCGTGTGACGTTTGCTCTGGCCAAGAGAAGTCTTGAGCAATATATTGAAGTTATGTTAGAAGTTTTAACAAAACAATTAAAAATTTACTTTTTCAAGAACAAATATATCATACAGTATTAAAAATGGGTCATTTAAAGTTCCAAGAGTTCCAAAAAAGTTAAATTTCAAACTGTTTCAAAACAAGCAATAATTTAAACACTAAACAGTGCAAATGGTCGACAGCAACCTTAATGTCGTGTTAGAAAACTTTCCAAACATCTAACCTTGGTGCTTGCTTCAGAAAACAGAAACTTTCCCAAAGCACGAAGCAATCGTTTCCTGTTTGTTCGATGTCAGTTGAAAATGTGCAGTTCTGAAGCACCAATAGAAAAAAATGCTTCGACGATAGTTCACGACAAAACTTTACTCATTACCAAAAAAAAAAACAGACGGAACAGTGATAAAAGGTTTGATGGTTTATTTTTTGCTTAAGTCTTGGACTTTATCGTTGAATAGTGAGTTATTTTAAAAACGCTTATCAAAGTCTGCTATTGAAAAAAATGTCAAATTCTGATCGCTTCCTTGAAAATATTCGGTAAACAATAACGGTTTCATTAAAATTTATTTTTCTTCGAATTTCTCATTGCCCACCTTCGCTAAATCTCTATCTAGTCAATACGTATTGATTTTACATGTTTTTTTTTTTCATTCAAAACTGCTCATGGCACTGAAAATAGCATCCCGAAAAACAAGCTCAAGGCAACCTTCAAAACCAGACCGCCAGACTGGCAAAATAAAAACGTTTTTTCTTCTCCCTTGCTGGAGCAACTACCGAAAACGTCTTTTCGTGCACGTTCCTGTTTGTGGTGTTAGGTTGTGCGAATTTCGGTGAAAAACCACTTGTTACACCTTTCCACATGCATACAGGACAGTGGAGATCAAACGAACTAGTGGGAGTTGTAGTACACGCTGCAAAGAACGCATATCGGGTTGTTTTTCCGAAACAACCGTCGCTGATGCGATGTTGGATGGCAATCGGTAAACCACATGGTTTACGGTTGGAAGCCTTGCTTAAAGATTCTGATGCTTTCTGACGCATAATAAGAAACCCAACCGCTGAGGTGAGGTTGTTTGTCGGTTTTATAATATCGTCTTCTACAACATTTTCCAACACCAGACGGTGACTAACTGATGCATTATTTTGCAAGTAAAAAGAATTAAAATGAAAAACCTAACGAGCAGGACCGATTCTGTGCCAAAGACGGAAGGAGCACGTTTCTGTCGATGGCGAACCGAACGGTAAAATCACATTTGTACTTGAAAGTTGCAAGAAGTGATCAACTTTATTTTCCCCATTTTCTCACGTACTGGGCGCTTTAATTTAAGTTTGAAGAACTTATGAATGTGACAGCAATTAGCTACCAAATCGGTGACTTGGTGGTACAGAGTTCTGATTTATTGCTTCTCAATCAGTGGAGGACCCAGCTTCTTGGAGGCTCAAAGAGGAATGGAAGACGAGGTCTCCACCAGGAGGCATTCCTACCATATAGACCACGCAAGATCTGACAAAAGAAAGTCGTATGGCTCCCAAATGAAGAATATTTAGAAATTTGTAAAAGAGATTCTTAACATCGACGACAACATCAACAGCAAAATAGGAACTGAAGACCTTGACGAGTGACTTACGCGAGTTTGTGGAGCTCCTCAGCATACGAGGCTCTTAGTAGCCGCCTACACCGCATACAGTTAGATCTACCACTGCCCGTAGGATTATTTGAAAGTTTTGCCGAATCTGAGGTCAGAAAGAGGGAATGCTAATGCGCGCTGTCTTTCAGCTCTCCAAATAAAGAATTTTCAGAAACACCCACGATAGCTTCAACAACGACTTCATGGAGCTTCTCAGCAGTTGGAGCTCTTAGTAGCTGCTTACGCCACTTACAAATTGATCCGCCTCTGCTCTTTATCTGTAGGAGCTTTACTAAGTAATGAGAGGTTCTAGCAAAAAAGGAGCCTTGACACTAATACTGCAGAGACTAAGCTCATGAACAATCTATTAGGCAGATTATCAATGTTTTAGATATAGCAGTGTCAGAAAAGTTTTGTTCTTTTACAGTGGAGGAATAAGCTTCTTGAAGGGTTGAAGTGGAGTCCCTCCCAATGCAATTCCAACTACATGGACCACACCGAGCCTAACATCGACGATAACTTCAACAGTAAAATCGAGACAGACTCTTGAAACTTGAAGACCTTTTTCAACCTTTTTGAAATAATTAGTAAAATAAAAAATGTAAAGAGTATTTATTTTTATATCATATATTGTGTATAAAAACCATATAGAACTCAGGAAAGAATCTAAAAATAAAACTTCTCAGTACTTACAACACAAACGAAGTCCTACACAGTGAAGAGCCCTATTGTAGGAACTTTCCCATGTAGCACAAACAATTTATCAAATGTGTCAATTTCAATT
This sequence comes from Anopheles minimus, assembly GCA_000349025.1. Lineage (NCBI taxonomy): Eukaryota > Metazoa > Arthropoda > Insecta > Diptera > Culicidae > Anopheles > Anopheles minimus. The sequence goes on from KB663721.1 coordinate 6,893,828, forward strand.
CTCAAGTATGAAATCAAAACCCTCACACCAATGCGGTGCAAGGCGCAACAACAAAAAGCCCCCTAAACAACTATTATCATAATCCACATTGTTGCATACGACCACATATACGACCGCATTAAGCAACAAAAGGGTTATGGAAATTAAAAGGAATGTTATTAATCCACCACAAAAGCACGCTCTCGACACATTAACAACGCCAACTCGGCACTCAACAATTGGCTTCCTGCGGCGTTGACGTTCCCACCATTCACGCGAATGAATGTATCGGACGTAAAAGAAGCTGAGACGAAACAATCAGAACTTGAACAGAGCGATTCCTCCGAAACCCGGGTTGCCCATAATTAAATTCAAATTTATCTTTTGCCACATCCCGTTCCGTTTTTCCTGCACTGTTGCGAACCGTCCGCTCGGAAGTGAGAAATTTTCCAAATCGCCCACTTTTATGCTTCCTTTCTTGGTGGCGTGGTTTGCGAATCTCGCCGAAGTTCTTCCGGGATGGCGTATTCCTTTCTCCACGCGCCACTTCCGTTGGTGGTGGTATTGTAATTTATTTCTATCCCGCTTTTCTCTTACTTTAATCGGTGATTTTTTTTTCTTCTACTCGGCTTATTCTCCGCAGTAAACAATACCAGTAGTAGCAGGAGGATCAGCAACAGCAACAGCACCATAATGAAGTTCTACCTGTTTCTTGCCATCGTCGTGTGCGAATCGTGCAATTATTTTTCCCGCGCCGAATATGACTCCCTGGTCGAGTTGGCGACCGGTGGCGAGCTTGGATCGCTTACCAGTGGCCATCGGCTCACACTGGACGACTCATCTGAGGCTGGCGAATGGTCACCGGTGTATCCGTGGAATGCGGCCATAAAACGTAGCGCCAAGGCAGACATTCAGACGCGCCGTCGGAGCGCCTTGGACAAGAACTTTATGCGCTTCGGACGTTCGGATAAGGACATGTTGCGACAGGCGCGTGCCAATCTGATGCGCTTTGGACGGCCGGATCGTAACTTTTTACGGTTTGGGCGTGACCCTTATGCGACACTGCTGCACGATGAAGAACTGAGCAAGGAGTATGCCACCTCAACGGAACAGCTCGAACCAGCGAATGTACCAGGCGACGAACCTGCGGCCGCTAAGCGGAACGCTGGGCTCGGTGCTTCGGAGGAAATGATAAACACGGGCCTGTCGGAATCGGGCGAACAGATTAAACCGAAGCAAATACTTTACATTCGGCGCGACTCGCCGAAGAATCTGATGCGATTCGGGAAGCGACGTTCGACCGGTTCCGGCTATATGCGGTTCGGTCGGGCCGGGAACTTGATGCGGTTCGGGCGGGCAAGCGACGAACCCTCGGTCGCGCTACTCGCCAACACCCAGTTCGGACGATCGGCCCGTGCCGGACCGAATCTGATGCGATTCGGGCGGGCCGGTAATCTGATGCGCTTTGGCCGGGCTGGCAATGGAACTGGGACGCGAACACCGGCCGAGGAGATGAACGCAACGGCATCTTCCCAACTCCCGGAAGCACTGCCGGCAAATCTGGCCGAGTTGTTCGAGAAGGAACCGGACCGAATGTTGCTGGATGCGTTAGAAGCCGCCGAAGCGAACGAACGTCTACCGCTGTACATAGTGGAGAAGTAGTGCGTACCCCCTTGTTCAGGGAGTGATTCGAAGGTGTATCGCTAGCGGGAGACACTCCATGTCACCACACCTCCATGTCTGAGAAGCAAAATGGTGTATTGTTGATAAAATAAAAAAAACTCACGTTCACGCACAGACACACAGGCGGATGTAACATGAATGTAGGTAACAAAATGACAAGGCTGGTATCAACAATATGGAACATTTTGCTTTTCGACTCTCAATCCGCTACAGCTACTGGTGACCAACGTATATGCATACGAGCGCACAATGGAAAAACAAAAACAAACGGACACACGACGCTCACCATGCAAAACTATCAATTACTCTTCCCTGTCTCGCCAGCGCCAGCTAAACCCGTGTAGACTTTCAAGTTTTTGTGCCGAAAACTGAGAAAACTGTTTAGCAAAAGATAAAAAATGTTATTTCTAGGATCTCCCAGAAACAAAAAGAAAACGATGTAAATGACAAACTAGAAACATAAACAAAACAAACATTCACGCCACATAAAAGTATAACTGATAGAGATTAAAGATGTGAAGAAACAGAAAGGAAATATTAAAATATATCTATACAACACATCCAGAGTATAAATTAATTATAAAACAACACACAAACAACTCACACTAAAGCATATGACACAGGGCAAGGAAGAAAGGTGGACGTACGCGAGAAAGCGAACCGGAGCAAGTCGTTACAATTTATCGTGTTAGTGTGCTGGTGTATATTAAGGGCCATTGTGTTGAAAGGCGGTGCAATCGAAACAGCTGCAAATGATCCAATACGCGACGGACGGACAGTGAACCGGAAACATGTATAAAATAAAGTAATCAACTGATTTTACTCTTCATTGGCAATCTTTCTTCGCTCGGTTGTATATTGCTTATCCGAACGTAGAACAGGTTTGCAATTTGTTAACCATTTTCATAGGTAAGTATTTTCCAACATAAAGTGGTAGTGTTTTGTTTAGGATATGTAATCTCTTTGATGAATTTATTTATATATTTTACTCTATCAACACACCTTACCTTCATATTAAATAGAATAAAAAAACATGTGCTTCTAAAAATAAAAGCTTCGCGGAGCTTTCGTTATAGAAATTTTCATATTGAAAGCTTTCATGAAATATTTCACGCGTAACGGTCTATTGTGGAAATCAAAATACCAATCACACGTGTTCCATATTTTACTTAAAGTAATCGCAAATTTTTTAAAAGTAGATATGGTAGCAGGCTCTGAAGAAAAGAGAAAATTGCATTCTGTGCACAAAATCTTTAGTGATTACATCCAAATTGTTAGTATTCTCATATTTTTCGAATAAAATTTCCCGTAGTAATCTTCTAATGATGAGTCAAGCCGTGGACGACAATGCCACTGCACCAACTCAAGTAGAGAAGAAGAGCCATCGGATACAAGTTAGAGTACCACCTTCGGAAGGTAAATAGTGATGACCTTTTCTTTGTTCCAACAGTTGTTGAGGTATCTTTCATCCATTTTCAGATAGTCAAACTGAACTACACATCGGAGAGAGATGCTCCGCTAGAGAGTCAGATGCACAATCAAGCCTTTGTGACACGCAACAGGTGGGCATATTAAGAGGTTTGTCGGCTTACTCAAAATCGTATCAGAACAGGTAAGAAGTGTATTAAAATGTCACAATTCCCAACACAAATCAACTTCTTGGTTATTATTCCAGCGATGATATTCTGAAACATCTTGCCGTTACTTACTTGTTTACGATTCTGAAATCCCCAGCGAAATGGATACCGGAAACGTTTAATGAAGTAGTGGAGCTCGAGTCCACGATAGCAGACATGATGCTCGAGACAAAACTTCCGATTCTTCGGAACAAGAAAACATACAATATTCATCTCTCGAACAAAATCGTGAAGGGACGGTTCGGCACCCTACCAGAATGGTCACCCCAAGTCTATCTAAGCATTCACCAAGCTTTGGCTCGCATGATGCGTGGAAAGGCTGCTATTTGGAAGTGTGATTCATATTATTTTCTCATCCGTCGTCTCGGAACCGGATGGTACTTTTACACGATGAACTTGCAAGACAAACCGGCCCTGTTGTTCTTCACCTGCTCACAGTTGATGGTGAACCTCGTGCGAGACACGTACGGGTGTGATAAGCATTCGAAGTACTTCCTTACGAAAATCGAACTACACTCGGTTGAGGATGGTGACGTGATCAGGATTGCGTGGAAGATGAAGCGTAGCATCGGTATGGTACTAACCTCACCGATGGAAGCCATTCTGCACGGGAACATTTGCTTGGCCCTTCCCAGCCTCGAACGTTCGCTCGAAATCGGTCTAAACGTGTTAAAACAAGCAGCAAACGAATCGAAAAAACCAAGATCCTGGGACAATGAGCTGCTGAACAAATGTTTCAAGCGTGATGAAGAGACCTGGAAAGTGGCTGAGAGAATGGCCACCTTTGTGCGTGATAAGAACGATCCCCACTATAGTGTTGGAGGTTACAAACTGACGTGCCGCACATCTCCGATAGGGCATCGTCAGCGGAAACATTTTGAGGAACTGGTCAACTACTTTCTCGCTTCCTGTACCGCTCTGCTGGTGGTTGGACTGGACTGCACCTTCCTGATATGGTCAAGAGATGACTTTATCTACTGGTTTAGCCCTTACCGGTACAGTGCATTACAAGAACGGCCTGAAACTCTTCAAAGTCGAGCCTGTTTCCTGCACATGACGAATGCATTGGCCAAAGCATCACAAACAATGTACGAGTATCTGTTCGAGCTTGGCGTTTTTCCTGACCATACGATTGAGTTGTTCCCGGTGCTTGTTGACGCCAGAAGTCCACACGCTCCCATACCAGACGAAGATGAGGACCCCCTCCATCAGGAAGGGCTCACCATTCCGACCGCTAGTGATAGAGGATGGACGAACTTCTATGCACCGGCACTCCACACACCTTCCGAGTTGCGGTTAGCAAGACAGATGCTGGATACGGTCTATCGGACTGCCGAAGACCGGTGTGACTGAGCAGCAAGCGATCAAACGAATGATCCAACAGCAAGAGGTATCCAATTACACACATTAAACGGAATAACCACAGCCTGATCATGATGTGTAGCCACGTCCACGTGCTCTTGGAAGAGGAAGCGTACGATTGATGCGTTCGGTAATGTTTATTAAATACATGTATGTAGTTGTACATTATGTGAAGCAACAGATACGCAGCGAAAGTATTATTCTGAGGGGTAGAGTTACAATGTTGAGCGTAGATCCCTAGAAATACTTTCCCCGGGTTTCACGGGGTTCTTTCGCTTAATAGTTGAGTACCATTCGCTAAATATTTATATGTATATATACACAGAAACGTTTCAATGTTAGACACCTCACCGTCAATGGTATGGACTAATAATACACACTCGGGTAGAGTAGAAGCGCTATAGAGTGTCCATCACACAGGACTCTTCAAATGCACCTTCGATGGGTCAATACTATGCTGTTGGTATGCTGTAGATGTGTGGGCCTAGTGCTACGGCGATGTGGTTGAGATCTTTCCACTAGGGGACACTGTTTACGACGATCCGACACTACCACTGTGCGTCAGAAGCATCACATCTTCGGGCAGGGGATGTCGTTTGTATTGCCGTTCGGTTACGAGGAATACGACTAACCCACCGTACACGATGTAGAGCAAACCGATCGTGTTTATCAGTACAGCTTGCGGTGGTAGAGCGGCATAGTTCGGGCTACAAGAGGAAGATGTCCATCTTAAAGTAATCCTTTACCTAGGAAAATAATGCGTTCCTTGATACTTACACAGAGAAGATGGCTTTTTCTAACAGACCCAATAGTGCTGCGGCGATGGCCATCACGAAACCTGCTACTCCGAAAAACACATGCACCGGCATGTATGATGCTCGTAGCTGCTCACGTACACCCGGGAACAGATAAGCCCCGAATCCAAAGACGTACTGCAAGGAATAAGTTTGTCTATTAGATTGCTAATGAATTCGAACGAATTGTCTGTTCCTACCTGTAGCGAAAACAGTATCACCGCGGACAATCCAACCCAAGAGTGTAGCGTGTACATGTTCGGGATCGGATTAGGTTTGGCGAGGTTGTGCGAATCGAACACGGCCACCAACGCCACCACGGTAAAGATGAACGCTGCGCCATGAATGGTTGCGTGCGTAATCTTAAGCGGCTTCTTACGAGCGTACCGGAATCCGCGGTAGATTAAGATGGCTACAAAAGAGACGAGATTGTAAATATTAGACACATTAGACACAGTTTTTAATTGGCATGATCTTCACGGTTCTTGAAGGTACTTACAGTTGCCGTAAAGGAATATCATGCCCACCGACATGAGCAGTGGATGCCAGTTGAACTGTATTGATGGGCGGGAGGACCAGCCAAGCCCGTTCAGATGGATACCGATCCAGCAGCTCACCAGTATGATGATCGTGATGCCAACCAGTTGCGTCACCAGGTACAAGATGCGGAAGTTGTTCAGTGCCGAAGGTGGTGGCGGACTGTTATCCATCTCGTTGCCGGTGGGCTGATGTCACGACTTAGGTTAGAATAATGCGAGTAAGCTGTAATTAAGGGGATCATGAGCTCAGACGTGTTCAGAATAGGATATTAGAATTATGAGCAAGAGGGCTTCATAATTGAGAGTTTTATCGGATGATATTTTTAATAAATTATTTGCAAAACAAGTATTTTGCTAAAATAGTGAGTAGATCAATAACTCAAAAGTATCTCCTTTCCCTTGGAAGATTGGTAGAACTAGCCTAATCAATTATTAGGTCTAATTGAAATTCTATTCATGTCCATTTTTGAGTTAACCAAAGACGAAATAATTCAACGCTTCAATTCGCCAGGTCCAACGATCTTCAGTTTAGAATACGCTGTTGAAGCTATCGTGTTTGAAGATGCACCTTTCAAATTTGGGTCCCCTGAATGTCGTAAACCCTCCCCATCGTGGTTGATGTGGTAACTCATTGCTACTGGTGAAGGTCCCTCATATGGCATTAGTTTTAGTTACACATACGTATACTTTTAAAAATATATTAAATCAACAACAACAAAAAACCTATCGTATTTCCAATCAACATGAGCAAGCAGCAACTTACGCCGTATCGAATTGACGCAGAGTGTAAAAATTCAAAGCAAGCGTAAATCCAACACCATCAGACCAAACAAAACAATTAAAGCTAGTGCACATTCGATTCGTTCTGCTTACGGTTGCATTTCATTGCAGGGAAAGCACAATACAACTGCATGCCTCAAAAGGGAAACTGCTTGCCGTACTGATTGATGGACAGTTTTATTGTGCTTTAGATAATGATTTATATGACTTTAATTACATCAAACCGGGCTAAGGAAAGCAAACTGAAATGGAATAAAATCTTCCGTCATCTATAAAGTCTTCGCCAGGAAAACAAATAATTGGAATGCTTCAAACAATTTAATGACAACACATCTTTGAACGTTACTACTTTCTGTTATACGCGTGTTTGACATCACTGATAAAGCCGATTACATATCGCAACGCAACTGATGAGTAGCTGTTCAAATAACTTACTCGAGTCATATCTATCTGCGACGGAATGGCAAAAACTAACATTTCTAGTAGTAACGTCTATAAGCCTAATGGGAGTGTGTTTCGATCGATGCATTTTATTTGCAGATAACTTCGTTCTCATTAGTTCCAATTCCAACCCATCCAATTAACTAACAAAAAAGCGGTGATTTATTTTAGAAAGCAGCCTTCGTCTTCGTACCATCCATCACATGTGCGTGACACCGTATCGTGTTGTCATTAGATGGCATATCCTCGCCTCAACGCGTCCTTGCACTTGACACTCACACAGCTGCTTTTGAGTGGGTTCTTCCGGTATCACAAGATTTCAAAAATGGACTCCGATAACGATCACGATAACGTTCTTCCTCTTCAGAAAACGATGATTTGTATTAGTTTAGAGTTGGGTGCGTTCATAACAGCAGGAAATGAACTTAACCTAGCCCCCCGGATTGTATTACGTCAACCATATCCACCCGGTGGCCACGATGGCTGGATGATGATTTATTTTCACAAAAAAATGTGTTGTCTCAAGGTTTTTTTTTGCCTACCGAAGAGGTAAGATACATCATTCCTTCCGTTTGTGGATCATTTTTTTTTGCAATGGAATGAATAAAGTCACTTTCATATATACAACCGCCGGCATCCGAGGACACACACTGCAGTGGGAAGAATCAATTTCCAATGCCATTGGTGACCATTGTTGAGGTTAATGAAGCTTTCCGCAAAATAATCCCATTAAGGAAGTATGATTTATTGGAAATCAAATTTTTTTATGGAATGCTTTTAACGGAGGCGAGTAGACTTAGCTTTTTCATAAAATCCATATTTTTCCCTAATTTTTATCATATTTCATCGCCATTTTAAAATGAACGCAATTAACAAAATCTAAAAAAAAAACCGCCAAAGCTTGTTTTGCAAACTTTTCTACTTTCTCCCCCTCCGGCCGAAACCAATTAATTTTCCACCTTCCAGGCGAAAGCAAACCAAAACATTCCCCATTTCAATGCCATACCAACGGAGTGCGCCGTCGACAAATAAAATAATTGACCGCACAGCATTCCAATCATACGCCGCATTACACTGCTTACCGGCCTAGTAATGTACGCGCCTTTTGTTGAAGCTTTCGGCTGCCATATTCTACCCCATCAGCCAATATTTCGCAGGGAGTTTGAAATACTTTGCCTTTGCCATTTTAACAGCACCTTGGAAGGAAGGAGCACACGTTACGGGTGGGGTTTAGTGGGCCTTTCATTAATTCAAACTGACTCAATTTAGCTGGTTCCCGGTCAACAGGGGTCTAAAAATAACGTTCGCTCACAACAGCACGCTTTCATGTAAAATGTAAACGCCACGCCATGGTAGCATTTTTATTGATTTTTTCACCATTTTCATTCAACCGCTTGGCATCGTAAAGCGTTCTAATCAGGGGGTCACACACGTCCCACACGTCATATGTGAAAGATAAAGAACACTTTCGGTTGGTTTGCTGCTTTCATGGCGTTTTTTTCATTTTGCTCTTGCTTGAATTCTCTCATTCAGAATTTTCAGATTCTTTCACGTACGTTTAGTGCGCCTCATGTCCGGGAGGAACCCTTGACATTCGCTTGGTTTATCTTGTCGCTGATAATTCTATTGCTGTGTGTGCAGAGTAATAACACTGAGCCGGATAGTACCGTAGAAAGTAAGAGGCTCAAGGAGGCATTTATAGTGGAATTGAAGAGTGCCATAGCCATGCCAAGAAGGGAGTGAGGACATGGCGAATACATTCTGGACTGCTGAGCTGGTAATAATTTATGTGTAATGAACGTAATATGTATTTTCCGATTGAAACGTCTCGTTACCATGTTTAAGCTTTCAAAAAAGAAAAGTGTTTCTTTATAGGTGAAAATGTAAGGAATTAATTGAAGATTTTTTGAAAGATAATCCAACACAAAGTTTAAAAACGCGTAAAAAACTAAAATCAATATTAAGAAGTAGACTTACTTCAAATAAAATATTTGGTGGGACAGAAAAAAGGTTGTCTACTATGAGTCAAAGAAAATAGAACATGGAACAAAATTGCCTGTTGAGTCACAAGTCAATTATAATGAGTAATTTGTCGCGGAAAATTACATTAAAGGGCTACTAAATGAAAGCCTTGAGCGTTTATTGCAATAGTTACGCGGAAAATTGTAATAGACTACAAGTAAAACAATTAAATGTCTTTAAAATTATAGGTCTGTTTGTTCCATTGCAGTAACTTGTCAATCCACTTACTTAACCGTATAAAATTCCTATCCACCCCAACTGCTCGTACACCGGCACACTAACACACTCCCTACAAACAACCTTTTGCAAACCCACTTTTCTCAAACAAACGTACAAATCGTGACAATCATACAGCCGGCTACAAACATACAGCCGTGTAAAAAACACGTCCAGCACCATCCATGTACCGGAGTCCATTCGATAGAATACAGCTACATCAACAAAAAAAAATAGGCACATAACAGTTTCTCACATCCACGCTTGCGGTCCGGTAATTTTGCTCATTAAAACGCACGGAACATGAAAGCGAAAAAAAAAAAGCAACAGCCTTTTTCCGATCCGTACGCGACACAATCGGTGGGGCGTTTTTCTTCAGTCAAGCCCACACACGCACGCCCTTTCCTTGACCGAACTTTTGTAGTCGTGGGTATGCCCTTTTTCGTGTTGGTTTCGACCTTCTGCAGCTTTTAAGCTAGGGGCGCAACAGGAACAGAGATTTCCACTAAACGTTCCGGAAAATGACTGTGAAATAATACTAAAATGGTAAACTTCCACACGAATTTCTTATGGAAGTGAGTACTCCAAACAATACCAATTGGAAAGCTTTACTTATAATCAGAACACTAAATGTTGAAGGTTGAAATAAAAGAGAAAAAACACCAACAGGGTAAACACACCAAAACAAAAACAAACAACTTGTTGAAGGGAGATGTAAAAGATAGTGTTTATCCTAAAGAAAACACAAACACAACGGAAACATACACACTAAATAGAGGAAAAACCTCCTGCTGGCACGTTTTTCCACCTGTAACGAATTTTCTAATCGATCACCACAAACCATCTGGTTCATCTGTTGCATTAACTTATCACGCACACTGGTACGCATCTCCCATTGGAAAAGCTCCCCATTTAGAGGGCTGGAAAATTCATTAACCAACCCCTGACTGCTGACACGTTTCCCCATTGTAGGGTGGAATGCAATTAAACATTCTTGAAACATGGAACGATAAGAACTCGGATAGAATGTGTTCTATTGCACTTGCGAATTAAAACCAAAATCTTCCTTTTGTAGTACAAATAGAGCAGTACAAGTAAATGGGACGCTTTTTTTCACCATCTGGTACACCCAATGGGGAAGCAAAGAAAGCAAGCAGATGCACAATTTCACCACACACAAAAGCAATTAAACAGATGTAAAAACGGGATTATCCCCCGGGGGGAAATGGGATGAGGCAGAACTAGCATTACCTTCTTTTCCCACTCTATACTGTTAGAGATGCCTCCAAATAGTACACGCACCAACAAAAGGCTTGGATATTCGCGGCAACTGGCTGAGAAAATAAATATACCCTCGCTAATACGCACGTAGACACACGAAACGATACAGACGGACCGAGCAGAACTGAGAGCGTCTCGTACGATGACGAAGCTGTGAACCATCTGCGGATATACGGTGTGTCGCTTTGGTTCGCTGGCCGGAGGAGCGCCCGTTGATTTATTCACTGTAGGCACAAACTCGCACCCCCATTTTCACGATTCAGAAAGGGAGAGAGAGAGAAAGAGAGACAGCGGGCGCAAAAGTTTAGCAAACAGAGAGTGCTGATAATGCGACACGCAGCATACGAGAGCTTTTATCAAACGGCGCGATCAAACTGCGAAGCATTTGAGAGAAAGAGAGCAATTTTCATTTGTTTTTTTCTCACTCGATTGTGGGAGAGCTTAAAGCGTACAGTGGGCTGCAAGAAAAAGTGGCACAGAATATTTTTGTACGATTTTGTCTGTTAAAACTAAAAAAAATAGGGCTAAAGTTTGAATTGATGCCCCCCCCACTCACGAGTGACTCGCGGATGACCCAAGTGACAAAAATAGGAACACCGATCCGGCACTCATTTAGTTGTAGTTGATTTTTACAACAATTATGCACGTCGTGGACAAAGTTTTACCGAAATCGGCATACAAACGCAACATTTAGGCAAAATACACAATATTGACTAAGTTTGAGAAAGATCTAGCATTAATTACAAAATTCGACTAAAATCCACGATATGGACCAAGTTTGACCGAAATCGGCATACAAACTCAACATTTGGGCAAAATCTACGATATGGATTAAGTTTCATCGAAATCCGCACGCAAATGCAGTAATTTAGTGTAATATTTAATGAAAGTAAGTGATTTCATAATATAATAATCATTTTTAATTTTTTTAAAAATTATTTTATCATCGTGTAGTATAAAAAATTGCAAAATACGGTGATTATTTGAAAAAAAAATTAGATAATTTTTAATTTTTTAAAAAAGATAAGAACACGATATTCAAATTTGTCTCCTGGGTTTACCAAATTTGGCTGTCAAATGGTCAAAATGAGTGCCCGTGAGTGGGGGGGGCATCAATTCAAACTTTAGCCAAAAATAGTTGAGTTTAACTATGCAAACTCTTTTGGTAAATCATACAAAACGAGCGAGGAAAACGATTGGCATCTCAAACCCGTTATCAACGGCACACCAATGCGAGAATTCTTTATCCTTCGCTATCTCGTAAATGACTCATTTCCTGTGACGATATTTATCTTTCCCGTATCTGCGTTATACCATTGGATGTGAAATATGTTGCCCCCTTTGGTCAAATATCATATTTCTGACAATTTTGCAGCATCCAGTCAACCAATGGACAATTTACAATGAAAGCTCTCTCTCTTTATAGCTCTCTTCACCTTATCATAGCCAGAGTGTCAACATTCAGCCATTATTACTTGCTTTACCGATTATGTTATATCTCTTCTGAAAGATGTCCCAATCTGTATGTACAGCTTATCGTTGCAAACACAGACTGTGGAGGCTCGGTCACAACAACGTTTTATTTAAATTTCCATCTTGTCTTCCTGTTTCAATTTATACAGTGTTCATATCAGAACAATCAACATTCGTTATCTTTGTAATTTACTGTCGCTTGTTCTATTCTACTACATTGTTAAGCACACTGTACTTCACAGTGAGCATAAGCGGGAAAGAAATTATAAAACATGTTTTCAATACATCATGTATTTAAACGACCGGGTGAAACGAAGCATGGAACAGAGGCACTTCAAGTCTCTCATGCATGCTGCTCAACGGTGCGCTCACAAATCCGTCGACTTTCACGACACAACACAATTGTTGAGGTCAAAAAAGTCTTTAAGTGACATATAATATTATCTCCTTCGCTTTAGTGAAGTCTCTTCTATTACACATTATTTTGTCGTTCGAAAATAAAAGGGTTGCAAGCTAAAAGAGAGAAATCTACTTCATCTACTGATGTGCTAATGATGGAAGTGATCGCAAAGTGTTGTGTTACAGCATATGGGAGTAGTACACTGAAGTTAGTAGTTGGTACTGAAGTAAGTCATTAAGCCATTGTTGGAGCAGATGGAAACGCATGTCATCAGTAGAAGAATATCCGAGCATGAGCTTTTAGACAAGGTTCAGTTCCAGGCACTTACTCTTCTTTTAGGTATTAGGATAGTTTTCCCAATATCTACAGCTTCAGTAGGTGCTAGTGACTGTGGAGTATATCTTCATGAAATAAATTGAAGTTCTTTCCGCATTAGAAATCTTACACAAAGACCCGATCTGGAATACTTTTTAAGCGCATTTGTTTAATTTATTACCGGTTCGTTTTCGGAGTTCGGGGATGGAGGAGATGTAAAAACGTAAAACGATCCAACGTAAAGTTCAAAACAAACGTACGGGTGCTAAATTAATGACGGTGACTAAGAATGTGGGAGAACACTATGTACAAATTAATTCGTTCCACGAGACTGTGACGCTTCTGTACGATACACTGCCCTGCTGCCTAATCGTACGCCTTGCCTGTGTGTCTGCCGGCTAAGAGATGCACTTCGCTAACCGTGGCGTTTAATGCCACACCGCGGTCCACAGGGCGGCATGGTTCGGTAGATGGTACGCTTACAATTAAGGGACACAACATGCCATTTTTTATTATCGTTCTCGCTCACATTCATCACCTAATCAAGGCTCACCGATTCAGGGTGAGGCTTGGGCGAAATTATCTCTCTCCCTCTCTTTCACTTTCTTAAAGGTCAGTGTATTAAGAGTGCTTTGCGATTATCTTACGAACAAATCATAATTATAATTAAAAAAAAAACAATGCAATACAATACAATACATCATCATCATCCATTACATTACAATATTCTATTTAATACTATGGGCTCAATCATGCTCATGTTGTTCTTCGTGTCTCGATATTCTCTGTCTCTTCAGCTGAGCCTCCTCGCCTAGGATAATCACCATTTTTTTGTTTCGTTAAAATCAAAGGAAGAACGCTTAAAACGCCACTATTAGAATAGGGGAACGATTTAAACTGATATTTCGTGTAGGCTTTTTTGTTCTGGTAGATAAATCTCTTCTTCGTTACGCCTGGAAAGCTATAAGAAGGTAAGGAGGCAAGTACGGATTCATTGCGTTCAACACTGCCACGCTTCTGGTTATAAAAATTGTCCAAGGACAACTAGCTGCGGGACTACTGTTTGCTGCGGAGGCTGTGTATTGTTTTTTTTTTCTTGTTAATTTAACATAATTTTCTTCCCTTCCTTTAACACACGTTGATTTTTGTTTCATTCGCTCGCCTTCTCTCCTAAAACAAACCTATTTAATAACTTAACAGAACAAAGAAAAAAAAACCTAACGAAAGACAATTTCCTTTTCGCTATATGTCCAAACACCGTTGAAAATGCTTTCTCTCTCTTTCCCATGTGCTAGCCCCCTATCGCTCATACGCTTTCAATGGACGGTCGGCAGTCGGTAGGGACTGAAACAGGAGGAGAGATCTCGCTTGCATAAATATAGGTAGGTGCGTCCTTACATCCTTGCGGCCATCGGCCTCGTACGGAGCGATCGCTTATGAACACGAGAAAACATTTTAGATCTTTAGAGTATACTTCTTACGCGAAACAAAAACTATGTTAACGGCTAGTACTTGGTACATGAGGAAGAACAAATGAAACGCTACGACAAAACAAGCAGCTACCAATTTCGAAAACGAAGGGAAACAAACTGCGACTAATGCGTGAAACGATGTAATAGTACCGTGGAGGGGGAATTATAACAGCTCATGACGTTCCTGGACTCGCACGTGTTGCCACCGGAAGTTTGTATATTCCTTTTGTCTAGCTCTTTGTGGTTCACTGTTTCGTACCCGATTGGGAAGAAAGTGGACACTCCTATTGCACAACGCAACCAGTCCACGAGGCATCCTATTGTCCTGACTGTTCATCTATAAATATGTTCGAATCTTTCACCTAAAACGAATCCCTAAATAGCTGTGTCTTCTTTCTTCCGGCAAGCATTTTGATACGATTACGGTTTGTAGGAATTCCGTTTGGAATCCGCAAATGGATCGGCGCACTCTCATCCGATAGGTGAATATGAAAATACAGGAAATTCAGATGTTTGATACCTCGAGCTAATGACGAAACAGAAGACAGGGCAAACGCGATAACCCAAAAGGCCTGAAATCATCTTCCATTACATATCCTACTATCCGTTTCCTATTATCCTTTAGGAGTCGAAACGACGAAGCTTTTAAAACAGCTTACTCTTTTTTTTGGGACGCACTAGCGTTTATCGGGCCGTATCGTGTACACCGGCCACTCTCCAGATGGAACCGTTCGATTGGAACTACTCACATTTTTGCTTGCTTACTCTGCTCCGTCTGCCGCCCTCACCATGGGTTTCATTCCATCCGGTTTGCAGTCCATGCTTCACAGCTCACTTTTTCGTCGGTGTACCGCGCTGGGTAAGGCTTTCGAACCGTCTGAAGGTGTAGTTGATAAACACCCAATCCTTGAGCACTTCCCCTTCCGGTTGTGGGTGGGCAGCTGTATTTAAATAAAAGGATCGATTAAGAAGACGCCCATATCACTTATGGTAAGCAACACTTACGTATCTCTAGTGCTACGTCCGGAAATTCGTCAAAGTTCGATGTATCGTCGATCGAGCGCACTTCCACGGGGATGGCCGCTGGTCGCTCTCGTATGTGCTCCCAATCGACACCACGGAAAAATTGCACTAGCTTCAGATCCTCAATTCCTCGCTGCGAACCGAGTCTAAAAATACCACCCAACATTAATTTGTGTAAGAATAAAAACGCGAAAGCCCAGTCCGTACTGTCCAGGAGATTTGTACCGTACTGTGTGATAAACGCCTGAATGTAGGCAAAACGCCAAACAGGTCGTGTAAATTTCAAAAGGTCTTCCAGATTCTGCAGGTGCACAACGGTATGTGCAATTAATTACACAGCTCACAGTACTACACAAATTCCCTCAGCGGCGAGCTTTCTCTTACCTAAATTTGTTTCGCATACGAAAACAAATACATACCGTCGTTCAGCTTCACAGCAAAATTTCACTATCGTATCACGGGCCTCCTCCGAGATAGGCGTCTCCGGCGGGAAGATGAGCGTTTCCCGCCAGTTCATCACCTTCCGGTACGTGTCCTGCGGGTTGTCCGAGCAGAATGGCGGGTAGCCCATCAGCATCTCGTACATGATCACACCGAGCGACCACCAGTCACAGGCCGGCCCGTACCCCGTCTGCAGAAACACCTCCGGCGCGATATAATCCGGCGTGCCGACCGTACTGTACGCGAGCGCTCGCCGATTCCGCTTCCAGCTTTCGGCCCGTCGCTTCGAATCCATCGGGCTTGCGCAGGTTCCGATGAAGTCGGACGGTTTTGCCTGCGATAGATCACGGTAGAAATCGGTACGGTGCGATTTCTTCAACCCGGTGCATAGGCCAAAGTCGGAAAGCTTCAGGTGGCCGCGCGCATCCAGCAGCAGATTGTCCGGCTTAATGTCGCGATGTATGAAACCGAGCCGGTGGATCGAATCGATCGCCAGTGCTGTTTCGACGATGTAGAACTGTGTGCACTCCTCCGACAGGGTGTCCTTTTTCATCAGCAGCGTCATCATATCGCCACCAGGGAGGAACTCCATGATCAGATACAAATTTACCGAATCCTATAGGGGGAGAAAGTGCGTGAATTAATTGCAAGACAAACGGAACGGATTGCACGATCAACGATCGAGATGGTTGAGGGGTTCTACCTGAAAACTGTAGTACATCTTCACCACCCACTGGTGGTCTGCCTCCACCAGTACGTCCCTTTCCGCCCGCACATGTGCCACCTGTTCCTTTTCGAGCATGTCCGCCTTGCGCAGTACCTTCATCGCGTACACGTGCCCGGTGTCTTTCTTCTGCACGAGCCGTACCTCGCCGAACGCGCCCCGACCGATCACCTTGAGCGCCTCGAAATCTTCCACCCCCAGCCGGGACCGTTTAAGGCGCAAAAATTCCGTCTCCTTCTGGGCGTGCTGCATGCGCTTCTCCTGCCGCTGGGACTCGGACAGCGTTTCATCCTTGAGCGATGCTTCCAGCTTCGCCTGGCGCTGTTTCCGCTCGCCGTGCTGTGTGATCAGATTGCTGTAGTAGTTCTCCAGTGTGACCTTCGCCTTCGTCGCCTTATCGAGCGTGTGATCGCTGAAGCGAACCGTGTTATCAGTCGCCGTCATGCTGCCTGTGAGTGGTACACTGTTGGCGCCTTCCGTTTCTAAGCCGTGTTCGGAGCCACTCCCGGTGCTCCGTTGCTGCTGTGTGAAGTGTGCACACACCGATCCGTTTTCCGCCTATCCGGAGGGGTCGGTGTTAGGGATGATTAAGCTTAAACCGATCGCGTTTTGTGTAAGGCCTGTCAAACGAACAAAACAAACATGCATTTAACATTATGCGTGATGTTGGAGCGGCTATTCTGATTAGAATGGGTCATTGATTTCATATCTACTTCGGTTATTGCTTCCATAACAGCGATACCCCCATCGTGTGACGATCGCTATCATGTTTGCATTGACCCACACAGCACCGAAAAAAAGGAAAGCAAGTATAAAAGGGAGCATAATTGACAATGGAGAAACCCCATGTGTGTGTGTGTGGAGTAAAAAGTGAAATTCTCCCCGATCGACACTTTGACGGTTTGAGAGAAAAGAAAAAAACCCGGGAAAAAGAAAAGCACCAACGAATGCAAATCTAAACAGTGTGCCAATCCGGGACTTGTCCGTTTGTGTGTGCTTTTGCTGATGTTTATGCTGCATCATGCTTGTTGCCCTTCCACTCTCCGATAGAGTTCGGGGCTCAATCCAATTGTGCTGCAACAGCACGTTATGTGAACCTACTGACAAGACAGTGGACAGGCGCGGATTCAATCGAACACAGCAAACGATTGCTCGCTTCACCCCTTTTTAAACGCCTTCCAGGGTATATGATGCATTTTACGTTGCAATTCTTCAAGCGACAGAAAAAAGCTCTCTTTCTCTCCTGCACGGGCGCGGTTTAACGGGAAGGGAAACCCGTTCCGCAAGTTGTGGGAGACAAAGAACGTACACAATGGGTTTCGCTGGGGCTTCTGAACTTCGATAGCACGAGGACGGTTTAAAGTGTGATTTTATTGACAACCTATGGGTCGTTTGCTTCTGTCTAATCATAAGGCACGTGTATTTCGTCGTGGGATTACATTTGAAGAGCATTTGAATGGAAAGCGCTCCAACAACCACAGGGTTCGTCCATGCTCCGTGGGTTTTGAATTCTTTTATATTCTAGTAAATGTCTTAATTCCTTAAAAGTATTCGGTGTTCGAATTTATGCATAATTCAGGAACTCGTTTTCGATAATAGAGCACGATCTGTATTCCAAGGCCAACAACAGGCATGCCAACGGTTGTAGAGAATAGAGCATCGAATGAGCTAAAATGACCAACAACATTTCAAGATCAGTTTTTTTTTTGTACATAGAGGACACACTAGGGGACAACATAATTAATGACCACAGTAATTAGGGCATCGGTCGCAGATACTGTCATTGGTCTTCGTGTACGTCTTACCACGAGCGGAATAACGAACATCAGCTGGCATAGCAGTATTTGCTGACCCCTGCACTAGATACTGACGAGAAGTGTTTTGCGCTGTGCTTTTGCTGTGTCTATTGTAGAGGACCACTACCTGGCACCAGTGCATTCAGACACATTGCACTTGGCCCTTTTGCGATTCGCTCCAGAAAATACGGGAAACGTATCGATGGAAAGAGGAAGACAGAAGAAAGGGTCAACTGTGGAGGAGATGGTTCGAAAGGCACGCGCGCACTACAAACGCTGGGGACGACACCACAAGAACGTCTCTTTACGCTGGGTGGAAGTGTATTTTTATGTAACGGAGTAACAGCAAACTGACAGAACCATATCATCGTCATGCTGTGTACACGACGGTACGGCCTACTATGCTTTGGCGAGCGATCATTTTTCTCCCATCGTGTCGATGCAAAAGGTGAAATGGTGAGATGTTTTCCCCCCAATTCCCTTTCCAACTGCTCTTGAGTCGCGTTACCAAAAGAAAAAAAACCGATGTCGTCCCACTGGACAATCGGAGTTGATGGAAACAAGGGGGGCTGGAGAGTTTGGGAGGACTGCAAACATACGCACTTGGTTCGCCTTCGTGATGATGCAAAATAAATAGAAACGCTACGCAAACAACATATCACATCATCGCGCAATAAACCACACTAGGTACACACGCACGCACGACCGCAAACACGCATACACGCGCACACACTGCTAGTTTTCTACGGAAGCACCTTTCACAGAAGCGTTTTTTTTTTTGCTCTCCCTATTATTATTATTATGCAAGAACTTTTCCGCAGTTACGAGGAAATGCTGCACACTCGGGCACTTATGGTCGCGAGTTGTGGAGCACCATCGATTGCTTCACCTGTCGATTCTGAACCCCTGACACCCCTGTCCTCGTCTGCTGCTTGACCCAAGCTATATACTGCTCTGATTTTCGCCTTTTTCCCTACCCCACAAACAGAACTGCGGTGACACAGGGCACACAATGCAACACAACATGTACGCACCACCTTCGCGACGACGGTACTACACCTTCTCCGTACTGCTGATGACGATGGTGGTTTGTCGGATTGCACGGATCGGACCGAATGGTCGGGCGGAAACGTAGGGCCAGGGCAGCAGAACGAACGCACGCACGGCACCACACACTGCTTCCCTAACGGGATTTCCCACTTCCCGAGCTGGCGTATAATTTGCTTCCAGTTCTGACGAGAAGAGAAAATGTATTTACGTACACTGTTGTGCTGAAATTTCTTTGTAAATTAAACCACCGTCTGACAGGGTCGGACCCACATCATGGATGAAGCTTTGATGTGCTCCCGTTGCGTCAGGAGACTGCTTTTCTCGTTTGTGAGAGTAGGCCAACTAGCTATTACTCCACTTTACAAGACGTTGTTGGCTGTGGAAAAGACTGCGCAAGCGGAGATGACATTTTTCACGGTTAGTAGAAATTATGTTTTTAATTTAATTATGCACTAAATTCTATTTTAATTGCTTAACAAAGCTCACGCACATTTTTGGCTTGAGATTTTGGTCAATCTTCCTTTTTATGTTCGCTTGAATCAAGAACAATTAAGCATAATATTCGTACCCTTTTTCACAATACATCTTCAATCATCTTGACCTGAAGTTGACGTTGCAGTCTGGCCGTCTGGCGGAGTGGAAAACATAAACAAACTTTGCCAACCTCTGCGCGGATCAAGTTGGTCCAATTATTCTGCTACAAAAACGATCAAACATTCGACAATACCGCCATGGAGAACATACTGGAACCCAGCAGCTCAGACGACAACATGCCGTCGGATAACAAGAAAGATCTACAATCATTACTCTCTTCGGAAGATGACTTCTTCGATCCACCGCCATCGTCCAGTCGGCGCGACTCCTCCGGGAATGAAGATAAACCAGACCTGCGGGCGGAATTTGAGGATATCATAATGCCAGAAATGGGACACGACAATAGTATACTGTTGGTGAAGGAACCGAAAGATCGCGAGCGAGACAAACGCAAGGAAACCAAAAGCAAACGTGAGCTTGAGGAAGAAGAGCTTGAAAAGATGCAGTAAGTAATGGAGTTTGGAATGAAATAATAGTAATCAGCATTGACTAACGAGCAGTCTTTTCCTTTCCTTAGGGTGCTTGTCTCCAACTTTACGGAAGGACAGCTGGATCGGTATGAAATGTATCGCCGAGCAGCATTTCCCAAGGCGGCCGTAAAGCGTCTGATGCAAACCATTACCGGATGTTCCGTTTCGCAGAATGTGGTGATTGCTATGTCCGGAATAGCGAAAGTGTTCGTAGGAGAAGTAGTTGAAGAGGCGCTGGACGTGATGGAACGGTCTGGCGAAACCGGTGCGATACAACCGAAGTATTTACGAGAAGCGGTTCGGCGACTGAGAAACCGTGGCCACATCCCTACCGGACGAGGTCACAAGCAATTCTATAAGCTTAATTAATCTTACAAAAATATCTAGATTATATTCGGAGTGTGTGGTTCTATAAGCATGTTTCTCAATCGACATTATAATATTCCCAACGGATTGGATGACAAAATATAAAAGCGCGATGGTTCGTAACATGTTTTGTTGAGAATGCACTTTTTTTAATAACCTTTGGTATGTCACACCTCATAACCCGCCATCTTCATAAATCTTGACCAGCCTGCTGTCAAAAATCTTCAACAAAAAAAAACCAAACCGCATCATTTTCGATGCGGCAAACATTTTTGCATTAAAATCGCGGTGAAATAAAGTTTGTTTCATTGCTAAAAGTGCGTAGCATACGCATTTCTTTTTCCAGTGTGTGTTCCAGCCGTTAGTTTCGCCAAAATGGTAAGTGTGTACTGTAAATTTCACTATGTAAACAGCGCTCCATCCGTAGTTCCGCGCCAGGTTATGGCGTCGGCATCGGGAGAACTGTCTCAAAACTTAGGGAAGGACAATTTCAACACTCTCATGATCCACTTTCGTTAAAACCCTTTCAGACGATCGGCAAAAACAACAAAATGATCCAGCTCCTGAACTACAGGGTTCGGATCGTTTTGCAAGACTCGCGTACCTTCATCGGCACGTTCAAAGCCTTTGACAAACACATGAACCTCATCCTGGGAGACTGCGAGGAGTTTAGAAAGATTAAGCCGAAAAACACGAAGCTGCCTGAGCGGGAGGAAAAGCGTGTGCTCGGTTTCGTGCTGTTGCGCGGTGGCAACATTGTGTCACTCACAGTCGAAGGACCACCACCACCAGAGGAGGGTCTTCCGCGGGTACCAATACCGGGTGGTGCCGGTGGCCCTGGTATGGGCCGAGTGACGGGTCGTGGCATGCCGGCCAACATTGCTGGCGTACCGGCGGGATTGCAGGGACCGGTTCGAGGTGTTGGTGGACCATCGCAACAACATATGGCACCGGTGGGCCGAGGTCAGCAGGTGTCTGCCCCACCGCAGATGCGTCCCATGATCCCTGGAGGGCCACCGCCGGCCATGATGCCTGGCGTGAATCCGATGGCTGGAATGGCTCGTGGTGCACCGCCACCGATGCGAGGGCCACCACCGGGTATGATGCGTGGCGGTCCACCTGCCAGACCGTACTAGTGCGATCTACACCGCCGGCAAATACAATTAGGTTTTATTTCCCCTTTTTTCTCCTTCAACATCAGGGAAGGCTGATGGAAATAATATAAACTCTTTTCTCCCATCATACACATGTATATGTAACGTTTGAAATAGCGAATAAAGATAAACGAACTTCTCCTGAATTTCCAACCAATATTTTTTTAGTAATGCACTTAACAAATTATTCTTAATATAAAATGCAATTGCTGCTTCACACGCGACACGAAAAAGTCTGCCGGAATTCGGGCATCTTGCTCAAAGCATGAATGAATTCAAACTCCCCAATGTTACCGTTGTTTTGTAGATCCATCTCCTTCAGTAGCTGGAATGGCATTGAATGGAAAATATAAAGAAGCAATATAGGACACGTTTCACACTAGCTCACCAGCTCAGCAATGCTCATTTTTTCTTCCTGCTCCAAACGATCGTGCTTCGTTATACGATCACAAAGCTCCAGTATGTCTTCTTTTGTAATTAGCTTGTCATTATCAAAATCTGGAACAACAAGAAAGACAGGGGATTGTAACGCAAAAAGGACAAAGAAACCCTATCATTCCTACCGTAAATCTGGAAGGCCCAGGTAGCTTTCACCGCGAGAGGACACTTCTCCGACAGCACGCTAAACAAATCCAACAGATCCTCAAAGGAAAATCGATCATCGTTTTCGGATGAAAACACGTGCAGCAAACGATCACGGAATGGATTATGCTATTCAGGGCGGTGGACAAAATGAAACGATGGAATTACGGTGATAAAATAGCTTCCTTACCTTTAACTGGGGAAACAAATTAACGACGTCCTGTTCGGGAAAGCGTTTTGTAAGTGAAAACTGACGACCCCCATCGAGGAGCAGAAATTTTTGCAGTATGAAAATGATTTCCGATTTACTGAGGTACGTTAATTCCGCATACTCGGCCAGCTGTTCGTTTGTGATGATGCTTACTTTGGAACCCATGGCGCTATAACGGTGTACGCGCCGAAGAAATGTTCAAAAATGCAATTTATGCTGGCGATAAAATCAATTACAACCAATAAAGCGTTCCACTCTCGATAAGAAGGGGGAACGAGAACCAAATCTACACTGAACGACGGCGGAGAGCTTAGAATCGATTCCCGCTAACAATCAATTACCAAAACGCACACGCTTGAGACAAACGATTCACGTTTTATTCGTTTATTTTATCGCTTTGCATTTAGCCGAAATAGAGCGCGCGCGCACGATCGTCCGTTCGGGTTCCCGATCAGTAGGGTTTCGCTCGATGAGTAACGTGTAGCTTTTGCTTCAGATTTTTACTCGCACTATTGATACTGGGGTGCTCCGGTCCATCCATCCGGCACTTCCACAGTGTAATCAAACCACACTCGCCCGTTGCAATCAGATACTGGTCCTGTTGGTGGATGGAAATAAAGGTAATAAAAAAAAACGAACACGATGTAAAGATAAGGCGTCGAACTGGTGAGTGATAACGATGGATAGGCGGAATACTGCCTTTACCAACCCCCAGGCACATTGGGGGGGAACTGATACACTTAAGAAAAGGAACTGATGACAAACACAAGTACGTATGCAAACAAATGTTTCGACAATGGTGAAAGTAGGTACCTTATCGTTGTACACGCTAGCGCGAACAATCTGTTTATTGCCGTTGAACGATCGATCAGGAAGCAAGCACTTGTTGTCGTACCTTAACGTTCGTAAACATTCCTTGCTAAAAGTACAAAAAAGAATCCCATTACGAACATTACCCACAAAATGCATGAGTATTCACCAACATACCCTTTGTTAAAATTGGAACCTGCTAGTACGAAAAAACTTCCATTGCCGTAGTTATGCGTACCGACCACGTTACAATCGATCGCCGATGTGCGTCGCATCGAGTGTGTGATCTGCTCGCGGTCAAACAACGCCACACTGTCTTGGCTTTCGACGTCGTACAGATGCAGGTCGTTTGTGGTCGTTACGCACGACACCAGGTCGCGTCCGGTTGGGTCCGTGTGCCAGTTGATTGCATCAATAGCCGTCTCGACATTGAAGCAGTACTGCATCGCATCATCTTCGGTCAGTTTCGAAATGTCGAACACGTTGATCAATCCATCCACACTGGCACTAGCGAACAGGTCCGGATTAGTGGGATGAAATCGAACGTGCGTTATATCATCACTGTGACATTCCCAGTAGCAACCGAGATAATTCCGCTCGCGTATATCGAAAAATAGCAGAAAACTGTCCCCATTCTTCTGTACCTCGCTGGACGCACAGAGCACACGATCGTTTTGATTTATATCGCACGAGGACACAGTCTTTTTTGCACCTTCGGAAGTATCTGCAATGGAGGGAAGAGTGAATTATTCATTTTTAATTACCCCACATTGCCACCATGAGCCAGAGCGACTATTACCTACGAAATGATGCACTTCCGAGCCGCTTCGTACGTCGTACAGATAAATGTCGCCATCCTCTGTACAGCACACTAGGCTGTTTGGGTCACCATTGAAGAACCTCACACCACGGATCGCACTTTCGTACCGTCCCAGCGAACCATTTTCTAGCGCTAGTTCACCACTCTCACGTACCCGGTACAGTTGCAATTCCTTGCGGGACAACCCAACGGCCACCGTGTCATATTCGCATGATTGAGCAATGTGCAGACCACAGGTACGCTTCAAGGATGCTGCAATCTCCGATGCGGGTGATATCTCCTGTTGAAACAATTTCACCAGCTCTTTGCCGCTACATGCATCCGCATCGGGAACGGGGGATTCTTCATCCGAACTTTGAGGATCTACAACAGGCGGGTCAATCTTTAAAAACTTGATTTTTATGTAATGTTTCGGTACAAACCTTCAAACATTCTTTGGAAATTTAACAAAACGCACGATAAGCCGGTGGCTGTGTTTTGAGGTCGTTTTTAATTCAAAACATAAACATCCAACTACGCGTGCCGGTTGGCAGTTTGACGGATTGTTCCCAGCTAACAAAATGTGTGCTTAGGACATCATTCAGCATATGTTGTTCAGTAAATAGAAAACAGTCCCATAACCCCTAAATTAGTTTTCAGATTTAGTTTTTATTCGTGAAAATGATTGCTTTCATTAGTAGCCTGTTTTTTTAATTAAATTTGTTCAAGCTACGTTTGACAGCCAGGATTTTTTTTTGAACAACTGTCACTTCTGCGTGTTGGGTTGGCATCCGCTGTCTCGGCGCGCTTTCCGTTGACATTTGCTTATTGTTTTGTTTCGATCGGCGTTTGTACTTTACGATCGTAGTGATTTCGCTATCCACCGAGTTGTGCCGAAATTCGGCTTCAAATTGGACCATGAGTGAAACGAAAGTGATACTAAACAGTGCCAACGATTTACTACTGCTCGGGGATGCTATCCGCGATGTGCCGCTGAAGCAAATAGCACAGACATCCCTCAAAGGACTTCGGCGCCAGGAAAGCGACATCGATTTGTATGAATTTCTGTTTACCAACATTATACATCAGTTCGACCCGCGGGAGTTTGAGGCGGAAATTTCTTGTGCCATTCTACCAGAATTAGTTTGCTATCTGGAAAAGGTATTTATAATTGTATAATGTGCTGGAATCGCTCCCTAACTTACTGTGTATGCTTGCAGATTCAATCCGAAGTGCAATCGAACGCGCTATCGATTTTCTTTGTAGAGAATCTTACCATTTTGCTTAAAGTGGCCGACGTGCTGCTGAAGCTTACCGAGTATCTCACGGAAAAGGAAGACCAATGTCAGCTGCTTCGATCGCTCGTAATATTTCCAGAATATCTTCTGCGATGCTACACGATCGTAAGGAAAAAATATGCCACCATGGCACACGAGTCCGGAGCACTCGATGCGATGAAGACACTGTATGCCGTATGCAAAAAGCTTTTGTTGGCCTTTCTGGAACTGTTGTACCCCCGGGAAACGTCTGGACGCAATAGCAACTACTTTCGGGCGATCGATCACGACGAAGAGTACGATTGTTTAGAGAAAGGTAAGTACATGTTATTTAAATCTAATATCTCCGTAGCGTACTATCATGGATTTTTTTTCCTTATTCAGTTTGCATCCTGTTGGCAAACGTTGGTAACGAAATCAGCCCCATCGATTCCCTGCTTGCCAGCGACGTGTGGAAAGCGATCGTGCGACTTTGCACCGATCACGCGGAACAGTCCTTCAGTCGGGACAGAACTGGGTGGCTTGATGAGATTGTAACAATTCTTAACAACGGCATACACAGCTCGTTTGTGGACGTACGAACTAAAAACGAGCACTCGAAACAGAGCACGATCGCGTTAAAGCTGAATGCATTCTTCCTTCGAGTGATGTTAAAGATACTGACACTTTCAAAGCAACACGCTGGAGTGGACACCTTCACCTCTGTTATACGGAACTTGCTCGAAGTGAAATCTTGCCTACGGATGAAAACAATCTGCAACGAATTGGCTGTGGGCATAGAACAATATCTGCACATCGGGTACATGGCTATTGTGGAAAATTCCTTCCGTACAGAATCTTTTCCAAAGGTATGAAAATGTTTGTTAAAAAATATATTTGCTCAATTGATATTACTTCTCCCCAGGTATTATCCCAGTATGATTGTAAAAAACCAGAAGAAACACATTCCTTCTACCAGCTGATCATGCACATCGTCACACAACTCGTTTCAAATGCAAATGACAAAGTGCTGCTATCACTGTACTGTAACCGGCACCATCTTCTGCTGCATGTGTGTAGCTTGTTAAAACGTTCTGACTCATTGTTCCTCCACAACGAGACGCTCTACAAACAATTGCTTGTGCACTGCTCGGCACTCGTCCTGCTGGGCGTACGCATAAAAGATCAAGCAGCGCAGAAAAAGAACGTGGAAGTATTAGTTCGCATGGTGCTCCAAGAACACTACTACACAGCCACGTTCGGGATCGATCTTTGGTCGATATTTGTTCGATACCATTCCACCCAGCTGATGTATGCGTACTTTCTTTTCTGGAAGAAAATCAACGATCACTACTCGATCTTTACCAGCCGCCCGAAACAGGTACACGTTCGGCAGCTGTTGCGCAATCTGTTCGTATTTCTACCGGTAACGCACAAAGAAAAGCTGCTCGCCAGTTATCCCGCCACCGACAGTACGAACGATCGATTATGGGCCACCTTGTGTCCATTGCCAACCGAAATCGATGAATCTAGAAGAAACCAATTTATGGCATGCTTGGAAAAGCGTCTCTTGGAAGGAATCAAAGCATGGCAACAAGCCCCCGGAAATGTTAGAATATTCTACGAAGTGCTTGGTTTACTCTCGATCGCTGGCGCAGCGACGAAGAAGATCGAAACATCAACAACAACGCTTTGGATCTCTAAGTTAAAATGGAGTGCGATCCTGCAAACATCTTCCGCTGGCAGTATATTTGATTGTCTCGAACGAAACGCACCAGGATTGTCCATAGTTACAGTTCTAAACTCAACAAATGCACCAGCTCTAGCAGAAACAAAACCAATTGTAAGGTATCTGATTTTGAAGCTAATCAAAGCTGATCCTAATCAATCTACAAATGTGCAAAGTTTGTTTGAAGTCCTCCTCAAAGACAATGCAGCCTTCGTCAAAGCGTCAGCTTTTCATGTGCTACGCGAATTAAAGAACAAACAGTCACCTGTCGCAAATCAGCTTCTGAGCAAACAGCTTTCCCTTCAATCGCAGCTAAACCGCTGGCACAGCAATACCTCTACAAAGTTGTCATCTTTAAGAACGAGAAGCGACAAGGTGCCGTCTGCTATTCTGCATCGATGTCAACAAACCGGGAAGTCAGTAGAATCACCCGAATCATTAGGTAGCCTAATGCGCAACATTAACAGCAAAGTGAATGAACTGTTTCCCGATGATGGTGATGAAACGATGCAGGATATTGATGTGGATATGTTTGAGGACGATAGCTCACAGTCGAAGAAGCGAAAATTTGATGCGACCGAAGAAGATCGTGCCGGTAGTGCAGTGCAGATCGACCAATGCCTGAAGGAGCTACAGTATCATACATTTAATTTGGAACGCCTCATTCCCACCCATCGCTTGCAGACGTTGCAGAGAGGGCAGCTGCAGACCATCATAGCTACACTGACGAGAGCGTTGGACAGTTGATCAAAGGTGAATGTATTGTAAATATATATTTTATTACATGACAGATACAATTTAGCATTGCTATATAAGCTGGTAACTCTAGCTTCTGATACATATTTCACTGCGAAGTATTGGATAAACATCCCAAGCATTCTATCAAACGTTGGGTGATTTGGGGTTAGTTGGGAGGATACGAAATGTGTTTAAAAAAAAGGTGATCTTTACCATCTTTTCAGTGCTTCAGATATTCCATACCTTTGGCCAATAATATATGCCTCAGAAAAGATTAAAGTACAAGTAATAGCTACATCGATTTAAAGAAGAAAGAAAGCTCATAATCGAAAGCAGAATTAATATTCATTGACCCCAACACCCTTCTCGACGCCCATAAACTTGATCATCCAGCCAACACCGGCAAAGTTTTGCGTTTTCTTGTAACGCACCCGAACGGTACTACCGGGGCTAATATAGTTTGCCGGTTTGTCACCACCGCAATGTTGTCGTACGACCTTCTCCTTCTCGGCATTTCCGTCATCACCATTCCGTTCTTCGTCTTGGTCGAGTATCTGCAGGTAATCGGTGGCGCACGATGATTTGCTGCCAAGATCGAACACACTAAACTGTAGCGCAACGACCAGATTGTTGGGCACCGACACCGTCCATAGGCACTCCATGCGCGTTCGATTGTTCGCCGGATACAGTGGACTGCTGAACATACCGCCATAGTTGTATAGTTCACCACCACAACCCTGACCCTGGTCGGTGGCAACGTACGTGGCGTCTAGTTGTAGCGATACAAACTCACGATCAGTCGCGGGCATTAAGATCTGCAGGACGTTACCGGTGGTGAAGATGGGATTCGGTGTGGCAAAGTTACAGTACTCTCCCAGCAGTTGATCGGCCCTTTCTTCCCGTCCGCTGTACACTTTGATTGCATGGACGTCACAATCCACATTGTACAGGTAGAATGCGTTGAAGTAGACGGCGATCGTGTAGTTCCGTGGCACTTCTACCGTGATCGTACACCTTTGATCTTTCCGCATTTCGGTCTGCACGATTCGGCCTTGCAGAGCGGTGTAAGTTTTGGCACACAGGGTACTCTCGAAAGCTCGCAACGATACACCCTTGCCCTCGCTCGACGCGTCACTTTCGAAGCTTACATACACTCGGTTCACGATTGAAACGTAGCTGCTGGGCAGGTAGTTGCTGCCGCAGTAGATATGGTAAGCGTTTGCGTACCGAGTGCCCTGAATGGAGAAAACACAACGTTGACGATATATTAACTGACCCTGAAATATGTGTTGTAATGGTAGAATATATCACTTACATGATAAAAACTGGCCTTACTAGCGGCTCCACCGTTGAAGATGAGGGAATTACCAAGTCCTTCATATATGATTGATTTTTGCTAGAAAAAAAATTAAGACTTGTTTTACAAAATGAATTCTTGCGGCTTTTTCGATTCCGACCACCTACCGAAGCGTCCCGGATGCCAATATAATCTTTGCACTCCTTATCGGTCGCATCGTACTGTTGAAGGTCCATCTTTGAGAAGTTTATCTCAATCTGTTTCCCAGGCGAAGCTTCCAACACCCATAAACATTTGGTGTTTGGCGGATATTTGTTGTCTCCTCCAAAGTTAGGTGTTTTTAACTCCACCAACCCGTTTGTAAGATTGTAATGCATTGGTCCACATAGCGACGGAACCATCGTGATGGTCGCATCGAACAACGTACCCCGCAAGGCGGAATCCGTCACATACCGGAAGTGTAACGTCGAGCCGAAGCTTGTTTGTGGGATAACCGGATCATTGCCACAGAAGCGTCCCATCAGCTGGGAGAATACACTGCCTCCGTCCCGCAACTCCACGAAATCATCCGTACAGTTTGACCACGAAACGTTGCGCGCCGAGCCGACGTGGAATTGATCAAACACCACCCGCAACGTATATCCGCTCGGTGCCTGTATAACGTACTGGCAGTCCTGGACGTGATTGTTACCACTGCCGATGACGTTGAGCCGATAGCTGGGGGAACGGTCGTCCAGTGTGATGTGCTTATCGCAGTCCGGTGTGTACAGTACCAGGGCGGACATTTTGCCCCGGGTCGATGAGAACGATTCCGTCTTGAACGATATCATACCGTGCCGGCTGTCACTGATGGAAATGGCCGGTGCGCGCTGGGTGAGGTTACCACACAGCAAAGCCAACCGGTGGTCTTGATTCGCTTCCAGGCCCCGATATACCTCTACCGTGTCGAAATAGCACGATTCCGTGTGTTCAATTTCTAGCGTTTCGAACCGGATCGTCACCTTCTGGCCGGGTGGAATTGCGATGTACCAACGGCAGGTAAGGGCAGGCCGGTACATACCATCATGGGGAAGCTGCTCGGGGCTTTCGATGCGCATCGAGCTAGTGATGTTGGCACCGCACGTATCCAGGCTGTACTCGAACCGGAAGCCTCGTGCCTGTATGTACCGATCGGTACGGAACACGATCGCTGCCCGATCTTTGACGCGGAATCGAGAGGGTGGCGTTTTACGGCAGTACGTGCCAACCTTTTCCCAGGTGAGGGGTTCGGCAAACTCGAGCTTCCGGTAAACGGTCAGGTTGTCGTACGCGCACACGGACGTTACGAGCGTATCTTCGAGGTCGAAGTCTAGGAAGTTAAACACGATGCCCGCATCGGAGGAGTTCGCCAGGATGGTGTAGTTGCACACCTGCATATTGTTATACTTGGCCGGATAGTTCGGACTGACAATGACGTTCGTTTGCTGTTCTGCGTAGAATATTCCTATGGAAGAGACGCTCTGTTAAGTAATGCACAAACAATCAGACATTAGTTTCGCGCTACTTACCACCACAGTTGGACTCCCATTTGATGGTGAACCCGTCCGCTTCACCGGTGTCATCCGTTCGGAAGACAACCTTCATTCCGGTGCCAGACGAGTTGAAGTTTGGTGGTATGTTCTTCCCACAAACCCGTCCCAAACTAACCCATTCCCGATTCCTCTGCTGGTCGAACAATTCCACATAATCCTTGGTGCAGTTGGGACTCTTCTCCAGGTTGAATCGATTGATAAATCGAGCACCGATATGTTGGCCAGCGTTTGCCTGCAGTACCCACACACACTCCTGATTCGGTAGGTACTTCCCGGACTTGAGTGGTGCCCCGAATGTCGTTGAACCCGAGTGCAGTGTACCACCGCACCCAAAGTTCTTGCTGTTGAGCTGCAGGTTAAAGTCACCCACATTGCCAGACGCATTGGGCTGGGCAGTATGGTACTCGACGTATAGAAGATGCTTCAGTGTAGCGATGGGTTCGGCTGGCGGTGGTGACTCCTTACAGAACCGCCCTAGCAGAGGACTCATCGGACCTGGTCCGTTGTAAATGAGGAGATACTCTTGGTCACAAGGCAGTTGCACTTGGAACTTTTCGAACGTGATGGTGATCAACGTTTGGTCCGGGTACGACACGTACCACGCACAATGTAACCCATCGCGGTCCAGCAGATCGAGCCCGAGCGGACGGCTTATGTTGCTGATAGTTCCAAACACACCTCCACACTGGTGCACCCGGTAATCCATCTTGAAGCCAATTATTGAAATGTACGGATTTCGCACAATATTAATGATGGTGTTGTGGAATGGAGATATAACCATCTCGTTTGTTGCATTTGTGCAAAGTTTCTTGATAATATTCGATCCTCCAGTTACAGTGGCTGGTCGCGTTATGTCCACACACATGCGATCCATTGGACCGGCCTGCACCTCGCGGAAGTTCATCGCTAGCGTACCGATGTTCGGTGCGGTGTTTGGATCCCGCGACAGACTGGGCTGAGTGCGCTTGTACGTGCACACGATCGTGCTGGCATTGACTGGGCTGTTGATGCTACCTTGCCATCCATCAAGATTCCCGTCACAAAGCGTCGGTTCGCTGCTGGAGTAGCGCAAGTGGAAGCCACGCCTTCCGTTAGACACCTTCGAGAGGTACTGTATCAAAATGCGATTATCGCTGGAATATATCGGGACGGATTTGTTGTTCGATGTGATCAGCTTGATACGGGCTTGATAGTTAAATCCGTCGTAAAATGTCAGTCGCTGCTGCCATGCGAAGGGTATTTGTTCCTCTAAGTCCACATCCAGCAGCTCTATTTTAATACGTCTTCCTTCCGGCACTGTGATACGCCACTCGCAGTACGAGTTGCTATGCGCTGCCTCCCCGTAACCAGGGCTACTGAGTTCACCGGAGTCTCCCACGATCGTGTGGCTGCAGCGGCTGTAGTTGAGGGCGTAGTTTAACTTAAAGCCACGATAATTTGGGTTTGTGGTGGACGCGGTAAAAACGATCTTCACCTGCGGTACAACACTCACGATCGATTGCGTTGGTATCTGTGTACCGCAGAACGTGCCCAGCAGCATTTCGGTTTTGTTCGTTCCCGGTAGAATGGAAAAGATGCGTACATGATCTCCCCCGCTACAGTTAGCTTTGGATGGGAGATGTAAGTCCTCGAAGGAAAGAACCACCGCACCAAACATACCCTCCTGGATGTGGTACTCACATACTGCCGGCGACGGATATCCGCCGTACTTGGGATAATTCTTGGACGTGATGGAACCACGCGGACCCCGAACTACACCTCCACATTTGGCCAACGAAACACGCAACTTAACACCGCCGACTGGGTCCGAGCGATCGTTAAAGTACTTTATCGACAACCCATTCGTGCTCGTTATGGTACTCCTGGTCATATCGCTCGTACAGGAGTGCATCAGTTCGGGCGCATTAGACGTAAGACCTTCGCGCAACTGGACGTATTCCGCTTTACACTGCGGCATCCGTGGAAGCATCACCTGGCCGACGAGTTCCACCCAAAGCAGTTCGCCAGCCGGTGCCAGCACCGTCCAGAAACATTCGCTGTGAGGTGGCGGGATCTCCGGATAGTTCGGTGTTTCAATTTCCGTTGTGCTGTACTGAGCGCTCAACACGGTATTACCTCCACATTCGATGCTCACCTCACGGTACACCAGCCGGAAAAGGTTTGGTCCGGCGAAGCTCGGGCGATACTGAACGAACGCACGGTTACTGCTGGTTTGAACGATGGCCGGTATCTCCGTACCACTGTACCGCCCAAGCAGGGGTGATTGATCGTCAATACCGTTCATGATAGCAACGTAACCGTTGCGAACAAGCGCAGATCCTGCCCGGGTGCTAATGTTTAGCTTTTCGAAGGTAAATTCAATTGTACGCCCTGCCCGAATACTAATGTTCCAGTTGCACGTTTCAAAGGCTTTGAGCCTGTCCGACGGAAAACCGTTCTCATCCGTAGGCAACGGATCTGGCTGTGTTATAACTCCATTCGGGTCGGTAAGCATGCCACCGCATCGTAGCAAAATGGTACCGGTAAACCCGGTACGATTTTGGTAGTAATCCGTCCGGAACTCCACCTTTAGATGGGGTGTACCGTGGAACTTGTATGGTTCTCTAATAGTGTACGTACAGACACGTCCGAACGACTTCCACGTGACTAGATCGGATGAGCTAAACACCTCCACATAATCCGCTAGGCAATCGCTCGTTTCTTCCAAATCTATAAATCCGAAGCTCACAAACGGATGGTACGCAGGCAGTGCCGACTGGAAGATCCAACTACAGTTTAAACCGTTACCGTACCCATTTGGATAGCCCGGCGAGCTGAGATTGAACGTGCTTTCCGTGCTATTCAACACGATCGTTGTATGACCGTTGCAGAAGTTCTCATTGTCCACTGTGTAGGTAGGGGTAATGGTCTCAACCTTCTTTTGCCAGTTTAACGAAAACAAGGACGACTCCATGAGGTCGGAATGATCGAGCACTATGTAAACGACGTTCGAGGTGGAGGTAACCGGATCCGGTCTAGTGTATCCACAGGTACCTAGCAAAGCAGCGGCCGTCTCATCGTAACCATCGTATATCTGTCGTAATGAACGAAACCGAATGTATAGCACGGAATCCAGAAAAGGTGTACATTTGGTCATCACTCACCATTAGCGAACCATCACACCTCTCCGGATCGTCCGTGTGACGATCAATGGCGAATCGGGTGAAGGTGATCGCTATCACAGAATCTGTGTCGACGATTATTCGCCACCCGATATTATCCGACCTAGCGTAGCTTCTTGGATACATGGGCGATGTTATCGTTCCACTCGTCCCAGTGATCTCGCTCAGTAGATCTACAAAAAAGAAGAAGTTAAAGCGCTCCAGTGAGCCGGCTGCGTGGATAGAAATGTAGAGAATACCTTACCGTAAGCATACTCCGCCAAGAATCCTTTCGACACGCCCACCTCATTCGAACGGAACTTAATCCAAAAGCTGCTCGCTTCGGTAAGATTTGTGGGAATTTGGTTCCCGCAGAAATCGCCCAGCAAGGGACCATTCTCATCTCGCTCCCGAACCTCCAGATAGTCACCGTTACAGTCGTCCGATGCTTCAATGTCTAGCTCCTTGAATGACAACGTCATCTTGTTGCCTGGCGAAGCGGTTAGCTTCCAGACGCACTCAACGTTCAGCGGGTATGTGTCGGGGTAGTTCGGAGTACTAAACTCACCCATCAGAGCCGTCAAACTTCCTCCACAGGCTGTCGGTAAGAGGGAAAGTTGAATGATTGCGAAAAACACCACTCCATCACTACACTTACCATTGTCCAACGTGGTGTACGTTAACTCTACGAATAGATTTTCGATTTTGCTCAGTACCACGTCTTCCGAGGTGATTAATACCGTCAGTGCATTACCACGACTGACGATCGCCGGTGGGATTTTATGTCCACAGCCCTCAAAACGTATCGGCCCGTTGGTGTTTTCGCCTTCGTATACCATCACACTGGCAAAGCAGTCATTCTCAACGTCCATCACGCTCAGATGGGCAATCGTTAAGGTGATGCGCTGTGTCGGTTCCGGTGCCACCAACACCCAGGTACAGTTGTCAGAGGACATCTTGTGGGCTTTGTTTAGCAGAATATTACCGGGTCGTTTCACTTCAATGCGTGATCCACAGTTCTATAGGCGTAAAATTGTAATGGTTTAGAGTGTATTTCAAGTTCTGTAGGAAGTCTTCACCTACCGTCTTAAACTCTGCCTGGAATCCTTTTGCCTCGATTATGTGGTTTGATTGGAATTTGATCAACATTTGGGAACCGGAAGTTGACGCCGTGGTTACGTTCGGCTCGCTCCCACATGCCGTTAGCAGCAAGCGATCGATATTGTCCGTCGGGCCATCAAACACCTGTAGCGAGTCATTCGTGCAGTTGGGCGACCGTTCGATGGCAAGTGATTTTATATGGAACTGTAATGTGTGTGAAGCATCCGTCTGGATCACCCACGTGCAAGAAGCGTTCGCAGGATAGTTGGACGGATAGTTGGGGGAACTGATGAAACCTTGATGCAGTGTTATCTTTCCGCCACATTCTGTAAGACACGATATTGCTAGTGTGAGAAAACTACTTCGATTCTTCGAAATGTAAAAACTTACGAGCATCAATCGCTCTGTACACCGCCCGGAAACCCTTGAACGCGTAGGTGAGGTCACTGTAGAACTTCAGGAACAGTTCATTACCGCTACTGACGAGATGTACCGGTTCGTGCTGCTCGTGACATATTACAGCCACCTGCTGCGTATAGTTGGCATCGCTGGCAATGAACAAACCATCGTACCGACACTGATCGTTAACTTCCATGTGAAAATCTTCCACCGACAGGTCGATCCGTTGCCCCGGATCCACCCGTATCGTCCAGTAGCATTCCGTGTTCCTCGGATACTGGTTGGGGTAGTTTGGTGAGGTGATCGTCCCGTACGGTTTCGTCAATAACCCACCGCACCCGTTGATAGACCACTCGGCCCTGAATCCCATCTGCTCACCGCTCGCATCAGTGTGGAAGATCAGATCGATCGAGCGACCCATACTGACGATCGGTGGTGGTTTATTCGCACAGTACCGACGGGCAACAGGTAAATCGCCTGTACCCAATTCCTGCAGCTCGAGGAAATCAAACGGACAGCGCTGATGAGTGGCATTGTTCAAGTTGTGCTGTGTGACCGACTCGAAGTCAAAGTGTGAAAATTCCAGGTTAATCTTGTTGCCCGGTGGAACCGTGATCGTCCATCGACAGTCCATAGATGCGGAATACTCGTTTGGAAAGTTCGGTGACTCAATTATCCCTCCAAATCCGGTAATATTCCGACGGCATAGAATGTTGTACTTAAGCTGGAAACCTCGGCGCTGATTCGTCTCATCCGTACGCATGCGTATGAAGGCGTGGTTCGAATCTGTGTCCAACACGAGCGGATCCGTTTCGGCGTTGCAGAAGCGTCCAAGCTTCCGACCGCTCATATCGGGCCCATCGTAAATATCAAGATAATCGTACTGGCAATTCTTGTGGTTCTCCATGTCCATATCGGTAAACACAATGTGGATGGCCGAACCTTCGCTCATCGAGATTCGCCACGTGCAGAGCGCACTCTGCCCGTAGGGAAGTGGATAGTTGGGTGAGATGATGGAACCACGTGGGGAGTTAAGCACACCTCCACATCCGGTCGTGGCCGAATCCCACTCGATCATGAACCCTGCATAGTTGCGCGAACTGTCCGAGTAGAAGCGCAGATGCAACTGGTGGCTAAATGAGATTGTGCCATTAAAATCATCATCTCCACAGAAGTTCCCGATCAGTGGTGCATTCTGTGTGCCGCCGTTTCGTATGGTGAGTCCATCGAAGCGGCACGTTTTGTGTTTCTCCATCTTGAAGTTGTGGACTACGAGCATTATCTGCTGTCCCATCGGTACCGTGATGATCCACTCACAGACCTTGTTAGCGAGATAGTTCTTCGGCCAGCCAGGTGAGCGAATGATACCGCTCGTTGCGAAGTAATTTCCGCCACAAGCTGCAAAAAACAAAAAGGGAAACAGGATCCAAATGTTGGTCCGTAAGAATTGGACTCACGTTTGATCACGTTTGATCAACTCAATTCGTACTTACATTTCTCCACGTCTATAAAGTTAAATGCCAAACTAAACCCATCCTTCGAGGAGGAAGAATCCGTCACAAACTGTATCGTCACCATGTTACCCGTGCTGGTGATCGCTGGAGGTTTTTCTGTACCACAGTACCGTCCAACCAAGCTGTTCGCTAAGGACGAATTGTCAAACACCTGCACGTAGTCGTACACGCATCGTCCGCTCACCTCCAGCTCGAAGCTATTCCACGTGAGCTGTACGGCATGGCCCGGTGGAGCCACGATTATCCATTCGCACTGTACATCATGCTCATACTTGCCCGTTTCCGCAATCATCGGCGATCGGATGATGGTGTCCTCACGCATCAGCACACCACCACAGTTAACATCCAGGAATGAAAAGTTTCCTTTAAAACCGCGTCCCGCT
Organism: Anopheles minimus; assembly: GCA_000349025.1. Classification (NCBI taxonomy): domain Eukaryota; kingdom Metazoa; phylum Arthropoda; class Insecta; order Diptera; family Culicidae; genus Anopheles; species Anopheles minimus. Next base: position 6,931,370 of record KB663721.1, read on the forward strand.
ACCGAACCGTCCGAGACAAACCGCAACAGGAGTACGTTTTTCGAGGAGATGGTCGTTGGTGGCGTTTTAGTGCTGCAGTACCGTCCGAGCAGTGTTTCGTTGGTCGGCAGCAGTCCATCGTACAGTTCGACGTAATCCAGTTCGCACTTTGGAAAGCTGTTCTTCTCTATATCAAAGTCCTGGAAGTCGAACGCGATCGCTTTGCCAAGCGGTCCATGTATGACGTAGTCACACAACTGATCGTGGTGATACATCTGAGGGTACGAGGGTGACATAAGTTCCGTTCCCGGATCGGTAAACGTGCCGCCACATTTGATTTTGTACACTAGACTAAAGCCCGGGTTCGGTGCTGACCAATCGGTGTGGAACTTGAGCAACAATGAGTTCCCGGTCGAGGTGAAGCTCGGTGGCATCCGATCGCCACAGAATTTTCCAAGCGATGAGTCCTCGGTACTGCTACCATCAAAGATCTCCAGATAGTCAAACTTACAGGATTCACTTTGCTCCAGATGGAATTTGCTGAACTTGATCTCAACCCTGCTTCCAACCGCAAGCTTGATCAGGTATTCACAGTTCAGATTGTTCGGATAGACATCATCAGTTTGCGATAGCGGCGAGCTAATCACACCTTCACGCTGCGTGTACGTTCCACCACATCCCGGCACCCCTTCGATCACGGCGTAGCTGATCTGGAATCCGGCATCGTTGCCACTTTCGTCGCTGTGAAAGTACACGGTCGCTTCATTGCCGGGCGTTATCAATGGTGGTGGATGCGATGTGTTGCAGTACTTGGCCAGCAACGTGCCCTCGTCAAGCAAACCGTCCGTGATCTGCAGATAGTCGTAGTTACAGCTTTCGTGCACCTCGATCTTCATCGTGAAGAAGGTGAATTGAATGCGACGACCCTGTGGTGCCTGCAGATACCACTTACAGTCCCGGCCCGGTGGATATTTACCGGGTGTGCCGGGCGACGTTATGATGCCATGGCTGACGACCGATATCGTACCACCGCACGTAGGATTAACGCTTTGCCACTGCATCTCGAACCCATCGTGTGCGGTGGAGTTGTCCGAACGGAACCAGAGGTAGAGCATGTTGTGTGTGGATTGGAAATTACCTCCACGGGGCAACTCGTTTCCACAGAACCGTCCAATGATCTGGGCTGCGGATGTACGACCATCATGTATCTGCAACAAAGAATTGTACATTCAGTGGTTCTTTAACATCACAGCCAGATCCCAACTTACCTGTAGCCAATCGTACTTGCACTCACCAGAGCCGACCGGATTTTCGAGATTAAACTGCGTGAAGGTTACGTTCAGCACCTGGGTCTCGTTGGTTTTGATCAACCAAGCGCAGCGTGCATTATGATTGTAAGTCCCGTTCGACTCCGGATAACGTAGCGTACCATTCATCTGGTAACGGATACCGCCACAGGTACGGAGTTGTAATTGACAGCGCAGACCCGTATAGCCAGGCGGGCAGCGGCACGTAAGCGATTTGATGCTGCCTCCCGTAGCTATACATGTGCCGCCATTCTCGCAAAAACTCCTGTCACAAGGTGAAGGTATACGTATGCAGTTGGGCGGATGTGTATCAGGCGGACAGGTGCAGCTGTAGTTTTGTGCATCAATCTTCACACAGGTTCCTCCGTTCTGAAGATATAAGAAGCATATAAGTTGAACAGTTTGGAAGTACAAATCTCACGTAAATAGACAATACCCTGCAAGGAGCGCTGGCACACGGGTTCAACGCGGACCGATAGCATCCGTTCGATCCGAACCCGGATCCAGTATATCCCGGCAGGCAGATACAGCTGGGAACTGCGCTTCCATAATCCAAACAGCGTGCCATTGGATGGCAAAGTCCGGGAACACATCGACTACCGGCCTGCGCTAGACACGTTCGACCATCTCCAGTGTAACCTGTGGGACAATTACCACACCGATAGGATCCCTGCAATGGAACGCGCCGATGTTAGATAAATCTCTTTCAATCGATCGTATGCGATCGTTTACCCGTGTATTGATGCAGGGCACTGACGGTGAAGTGCTGCAACCACCATTGTTCGTCTCACACTCATCAATGTCCACGCAATAGAACCCATTGCCGGTGTAACCTGCTGGACAAGGGCCACACACAAACGACCCCGGCAGATTGATGCAGCTCACTTCCGGATCCTTCGAGCAGTGTGGTTTCGATTCGCTACATTCATCCACGTCCTGCGAGCAAGCCAATGTCACCCCGTTCGTTTTCCAGCCCTGATCACAGATGCACCGATAGCCATCCTTAGCCTGTACGCACGTACCATGTCCACAGAGATCCGTACCAGCCGTGGCACAGTCTTGCGAGCGTGTATTGCAATGGATTCCACGCCACCCATCGGTACACATGCAGTTATATCCACCGTGCACATTCTTACACGTTGCCCCATTCTGACAGCCAAGATCTGTGCCTGCAAACAGGGCGCATTCGTTCACATCCGCATTGCAGGTTTGTCCTTCCCAGTTGCTCGGGCAGAGACACACGAATGAATCGTACTGAGCGATACAAGTCCCTCCGTTCTGACATGGTCCACTAGTACACCGGTTGGTTTGAAGCGTTGTCATCAGTGTGGCCAGTTTTGTTTCAACGTTTTTTACACGACGTGCCAGAGCGCCTATGCGCGGAGGCATCTGTGTGGCGTTGCGTGATGATGATCTATAAATATGGAGCTATTTCAAGCGCGAAACACCTTCTAAATGTTTTACATTCGAATGGACACACTTACTGTTGTTCGAGAGATTCTACGCGCTTTATTAATCCGAACGGACCGCTAACGTATGTGGCCAGTAGTTGCACCTGTTCGGCGACACTGCCTCCGGGCATAAAAGCTTGACTGTCGGTGGACGTTCGACCTTCGATCATCATTCTCGATAACGTCCGCAGCACTTGTTCCACACTAAGTCCGCCGATGTTTAGGTGGCCGCTACCTTTCATGTAGAAGGTGATGTTTCGGTCTTGTGCCGACTCAATAATAATGTGTCCATTGGTGGCGAGTATCTTGGCTCTGTAATGCAGATCGAGGAAGAGAGTTACCTCTTTCGTCTAGCTCGTATTATATGATATCGTTCTGGTGTAAATGTATTCCAACTTCTTGAAGAAATTGTAGAATTTCGAAGGTTCGAGATTACATGTCAATTATTTTCATATTTGGTTACCGCTGAAAGACACCATGATCACCATTTTGAAAGTGTTAACGCGGACAAAGATAACGATGTACGCCCCCTTTTAGAATGTGCTTTAGGAAACAGAGCAAATCTCGGAGAATTACAACAGGTTCTCTTAGTTTTCCAGGTATAATTAATACTTTATTTTTGAAGCACATCATTTTTGTGATCTTATGGTATATAAACTGTCATCAGTTGATCGTATTTTCCATGTCTGGTCGTCTTCACAATCTGGCAGGCGTATATCTTCACTCACAGCGTACGGTATACGCCCAGTTTTTGGCCTCGTTTGATTGCAACCCATAATTAAATCATTTCGGAAGACTTTGCACGAATAATTCTACTGTCTTTTTAAACGATCAGCCTTGAAAAGTTTCTTTTTTTTGGGTGAAACAAAGAACTTACTGATCATCAAATCCTCCAACGACACAACAAAACACCTGGAACAGCACGTACAGTGCTAGAGCGTTCGGTTTGAACCACATTTCGCTAGCACTCTTTACACATTCAGCAACACTGAACCATTTTCACTTCACTGGAGCACTTCACTAGAACACTTCACTACTTCTGGGGGTTTTTATTTCTGTTCACTTCCTAGCGAAGGACACTGACTGAACGTTCTGCTGCAATTGGGCGCCTTTTATAGGGACAATCCCGACTTGCTGGCCATGCAGTTCCAGAGATAAATGTTTTAAAACGTTCGGAAGAACACACAATTGATCGTTGGACAGAGTAAAACACCCCCTGAAAATAATACCGAAACCGATAAGATCACTTGTGAATGAATGAGCGAAGAGAAGCAGGGATATACTATTATTTTATGAATGGAATAGTAGGTGATATTTTCACAATACCGATGATGTTGATGTTTTGATCTTTCAAAAAATGATATTGGGTGAAAAAAGGCACAGCTCAACACTACCGAATACAACTTCAAATCGAATTTAACATAGTTATGATCGAGTCTTTTGATTATTTGTAGGAGAATTTCCTAAATTCAAACGAATAACTGCAAGTTGGCAGACGATACCAAAGTATGATCGTAATTGCCTAATTCTGGATACTCTCATCTAATCCTCGGTTCAATCTATGGACGGAGTAGAGTTCTACTGGTCAGGAGCTAGAAGCATGTAGCGGTGGGCGACGACCTCTCTAGGCCACAAAAGGCGAAATGGACACATAATTAAATAGTCATAGTCGTTGTCTGTTTATCGGCATGAAATTCGATCCCAAGCGCGATGTGTATTAATCGCTTATTCCACAAAGGCGCCTCAATTTCAGCTCAGTATGATAACCGAAGCTATTTTTACTCTCCCGATTCTGGTGTGGAATACTTATCATACTGGAAAGCAGAAAATCTGAAAATGTTTGATTATTGAACACGTCTGAGCGTGTTGATAGATAGATTGTATGTTCGACGGAAATTTAGGAGATACTTTAAAAAACATTAGTAGAATAGAGTAACAGGCCCCATGTCCTATACGTCCCAGTAGCTTAGTATACCTACCTTCGTTTGGACACTTTACATAATTTCTAATGTCCTTCGTTGAAGTTCTTCCAATAGGAAAAATAATTAAATAATACAAACGAAATGCGGTTCAATGGACGTTTCCGATTTTATTTTGGTAAGATAACAGTTTCTTATCTACAAATATATATAGTTTTGTTTTTCGCTATAGTTTATGTTCGTGTTTGGCTCTCTGTAAATGAATCGTATTCGGTGTATGTGTATTGTTTCTGTGTGTCGAAGTTGGTGAGTGGTACTATATAAGTGCAGTTCCATCCTCTATACTCTATCTGTTCGCAATCGAATTGGAAAACTAGTTTTTTTGTTTGTTTGTAGTAAATAGAACACTATCGTCTCCGCTGCACTATATAGGAGAGAGACTGTCCATGCTTTTCCTTCTTTTTTTTTGTTATTAATATTATTTTTTGCGTGTGCATTTTCATCTAGAACAGTATCAGAGAATATTTGTGCTAAAAACGCAAACACAACAAGCCCCAAGGTCCTGCGTCAGGGTGGGAACGTTTTAAACTATGTCCTTCAATCTTTTTTCTGTGTATTTTGTGTGGTTTTTCCTTTTTTTTGAAAACTCTTTCAAACCTAACCATTGTTTCATGCCACTGCAGAACACTCGTCTAGTTCCATTCAAACTATCTAACGTCGTTTCGTAACACATCCATCTCGAAGGAAGAGGGGCTAAACAAGTTTTGGCTAACATGATCACTACAAATCTTGTGCGAGCGTTGCGGTAAATATCGTTTCGGTTGTGCTAAACACGGTGCACTCGCCCAAAGTTGTCTCTCTATTAAAATGGAAAACGGACATTTCTGTTTTCCTTTTTGTTTACCGCTTCCGGGACAGCTTCCGGGAAGGATACTAGGCGCACACGCCTATTACGATTGTGCTGAACGAATCCGATCAGGATTGAGATTATCGCTCCGTAGAAGATCACGACCACAAGAAAACTTTCGGGCATGTTTTGGCACTTACAGTGGAGTTTTTCAATTAGTATTTAAACTAACACAAACTAACCGTGTACAGGGTGGTGGGAACGCAAGTATAATCTATACGTATGCTCTGCTCGGCAGTTTGGGAACACTTGGAAATTAAAATGGGACTAATCTATCATTCGTGTTAAGGAACGTTGTGTTCAAAACGAAGTGGTTCTACCCATTTCACGATAATTAGTAAAAACATTACTAAAGTACATCCTTCGCTTGCCTAATGTCCTTCCCGAAGCTGTCGACCGGCGGTTCGTTTTTCGGCACCCAGGAATAAAATGATAGGCAATTCTGGAGGTAAAGTGTGCCACATGAAATAAGATTGTTTGTATCATAAGATTTCCATCACTCCATTTTTGTTTCTTTTTTGTTGTTGTTGTTGTTAGAACATGCGAGCGTATGTGTGTGTTTGTGTGAGTGTATGTGGAAAAAGGGTTTTGTTTTGTTTTGTTTAAAAGAGTGTACGTATGTAAAGTGTCTGTATTCAGATGTATACCTATAACGCTATATCCTTGCTTCTAGTCTTATAATTCCAATTCTACAAATCTATTGGTAGTGCTGGAGTTTGTTAGTTTGTTTTTACTTCTTCATCCTTTTCAATTTCGTTTGTCTCTCCCATTTGCACCATTACATTGTTTTTTTCCTTAACATTTGAATGTTTTAATACAATTGAAAATATCGAAAACAAATACACACTAGTCATCTTTGTCTAATCGGTTTTCGTGTTTTCCCAAGTTCAAATGACGACAACTCCTTAAATAGACGATATAATATTTTGTTCTGCTTGTTTCATACTAATTATTAATATTTGGCGTTTTTTAGAGATGTTTCTTCTTTATCGTTTGGTTTCGCTCGGTTTCGTATTGCAAAAGTTGTTCAAATTCGTTTGAAAAAAACAAACAAACGATGTGACGATCCGTAAGAGTGGTTTCGATTGTTTCGTGTAGCAGTGTGTGTTTGTGTTGTGGCTAAAGGTTCATTGCTATTCGTTAGTCATCGGTCGTATAGAATTGTATCTACTTTGCGTATAATCATCGCACTAATGGCTCTGCCGGTTCGTCCCGCTTTTCTCTCCCAACACCCTCGCATCAATCGACCAATAGGAACGGCCTACATTTGAAGTCAACTAGTCTAAATGACACAGTTTACTCTGCTAGTGAATGTACATCACGTATCCGTAGTGGTACTAGTAGTAGTTTGTTTTGGTTTTGCTGTTGTTTTGTTTGTTTGTTTGCTTGTTGCTTTCGTACTTTTACTGTCGCATCTTAAAGCTACCTTACTATTAAATATAGTATTGTTACTGGTTTTTTGATTCGCCTAATTCGTACAACATATAATTCAGACCATTTCTTGATGTTAGTGTACTTTTGCTTCATTTAAGTCTATTTCCTTCCCAACTATCCTTTGCCATCATCGTGTTTTTTTCCTTTGACGGGTCGTTTCTTTCATTCAGCTTTAAGCTGCAACTCTCTCAAGACTCTAGTTTAAGGTAAAGAATGCTCACAACGATGATCGGTAGCAGTAGAAGTGATCATACGCACAAATGGAAGTAAAACTAAACTAAGAAGGAAATTAATTACAACACGTTTACGTCGAATGTAAAGGTAATGTTTTTTAAACATCAAATTTTGAATTTCAATGTTGTTTTTTTTTTGCAAGTGTTAAACGTGCTTCCGAATTACTAGTAAATTGTGTACGTATAACAGATTCTATCGTGCATCATCATAGAATAAAGAACAATTACAATTGCTTTTTGAAATTGGACCGCACATGTTTTTTTTTTGTTACCGTAGTTTAAGCACCCATTTCTAATACGTTACATGACTAAAGCAATAAAAATCAACGAGGGTAAATAACGACGTCTTTTGTGACCAGTTCATGCCGTACCTTCCGGTAGATCGTTCCTGTTCGTTCGTTTAAATCTTCACACTCACACACGCTCGCACACACACACGCGCACACACTGTTTTGTTACACTCCCAAGCTTCTACAGAAGACATCAATTACTATATTAGGTCGATAAATCATTATAGTTCATAATGGCATGAGTAGTACAGCTCTCCTTGACAATTCACCATAAGATCGTTAGTATCCTTAGTACGAACACCTGGAAGCAGGCAAACATACTTTGCATACTACCAGGCGTTTGGAGCTCAAGCCACAACTCACCAATGATGAAGTGACAGTGGAATCCGTTACGCTCAGCCCAGATCTCTGTACTACAAAAAACGATTCGCTCCCCGCATTCCAACGGAATGGAGCATATCCCCATCGTAGAAAACCTAATGTCCACTGAACACAGGAGTAGGCTAGCTAACCATATTTATACTAAAGTAGGCACTCCTAGAGACACAGATAATGCTGCCGCCGACAGATAGAAGAAATGTTCATAACTCCAGGCCGTCCATTCGTCGATTTGGTTTCGTTTGCTTTTTTTGCTTCTTTCGCTTTTTTTCCTTTTTTCGTCCCCCCGAGGGAACAGAGACCGCGTTCGCCGTGGAAGGCAAATGATACAAAAAAAATAGATCTAAAATTCATTTTCCTTTTTTGTTTTCAGATAGTGATCACCGAGAGGATACGTACACATTAAAACTGGCAGTAGCTGCTACAGTTTGGCTCCCACTGTCCCACTTGCTCGCGCTACATCCGCTCCATGTAAGTAATGAATGATCTGCGTAGAAAATGGAGATCTTTCCCTAATGGCTTGGTATCGGCGTAATGGCGCGTCGGGAAGAAAACCGTGTAGCCACGTACGCTGCATAAAAATTCGCCCATTTCAGGTTCCTTGTTGTCAGGTGTTAAAGTTTGAGAGTTTCGTATCACCATTCGCGATACCAATATGCGCTACATTCGATTAGAGGATATTGGTGCGATCACGTTCTAAACGTGCGCCACACACTAAGATGTCTATACGGTTACGTTAGCTTGGTGTTTTTGCATTACTTCTTACGTCTATTATGTTCGGCGGCTGGGCCGCTTTGGTTTGCCACCGGTGTGGTTCCCCGTGTTATCGTTCGCACCGGACACTGTAACTACTACCTCCTCCACTTGCGCACTCTTCCATCGCGTTTGTCCGTACTTGAGACGGAGTTCCTCGTGTAGCTTATCGCGCAACATCGCACTACCGGTGTCTGCCTCGAGAAAAGGAGGTGCAAGTCCCTGCGCTACCCGTTCGTTAATGGGAATGAGCCGCCGGCGGCCCGTTTCGTACAGTTCGAGGTTTAGGGACGAACGACGGGAACGTTTCTTGGTCTTTACCGGGAGGATTGGTTTTTCCTCACCCTCCGGCTTAACGCGCCCCTCTACCCCTGGATCCCTGGCAGTGTCCACCGTGTCTAGTCCACTGCCAGGCGTCAGCTTACCGTTGAACGTGTCACATTTAAACACGGACACATTTTCCTTGCTATTGTTCTTACCAGAGTATGTATCGAACTTGGAACCGGCTCCTGGTTCCGCCGAGCTGCCCTTTCCAAACGTTTCGAAATGATGCGATAGATCCGGCGGTGAACTAGTGGCCGCATCACGGCTAAGTCGTCGACCGATCGTCCCGAGTCGTTCGCTTATGATGCTGTCCGTGCTGAACCGGCGCACATTGAGCGATGAGGAAAAGGATGAACTTTTACTTCCACCGTCACGGGACTTCCCGAAGCCAAATCCGGCCCGTGATAAACGGCCCGGGCTGGCACGTCTGCTGGTCGAAGCCGACGCTGACAGACGCGAACCGGCCGGATGTACCTCGGGAAGTAATGCCTGGGAGGTACTTTCGGACGTTGCCGATAGCGATGCATCCACGTCCGTGTCCAACTGCACCCTGTCGAGTTTGATGTTTCTACATTGGTTTAAAGCACACGCCAATACACACTCGTATAAAACACACTGAGGAAAAGAAGGTGTATGACACACGTTCGCTTACCTGCGTATTTCCTGGATCATCTCGAAGAACTGGGCCTTGCTCTTGCGGCGGCGTCTCTGTTCATCCTCCTTCTGGGCCAAAGGAAAGCGCGCGTTAGTAGGCGAAAGGGTAAACAAACCATTGCGTTACGAGTGTACTACATTTAGAAGGGAAAACGACCTTGCGGGAAGCTACATGGTCGAATTGGGGGGTTTTTTCTCTCTACCTCTTGCACAACCATAAACACCAAGAGCAAACAAAATTTTAAAGCACCAAAAAGCCATTTTCCCCATTATACATTACCCGTTTGACGCTCTTTTGAAACAGGCTCGTAATCTGTCCCTGGCGGATCGTATGCACCAGCTCCTTGGCGGCATGATGTGGCGACACCAGTTCGACACAGTTGATGAAGCGGTACAGCTTCTGGCTAAAGAACATAATGTTACGACTCTTCCAGATTGTGTCCTTCGGCTGGTGACGTAGTATCGGGAGTGTGTATTTGTAGAACACGTGCTCGATGATGAGTATGAGTACACCGAGCACCATGCCGACTCCCAACAGCAGAAAGACACCGGCCACTGCCGTTACACCGAGCGGTTTCGGTTGTGCCATTTCGCGATCGAGCCTAAAGCAGGGCAGATCACCGTACCACTTTGCTGTCAGTATGTCCAGATAGCCATCGTTGGAGTACTTCGAAATTAACGCGGACATTGTTTTCTTTAGCGGGAATCTAGAAATCAAAAAGAGGTGAGATGAAAGGTTCGAAAGTTGGTCACAGCAACACTTACCCTTTGGACATCCCTATTGCATAAGAATCTTCAATATAATTATCACCTATTCGCTGCAGCGAGCAGCTTTGGTCCGTACCACGATAGTAATCCAATATCGGTGTATCACACATGAGCAGATCGATGGTGCGGTTTCTGGGAAGAAAACAATTGGCTATCAATATCTTTCATACGATGACCTTCTCTGGCATCATACTTTAGCCGTGCGATGCCTTCGTCGATACTATGCAGTTGATACTTCTTCATGTGTTCCCAGAGTCGCTTATCGTTCTGCTGGACATATGATTCGGCTGCCGTAGCGATCGGTGAACCAACGCGTTGGGTTAACATCTGTGCGAGGAAATACATCCAATTTTAGATGGCTTTAATAGTTAGTGGCCGTGGGAGACACTTACCGACATTTCGTAGTATTTGGCTTCGTTATGAAACAGCAAACCCGCTATAAGCGCCGCAATGTTGGCAGTGTAGGACGCAATAAATATGACGCTGAAGCCACCCCACACGTTGATGAGGAATTTGTTGGGCCACGACTTCGGTGCCTTGAATGCGACCAAGTGTCCACAGAGTAGGCCCCACATTACCCAAAGTGCTGGTTAGGAAGAAAACAACGACAAAGAGGTTAGGTATTTCAAGTTAACTCAACTGAGTAGAACCAACAAGTTTTGGGAATATTTTAACCTACCCGACGACATGCTAAAGTTTTTGCTCCGCTGTCTGCCCCACGGATTCAACCCGAATGGGCTCAACCATTCGTAAATCGCTACTGCTACGGCGGTAACGTTCAGCGAGGTAAAGATGGCTATCCAGAGCTCGGGCGAAAAGGGCAGTAGAAACGCTAGTAATGGTATATCGGTGGCCGATTCCGGTGCTGCCAGCAAGGATACTCCACCGTGGAAGTATGGTATCGTAAAATCGATCACCTCCGATCGAGCTCTGGAACGAAACGTACGTTAATGGGCAGGATTCGCAGTGGCCAGATGTGAGATAGTATATAGCTTACTTGGAGACACTGAGTGGTGCGAAGGAAAGATCCGCTGTACCGGATATTAGATCTCCGATAACACCGTTCCACTGTTGTCGCGTCTGTACGGGTGGTGCCGTCGGATATTCGAAGGGATATGGTGGTATTTCTTCTCTCGTGTAGTTAACACCATCGTGTGAAAGTTTCAACTTTGATCCTCGCTTTAAGCTTCTTCCCGCATGTGCTAAACGTGAGGTGTAAAAGAAAGAGAATTCTTGAACACTTAGCCCCACAGTGTTTCCACATTCGCAGTCGTACCGTCAAACTTTGATTTCGATTCCACATATGGTGGTACGGTTGGGTTCCTGATGCCCGACGATGGTCCCGACTGTTCGGGTGGCGGTGTAGGTATCCGCCGTCCAAACAGTCCATCGTGCACGATGTATAGATGAAAATCGAAGTTTATCTCCGACGCCAGCTTCTGAAGCAAATCCATCGATAGGCCATAGCAGCAACGTGTTCTACAAGAATCGGGATGCGTGAAGATCAGTGCAAGAGGGCTTTTGATCTACTTACCGATATAATGGATACCCGTGGCGCTGATCCTCTTGGTAGTGGTTAGGAGATTGATTGATCTCCCTCAAACGATTGCGTCGCTCAATTTCGTTGAACATAAGCGTCAGATTGTGCCGTCCGGTGGTGTATATCTGGTAGCAGATTAAACCCCGCAAACACTGGCCCTCTTCGTTTACTGGGGACTCCATTACAAATGGTGGTGCCACGGAAACCACTACCCGGAACATTGTTTTTGCCTTACCGGCTAGTCCTGTGTGAAGTGAATAGAAACATTGAACTGCACAATTCGTTTCAATAGCAACAGATCGATACACACCTGATACGGTGACATCTCCACCGGGCCATATGATCGTGTCCAGATGTACCGAGCGTCCGGTAATGAGTCCTACACGACGCCACTTTGTTGTGGTGGTGGTTCCAGCCGAATTGCCCATCCCGCTAGCTGCCGCAGTACCATTCACCGATGGATTGACGTATCTTGTGCCTTCTCCACGGTGTGCCAATCTCCCTTTGGTGTTGATGATGATTGTCGCGTTGTTGGCACGAGGTTCAGCATTTCAAAATGACTAACGAGCGACTTCTCGATGAACCCAGATGCTATCTGGAATCCGGACAGTGCTTGTCGGGCATTCATCTGCAGATTCCTGTCAACGAGGCATAGAACTTTCCGTTAGTAGCTCAGTGTATCCACAACTCCGTCTCTACTTACTTTGCAAAATTGTACGCCTTGGCCTGTTCCGCTCGATTTATTGTACCCATGCAACCGCCCTTGTACCGTGTAGCGCCGCCCCGACCTCGACCACGATCGCTGCTACCGCCTCCACCACTACCGCCCCGCTCTGCGTTATATTTGTGATTCGTGGTCGCTGACCACCAGGTGCTTTGACGTTTAACTCTAGAACTATTTGTACTACGGACATCACGTAAATTTGCACTACTATTGCTTATAGGCGAAATAATATCGTTCGTTTCGTGCACTGGCTGTTTCGTTTGTGTCGGCGACCCACTGTGGCTTCCTTCCACCATCACCACCGACCGTTGCTGGCCCAATAAACTAGGCCCTTGAACACTTTGTTGTGTATTTGCACTGTTAACTGGTAATGTTAAAATCGTATCTCGCTCGACAGCGCTCAACGGGGCTGCGGATCGTTTCTGCTGCAACTGCACCGGACGCTGCTGTCCCCGTGGTACTTTCGGTTGGTCCGGTGTGCTACCACGACCACTGGTTCCGGTCGGTACTGGGCCATCTCGTCCCGTTGGTCTTGGCTTGCCCGCGACCGGTGCATCTTCCCGCTCTACCTTGGCCCATGTCGCCGCAAACAAACGCACGGCCGCACGAATAAAATGACGATCAATTTTCATCTTGATCGGGCGTAGTGCGAGCAACCCGACCGGGAAGTCTTGGTTGTGATGGAACAGCACGTGTCCGGAAGAATTGTGTAACTTCAGGTACTCGCTGCTACGCTTCAGCTTCATCTCCGACGTACTATCGGGACCGATTTCATACTGGTCATCTTCCGTGGTAACGGTCAGTGGCAACGTTCGTTCATCCTCAAAATCTTCAAACTCGTCCGACTCCATCGTCAGCTCCTCGAAACGTTCCGTTCTGCGGGCCACATTAAGCACGGTATTGTTGCTGCTGCTGGTTCCTGCCTTGCCCCGTCCGTTCTTAGACTTCTCCGACGATGGTCGACGTGTCTTACTGTATTTCGAACTGCCCGGTCCAGTATCAGCCGTAACATCCGGTTTGGGATTGATTAATGCCGCACTGCCAAACCGTGCCGCATGGCTGTCGAGATACGAGCGTGTTCGGTTTTTACGCAACCGTGGATCAAAGTCCTCAAATTCCATCCTTCGCTCGACGAGATCGGCCAAATGTGACTGATGACGCATGTCGAACGTGTCGTAAAAATCGGTCTCCAGCTCGCTCCGTCCACCGAGACCGATATCTAGCGACTGTTTGGCATCGTAAGAGGGTTGGCCAGAATCGTAGAACTCGGTCGCAGAAGTCGTATCCATCCACAGCCACACAAAGTGACCGTTTAACATCTTCATACGTTGCGCTTCGGCCATTATGAGTCGCGCTACCTTCAGATTGCACAGCACCAGCACAACTCCTTTCGTAGATCGAGAAATGTACGCTAGTTTCCTGGGGAAAGAGACAAAACCATTAATACTACGGTGACTTAAAGCTACAAATGGGAGGAGTCGACCTAGACGAGATTATGTCCCGGATTTTCGATGTATTCGACCCAATGACAAGGAACAAGATCACCGAATACCGCACCAAATCGGCCAGTGAATTAACCCTATTTTCATCTGGGGTTTTTGTCAAATCTGGCCTCTTGCTGCACCTCCATTCTTGGTGTCTTGTTATTCATACGTTCCCTCAATTCTGATTGAACTTATCTTTAAATAATTCATCAAAGAGCTGAACCCATCGTGAGAGGACTTTTGGCTGACAAAATACCAGATCTCCATCCTTATTTCGACATCAGTTGTTTCGGTGACCTGCAATCTCTTGATGATTCTTGAATATACTTACTTGTAAATCAAATCGAAATTCGTTGGAAGTGTAATTATAATTGGATTCAGTGGTTTTTGACGCAGTGGCGCTCCTTTTTTGCCGCTTATAAGAACGTAGGTATCGACATCGCAGAGAATGTGGTATGAATGCCAGTGAACCTAAAAAGAAAAAAACAATCAGACAGACAATCGGTAATTTGCATTTCCTTCTCGCGCTCTGGTTGATAGTTCTCACTTGTAAAAAGGTTGCTCTAATGGCTTCAAAAATTTCCCTAGAGGATGGCTGCAGTATTGCTTGTAATTTGGTTGATAGCTACAAACAAGACCGGAAAAGGCGTTATTATTCGTGCGGAGTTTGTGGACACGTGGGCAACCATCGCTTACCTCGTCGTAGGAGTTATGCAGTGTGGCAATGCCACCCTTCGCCCACAGTACGGGCACCTTCATCGCATTGCCGGCCAGGGCTAGCGATTTGGCGGCAGGACTATCGCCCACGATGACCATCCCCGCCAGTGGCATCCCGTCGATCGAGTCACACGCGGTCGTCATCAGCTTCGACGAGAACCGCCCACTGTCGGGCAGATTGATGTAGATGGGCCGTAAGGGGGGTCCTTGCGGATTTCCGAACGGTGGTCCCATGTCGATGAGGGTGCGGGCTAACGTGCGTCCCCACAGCTTCGCACCACCGTTGACCGCCACAGCAAAGTACACCGCATCCGGCCGATCCGGAAAGACGGGCTGCGAACCGTCATCAACCGAGTACGAACCGGCCGGATGTGCTTTCAACATTTCCGCTGCCATGCCCGCCGGTCCGGACAGGGCGGCGTAATGAATTCCGGTACCACGAACCAGCGTGGCCGCATCATCGCCGGAAGTGGAGGAGGTGCGTTCGGCAAACACGACCAGCACCATCAAAAACACCCACAGCACTAGGGACGTCGCACGTTTCCCGGGTAACGCGTGCATGATCGTGCCGCGGTAGTTCTTCAATTTCGGTAACATCCGGTGATCCGGTTTCGTAACTGTGCGCGGTACTGAACTCTGAGTTGGAGGCGTTTTTCTTACCGAAAGTGTTCGCCTACGCTCGCGGGCAGATTATGCATGAGCCACTAGTTCCGGTGCTGTTAGTGCTGGAAATTCTACGTCTGAAAGAGTGCGGGAAGCAAATGAGGAAAAAGTCGTTTATGCGATGAAAAACTGGAAGAGTCTGCAGAACTCTAGACGACACAACAACCACAATCTACCTGTCGAAGATTGGAATGGACAATAAATAATAATCTCACGAAAATCTTATTGCTCCTAATGAGAGGTCACTATATTCCCTGGAGAATCCTTTCACTTCGGAAACACTCCAAATGTGAAGAGTGTTCGAAACGGGGGAAAAAATAGTAGAAACAGGACACACAAAAAAGATGTCTCACAACACTTCAGGCTCCGCACTTCAAAAAACGAACAAACATTGGATTAACAACACCCGCACAACATCCTGCCAAAAGCAAGCGCACCCACACACGTTCACTATCGAGGCTGATTATATAATCATTACTTGTAAATCGGAACACACGGCACTATCAAATCGGCACGATGCATCGATACTGATGTGTCCCGCCGTACCACTAGCGAAGTACGTGACACAAAGAACAAATCTCCAACAACCTGTACTTTGGAGAGAAAAAAAAAGCTGTTCACCAATTGTCCTTTTTTTCCACTGCTCATATTATGTTCACCGGATGTTGAGATTTCGATCCAGCAGAGGCTGGACGGGGATGCTACATCGTCAGGAGTGTGTGGTTAGCACAGGAGAGAGAGTGATTCCGGGGCACCAACAAAAAGTAACAGGAACTTGTTGACATAATAATCAGGATGTTCTTTGGCTGCAGTGTAACGACTCCGCTCGTCCTTTCCCACTTACCGATTGATGCTAGTGCCATATGCCGCTGATAGTGCAGGTTTCATAATTTGCCACCGTTTAGTTCCCCGTCTGTTGCCCCGTTCCTTCCTGTGCGATAGCTTCCGATAGCTTCAAATATTGCGAAAGCTCTTCGTTACCTTTATCCGGTGCAAGAGATTGAACTGAAGAAAAATTGGATTTACTGGCGTTGTGGAACGCTTTGCAGCAGGTACCGTTTCGCAGGAAATGAGCCAGGAACGGGTGTGGATGGTTATTTTTGCTTTTCCTGTGCGCCCCAGCAAAGATGGCACCCTTCCCCTGCACCCTGCATGCAAATCCACGAGCGACTGGAATCCACTGGAAGGCTGCAGCTGCTGGCCGTAGTCACAGATGACACGTAAATAACCCGTACGGGTTTCTTTACTTCAAAACATTGCTCTGGCCGATGCTGGCGAAGCGAGCGAGAAGCCAGCGTTGCGCATGTGCAGCATAATGTTATCGCTGGCGCTCGCTTGCACAAGGATAACGGGAGCAGAGAAGCTTTGCCTGTGAGATAGCGCCAGGATAAAAAAGCAGAGCATCAGCAACGTGAGCAAATATTGGTCGAATTTTGTGGCGGTACGTTTGTTGTGATGTTCTTATCGGTACAGCGAACGCCGATTGATTGCCCAATACATTATTCAAGTATTTGAATGCTGGAAGATGGAATGGTACATGCTCCGTTGGCTAAGCGGCCATGAAGAGACTAAACAAATGAGCGCTTCCCCCGATCATCAGTTCGGAATGTGTTAATGAATCTAACCTGGGACCAGTTTTGAAAACGAATAAAATCTTAAATTTACATATTCTTCACTTGGGTGCTCTGACGATCGTCAACTTTGGATTCGCTTGGCGCCACTGCGTCCTCCGTCCGTTCTAGTTTTGATCTGCAGAACCGACTACATTGTTTAACTAAAGATCTAAAATTATAATAGACAGTTGGATGGAAAGGATCGCGAAAGGCAAAATAAACATACAGAATGATCTTCACCGTGCGGCAGATTCCGGCCTTTGTTCCAGGAATGCAAATTGTGACGTCATAGGAGTTCCGCCACGTGTCTACGTCAGTGAGGACTTCACTTGTCTCCATTACCTCAAGCTAGTAAAGATCATCCCAGATTTGCGGATGGAATCTTTGGCGACCATGTTTAAAAATTCAACCCAGAGATCTTGATAAGTAAATAGGCAATGATCTTGCATCGACAAGATCATGCAGAAATACGAATTGGAAGCCATCAGCGTTGCGCGCATTTTTACAGCAAAGCTGTTGTCGGTTTGGATCGACTGACCTTCAGGGATGTCAAACTCATTTTTCCGTGAAGGCCGTAAACACGACGTCGTACTTGTTCTTCTGGTAATCCGGTTTTCATGCGTAGAAACATTTTTGAGAGCCGGCTATGCAAAATGTACATGATTTGGGAGTCCTGGATATCTTAGCAACCATCAAAGGTGCTCTAGTAGATCATGGTTTTCCAATCTGCCTATTATCATCGGTCCGTTGGTATCAATCGTTCCTGGCTCCAACAAAGATAAGCACACGATCGGGCTTAAAGAGGAATCAAGAGGTGCGATAAGCAAGAACGAATAGTCCGTGAGGAACGTTTTATTAATTGTTGGTGCATTTCGGTCAAATAAAAAAAGCATAACTACAAATGAAAATTATTTCCCGAATCTTTGTTATGTCCGTCCAAGACACCATAGTGCAATAAGCTGTCATCTCGGACGTCTATCGTTTGGAGAAGGAAAAAAACACAGAATCTTCAAGGAATTCAGAACATTAGTCACGTATTTGTTTGTTGCTTAATCCAGTGAAATATTGACGCTGTTACAATGCAAGGTAAGCAATTATTGGTCGTCCCTATACCGGTGTAACAAGAAATAGACGCAGGCAGTAGTACAGCCCCGGGCATATGTTGTTTTGCATCACGAAAACACCTGAACGGGACGGAAGAGCCAAATTTGTTTTGCTGGTGCTGCTGCTACTGCTACATCATCACATTTTTTTCATCCTTCTGTTTACTTTGGCAGGTGATCAGCAGCAGTTTTTCAACCCATCATACCCACAACAGCCGGCATATGGTATTGGGTTTGCACCGCAGCCCGGCATGCAACCCGGTATGCAACCCGGTATGCAGCCGGGAATGCATCCGAGTGCGTTCGCGCCTTCAGCAGGGTCACCGGAAGGGTACGCACCATACGACGCAGAATCAGCATCGGTCAAGGGGTTCGATTTCAATGATCAAACCATCCGTCGGGGTTTCATCAAGAAAGTTTACTCCATTTTGACTGTAAGTACCGCTTTCGGGGGATGGATGAGAGCTTGGGACAAAATTTCAACTTAACCTTAACTTACGCATTCTCTACAGCTGCAACTGTCGATCACATTCGTGTTTGTTGCCTTCGTAATGAACCATGACCCAACGAGACTGTGGGTACGACAACATCCGGGCATGTTCTGGGTGGCTTTCATCGTGATGTTTGGCACGCTGATCGCTATTTCATGCTGCGGAGAACTGCGCCGTAAGGCACCGGCTAACATGGTCTTCTTGGGACTGTTTACATTTGCGGAATCCTTCCTGGTATCGATGGTGGCGGCAACGTACAGTTCGGAAGAGGTAAAAACCCAGCGAAAGTTCGGTATAAGAAATCGTTGCTCACTTGTTGTTCTTTTTCAGGTCATGCTAGCATTCGGAATAACCGCCGCCGTCTGTCTCGGACTTACACTGTTCGCATTCCAGACCAAGTGGGATTTCACGATGATGGGTGGTGTTCTGTTCACGGCCGTGATTATACTATTCCTATTCGGTTTGATCGCGATGTTTATTCCGGGCAAGACGGTTCAACTGATTTACTCCTCGTTTGGTGCGCTGCTCTTCTCCGTCTATCTTGTCTACGATACACAGATAATGATGGGTGGCAAACATAAGTTCTCGATCAGTCCGGAGGAGTACGTGTTTGCTGCGCTCTGTCTCTATCTGGATGTGATTAACATTTTCCTTCACATCCTATCGATTATTGGTGCATCGCGGAATTGAAACCGTTCGTCAATTTTTGTCAATGTATTTCTTTGTGTATTGTATTCTATGCTGAAGATTCTCACCCGCAAAACTGGGGGAGTGAACTGGTGAATGGTAGTATTGTACCGTGCAATTATTGCTATTATTTCAACTAATCTTCGGTGCATCAGTAAATATTAAAAATAACGTAAAGAGTACCCCTACGAACACGGTACACACATTTTTCGGAATAATTCTTGAACCCCGTGGCCAAACCGTTCAGCAACTTACCATCGTGCATGAGGATAGCTCTCAATCCAATGCAAGTGTTTTTACTCCATCACGAACAGACCAGTACGGTCCACTCGTTTGCATAACGAAACTATCTGTTGAATGTGGTCAAAAAAGAAATAAACTATTGTAATAACGTTAAACTATTTACATGTATATTGATCTTAAATATTTGCTCCCATTTTGAACTGAACACATGTTTGTAAATTCAAATATTTCGGATAGTTTTAAATGAAATGATATTCCACATTGGATTAAAAAAACATGTGAAACTATGGATCCATAATTTCCCATGCTAGCGTACTGTCTAAAACACCATACGTTGTATGTTCACTTCTAATCTTTGTGTCTTTATATGTACAAAATAGAGCAGAATTCCGGAATTCCTAAATTTTGAAATCGAAACCGAAAATCTTCCGAACTAAAAATAATCGCTCATGTCAAAAGCATAGCTGTCAAAATATATGGACGAACCACCCGTACAGAAACGACTAGATTGCGAGCTGTCAGCATAGAAGCAATACCGACACTTTTGCTAGTGTGTGCAAGTCCGTCGCAACAACACGCAATTTCGGAGGCTGATCGAAGGTTTTCCAAGTAATTGTTGATCCTGAAACACTCTAATTAACGAACGAGACACCCATCATCGGAAGTCTATAGTGATAAGGTAGAGTTGTTACGAAAAAACTGTCTCCGATAAGTAATACCAACATTTTGATTGCCCAATCAAGAAACAGTGTTTCCTGAAAGGGGTTCTGTGTATAGCAGCATGAGTCATACGGCGGAATCGATTGTTTTGTTCCACCCTCTGTGCATCTTTTTTTTGTACATAGCAGCCTCAATGTTTCGTTTGTTTTCGTTTTCCGTACTCGCGTACTGTCTCTGCGTGTATGCGGAGGAGGCATTCTGTGTATGTTTTCAGTTGCCCTTTCTGCTACTTTTGCTGTGTATAGTGCATCACGCGGTGGTTCAATTTTAGCTACATCGTATATCTCATTTTCACAATCGTTCAAGTACTGCTTCATTAGTTGGTACGGTCGTACATGTTTTACCCCGTTTTTTTTTTCTCCATCCGATCGTTGCAGATTATCTCTGTGCGAGAAATCAAAGTAAAAAATCTCGCTGAAGCAAAAGATAAAATGCAAGGTAAGCTAAACCGACGAAACTCGTATGTTCGTTACATTTATTTTGTAATGTTATCTGAACGTCTGTGTATGTGTATGTGGATATGGTTGTGGTGCTTCAGCAGTGCGTGTGGTTTGTGCTCAATTTTTAGACCTTGACTTAAGCAAAAAAACGAGACTGTGCGCTGTCTGTGTAATTATCGTATCAGATTTAGTTAAAAAAAAGCCAAACATCGATCTCTCTTCGTGGAGAAAATTTTGCAATGTTACATGAACCCTACAATCGGTCTAGAACCGTCCATCGCCTAGCTGGAAATCCGGCCTACTGCAATGCGTTAAAAAAGTGCATACTAGCAAGCAGATAAACAGTGTGCAAATAAAATAATTCAACAAGACGGATAAATTATGTTGACATATGAACAGTTTTGAGCCAAACAAAGGCATTCGGAGCGCGATATCATCTTACCGCGAGAAGAATCTAGCTGATGCAATCTGCAGAAGGGAACTGATAAACAAATGAATCAGCTTGGTGGAACTGGAATGTGCTGACCGTTGGTTATAATACGTCTTTCTTTCTGTTTCTTCTCCCCCAGCTTTAGCAGGTGGTTTCTAATTGAATTAAACTGCACGGTGCGCAAAACCTTCGGTTAAACCGAGCGAACCTTTCTGTACACCCCGCAAAAACCCCCGCGATAGCGTGATACACGCGTTAGCGCAAAAAAGTAAACGGCACAGATTACCGGGCATCCAGACCAATACACGACACGATGGCTTATCAAGGAGGAGGATATTATCAAGGTTTTGTTTATGATTTTTCTCGTGCTTCTTATCCATTCTCCTTTCTGTCCATTCGTCTGCATGATTTATGATTCATTTCGAATATTAAGTACTAACTTAATGGCTTCCGAGAATGACACCGTAACTCATAACATTCTAACTAAAGTGTGCCTTTTTTAACAGAAGTTTCATTTTACACAATTCCTCCCCCTGAAACAATGTAGCGCAGGTCAGTGCTAAAGCTAAACTCGTTTGTAGGTGAAATATGATTCATAACACAAATAACCAAAACAGCGAAAACAGAGCGAGATCTATGCGAAATACTGATGCCCACATCTAACACACTTTACCAGCTAGTAGACGTTCACGATACAGCTGAATCAACTACACTTTCGGGAATCCGATCGTACGAATATCTTTAGATCGTTCTTATAAGCTCTCGCATATCGGGTTTGGAGTTCGAGTTATATACACGTTAAGTTCTAGTTCCCTAAGCACACAGTTTATCGTTTAGAGTTATCGTTTTGAGATTGTTTTGCAAACGTTAATTAGCAACATTTAAACGTTAGTGTAAAGAACGACGGTAAGCTGTGTGTGGTTTCGTCCGTTTTGTGCATGTTCAACGTGTTAGATTTGACGGTGGATGATAGATCCACGTGCGGTCCGTTTAAAAATCAATCGCAATATGTTGCTGTCTGTATAATGTGTTCCGTAATGTGGTGAAATACGCAACAAATTCTGTGCTTTTTTAGTGTGTTTTGATTATTAAACGGTCCATGGGGCGATCTGAAAGTAGTGTTTAGAGAGATTTTTAACACAATTGAAATTGTATGGTAATATAAAGGGGTTAATGCGATCGATGCTTTTTTCCCACAGACCCCAATCAAGCATACTACGGTGGACAGTATCCGCAGCAACCCGGCTTCAACCCGAACTATCCGCCACAGCAACCAGGCTATCCGCCGCAACAGCCCGGCTATCCTTCGGGAGGTTTTATACCCGGGTATCCTCCACAGCAACCCAGCTATCCACCGCAACAACCGGGCTATCCGCCGCAACCCGGCTACTCTCCCCAGCCCGGCTTTGTACAACCTCCACCGGGGATGCCTGGAGCGTACGGTGCCGCATACGATCCCGAGACGGGCAGCGTCAAGGGTTTCGAATTCAACGATCAATCGATCCGACGTGGATTCATCCGCAAGGTGTACTCCATCCTCACGGTACGGGACCTAAATCGATTAATTTATTTAGACTTAATTCTTATCAATTTTTATTAATAACATTTCGCTTCCCACCTTGCAGGTGCAACTAATGATCACACTCGGCTTCATAACGCTCTTTCTCTACCACCGGCCGACAAAGCTATGGGTGCAGAACCATCCGGAGATGTTTTGGATTGCGTTGGGCGTGATGATTGTGACACTGATTTCGATGGCCTGCTGCGGGGATGTACGCCGAAAGGCACCGATGAACTTTATCTTTCTCACACTCTTCACGTTCGCTCAATCATTCCTGCTCGGTGTTACAACGGCCAAGTTTAGCTCACAGGAGGTAATACGCTCATTGCCAAGGAGAAGAAAGTTTCTTTAATAATTTTGTTTTCTTCCAACTCGAAAAAGGTCATGCTTGCGATAGGAATAACGGCAGCCGTCTGCCTTGGACTCACACTGTTTGCGTTCCAGACCAAATGGGACTTTACCGTGATGGGTGGCGTTCTATTCGTAGCCGTACTGATCCTGATGCTGTTCGGGTTGATCGCAATGTTCTTCCCCGGTAAAACGATCACGCTCGTGTACGCTTCGGCCGGTGCGCTGTTATTCTCCATCTATCTTGTGTACGATACGCAACTAATGCTTGGTGGGGAACACAAGTATTCGATCAGCCCGGAGGAGTATATCTTTGCCGCGCTGAACCTCTATCTGGACATTGTGAACATTTTCCTATACATCCTTACCATCATCGGTGCATCGCGCGATTAAACTGCAGCGGGATCAGGTTGTTGTTTAACGTTTTAGATTTTCTGTTTTCTCTCATTCCATACCAGACGTGTATGAATGTTGCTGTTAGTCTTCTCACAGCATGAATGAATGTTTAAAAATAATGTTGCCATAAGTTTCCAGTAACTTTCGTACATTGATCTATAACTGTTTGGCTGCTAGCTACGTTGAACTCTGCTGTAAGCTGTAAGTAGATGCGCGTATGAATCTCATCCTACGCACGTCTAATACATTTCAAAAACGAATGATTTCTTGTGTACAAAAAAGTTTATCACATACAAACACGCAACTGTGTGCACTACCACCTTCATGCGAGCTTTCTAAGCTTCATTTTTGGATTCAATTCTACTTGTTACACTTACCGATACCGGGAGGAAGTTGATGAAATTTAATCTATCCTGCATAATCTTCTGATCGTCTTGTAATGTCACACCTCAATAATGCTACTTAAGCTTCCGAAGTGATAAGACGGGTAGAGTACCCGGCACTTGCCGTAAAAGTGACGTATAGGATCGCTTATCTTTACTTGGGTTGCGTTCACGTGAAATGTACTTCCACACAAACACCCGTGTAGCTGGCATATAGGCAGCACTTTACTAATTACCAACAATCTTCTGGATGAATGCGTCCAGTGCCAAAATTATACCCGAATGAATTGTTGTTTGCTTTTCACACTTTGTTATATTACTGTATATTACCAACGTTGCTTTATCGAATTTATTTGTGCAATCTATTGGAATTACGAATGATGAATGACGGTGTGAAAGTGTACGGATGTTTGTGATAGAGTAATTGTGCGAAGGATCGAGGAAAAACACATTGAGGCTTAAGATACGATCGTTTTTTGTTTGCACCAGTGCTTATTTAATAATGTTACCATCTAAATGAAAATAACAGTTCCCCAAACGAATCGGTAATAACTACCAAATAACTGTATTCCAAATGAATTTGCTACTACCCACACACGCACTATAGTTGTTCAATGCTTTGGTGTAATGTTAACACGAATGTAGTGTGGCTTATAGTACGATGGGAATGGTTTTGTTTTATTTTATTTATTCTCCCACGAAAACCATACCAAAAAAAAACAATTACCTATTTGTTTGCCATTCTGGTAAGCTGTTGCGAATGGTGGTGTGCAATATCAATATCTTTACACGAATAATATTACAAACGAATAACAAAGCAAAAACCAGTCCAAATAAAACTTCATCTACATGTATTTGCCCTTATACACACGCTGCAAGATGTATATAATGTTTCGCATACTATTGCATAGCAAGAGAGTACACTATTTAATAACAGAATTAATAACCTAGCTAACAGTGCAAACGTAAACGGTGAATGAAATAGAATAGTAGAACATTCAGGTGAAAGTAATGGCATTTGTGAGAAAGTGAGAAAGCTTTGCGCAGTAATATCTATTCGACGGCAGCCATCTGATGACAATAGCTTGTGGTGGTAATGGTGTCCCGAGTCACTCGAAGCTAAACTACTACCAGCCTCCAATTCAAAACGATGAAATCCATGTGTGGTTCGAATATGATAATCAAGCATACAAATATTTAACCCAAACACTACCTACGGGATGTGTAAGTTGGTCCATGTTTTTTTAACAATAAAAAGAGTGTTAAAAAAAGCTAAATTTAGTGAAAAATGCAATGACGAATTTCCGAACGCTCCCCAGTATTACTGCTTCGATGTGTGCGTCCGTTTTCTTCTGTAGAATGGATCCTGAAACGGATTCGTCAGTGTGATCTTCTCCCCATCGGCAAGTGTCTGTGGCAGTGGCATATTTTTCGTTTCGGGCAGAAACAAACTTGCGATACCACCGGCAGTTAAGGCGAGTCCCATGATCACCAGTGGAATGGCAACGTTTTCCTTTCCCTGGTGGTGGCAGGAGAGAAGGATAATGAGAAAGTAAACTCGAGAACAGTTCGGCTCACTATTCATCAGCTCACCGTGTAGTTCATCAGTGGTATTACGATTGGGCCAAGCATACCGACCACGGAACAAAAGCTCATCCCCAAGCCACGTACGACGGTTGGATATATTTCCGAGGCGGTCAGCGGAACGACCACGAACGCGGACGAAACGCCCATTTTACCGATGCAGTAAAGTATTAGTGTGGTAGTACGACCTGGAGTGAGGGAGGTGACGCTAAAATTAATCGATAGTATAATGAACTCGATGGGAAGTTAGTTAGGTAAAGTAGTTTAGGAAGGTGTATGAATAATACACGCATATCACATTACCGAAGGAACGTAAGCCAAATATAGAGAGAGAGTAGAATACAGAGGCCTCTCCGAAGTGGCATGAGGATGTTAGTTTAATTCTTAGCAATTATAGTAATTAATTTAGATAGATCCTCAAAACAAATTTCATTTCTAGCGAAGATTCTAGGGATATAGTGATCTTTTGGCCTTGATTTTAAATTAGCTTCTGAATTCTATGGTTTTCCCCCAAAGATCGTTAGTAGCTAAGAACAAGAATAAATTAATTCATCTACCTTGTGGAACAATCGTCAACGCGCAGGCCAGCCCTCCAATAACCATCGTCGTGAAGAGCACACCGCGTCGTCCGAACAGGTTTAGGCTGGGCCACAGCACAATATACGTCGGCAGTTCAACCAAACCGGCTAGAAAAAAGTTAAAAATCTCATCTCCACCAAGAGCCGGTGCGTAATAGCTAAGGCCGACGTAAACGCTCGTGTTCGTTAGCCAAATAAACGCCACGAACGTTGTCTTCCGACGCATCTGCGGTTTGGCGAACAGATGCCGCAATCCTATTTCGTTTGCGTGCGAATTTGCGGCAGGATCGGGTGCATCCTCCAGCGACAAAGCCTTAATCCGTTCGTCCAGCAGCTGTCGATAGCCTTCGTCGATTGTTTTACCATTCACTCTGGAACGATGGTCAGGAAGATCACCGAAAATTAGTTAGATGAAATAAGGGATAACACCTGCTGGAAATACCTGGCCATTTTGAGAAGAATTCCCTGTGCCTGAATGTACTTGCCACGTGCTGCAAGCCATCGTGGTGATTCGGGTATGAGGGTGTAGAAGAGAAAGAGCACTAGCAATGGAACGGAAACAGCAATCGACAGGGAACGCCAGTCACGTTCGTAGTACACGATCACCGACAATAGTACCAACCCGACTGAGTACGCAATGTTGGAGATGATGGTGCAGAAGTTACGACGTTTGGGCTCGACTAGTTCGATCGCTGAAAAAGGGATCTCATTAAAGGTTCGTGATCGTAAGGTGTACGATCTACCTACCCAGCATGTACGGGCTTGACAAGATGGCCGGTACGGTGAGCCCTACAACGATGCGTGTCATCAGCCAAGATCCGTAACTCCACATAGCCGCTCCAATGGCACCGGCCGTTACCTGTACCACCAGACAGAGGAAGAAGGACAGTTTGCGTCCCCAGTAGTCCTGCATGTAGCCGAACCCCAGATTACCGATCAGTCCGGCAACTCCGAACACCATCAATGCCGTGGTAGTGTCAAAGTCTCGCTCGCACACTAGATCCCACTTGATGGGGGTGAGAAAAAAAGGAACGATTCGTTTCCCTCGCGGTTCCATACATCCTTCCCCTTCTACACTTACCTCAGTCACTACGGTGGAGTTGAAGATGGATTGATCGTAGTTCCAACCGTCACGACACGGCATGATACCGTTCGGTGAGGGTAGCAGTTGATGCAGTGAGGTATTCTCCCCATCCTGTTCCAACCGGAAAAGGTTAGCAATTTCGGAATAATTACGCGAATACATGGAACATTTCGAATATCCGATCGTACCGTCCGAATGGGGTTGCTGAGGTGTACTGGTGGTACGAGATGGACGAAAACAGCAAGTGGACAATTAGCGTTTAAATTAGAAAAGTTTAGATTTAATGTATTTGACCATGAAGAAGTTTGGGGATATAAATTAGGGAATTAGAATTAGTGGTCGATTAGATTACCTCATGTTTTTGAGTGTCTCCGATAAATGGCCACCCAATCCATTAAATTCCGGCACTTTGCACCAATGGTTAGGTTTTGCTGCTAGGAAAAGTTGACTGTAAGGACGGAAGAATGCACAAGGATCTCTGGATTGATTTAACTAAGAATTCATACTCCTATCACTAAAAATACTGGAAAACTACTACAGAAAACATCGTCTGATAGTTCTGAATGTTATCACACTTTATACTAAGTTACCAAAAGCCTTTATGCACCTGTAGGCATGAAAAGCACAAGGAAATGTAGCCGGAAACAGTAGCACTCCTATAATGATCTTCTGATACGCCCCAAACCCGTCACACATTTCCAGTATGGAGTCAAAATCCATCTCGCTTTCCCCAACAAACTATGATCTGTACTTAGACGACTGTAGTAGACCGTATTCCTACGGCCACGGTCCGCTGTCCGCGCTAATCCGATCGCGACTGAGAATGGTACCAAACCGACGAATAGGTAGAGACCCCACCCAACGGGGTCAGGATATCTAGTTTCTTCGATTAAATGAATGCAACCGTTTGTTACAATCTGAACGCGTACCCTGGGACACTTGAAACCCGACCCGCTGCGTTGTGGCGAAGGCGGTAAACGTTAGTCGCAGAAATTTAAGCTAATCACGGAGCACGGTAGTCCATGCAGTGCTGGATCGGTTGATGATGCATTGCAAGATCGATCGTCAAACGGTGAGCACGTGCGTGAAGGTTTTGGGCGAACGTTAACACTCCACGTCAACACGTGGCTAAAGTTATCTGTGAAGTATTCCTTGCGTGGTGTGATCTTCAAAAAGTGGAATAAAAATAGGTCGTTTTGAAATTGAATAAAACATATTTGGCAATTTTAATATTAGTAATATTTATTAACTAGAAGTTGTGCAAACCGTCCAGTTTTATGTGAGCAGAAGATCACTGCAGCAATGGATATAATCATCTGCTAAGCAGCAACTGAGTTTCTGCAGCTTTTAAACAGCACTTAAACAGTAAACGCGGCATATAGAGCTTTCTCTGAGCTTTTTTGTCAAAGTTACCTTTCAACGAGAGTCAGTGCCTTTTAACAGAATTGAATTTAACAATCAATACAATACTAATTATGTATCCCGATGGACTTTCTCAATACAGTCAAGCTATGTAGGACAGATCAAACCAATTATTTCATTCGGTCGCTACCATTTTCCAAAACTCCTTCTCAACCCGCTCGCTCATTATTTTGTTGTGCACGAAATTAGCTCTAATTGAATAAAGAGCCGACGGTAAACTGCGGACGCATTTACATTAATTTAATGCACAGCATAAGCACCAATGAGGCGCCCATCCCAATGTTCGGACCGATTTTCTTTAGTTGATCGTTGGTAAACCTAATGTGGCAAACGTTCCTTAAAACCCGTGGTGATGTATTTATGAATATATAATAAATTTATTCAGCACAATCATATAGAAGAACAAGAAGAAATATTACTCAGCTTTCACAGATTCGTTATAAATTGTATGCTTGTTTCGATGCATGTATGTGTGTGTAATTGTGTTTGTGTTGTTATAACAGATAAGATCAATAATACACAACAGGACGACTTTAAAACCTATTACACGTTAAATTTCTTTTTTCTCGTTTTACAACCCATCTGCTGAGTTATGTGTAGCTGTGTTTTTGTTTGTGTGCGTGTCTGAGGGAAAGGAGGGACACATCTACCATCCCATCGGGTTGTTTGGGGGGTTCGGTGCACCGGGAGCACCCGGTTGCGGTTGTTGCTGCGGATGTTGTGCTCCGTACGCACCCGGGTACGTTCCATAGTACGGTGGCGGCACCATAGAAGCGGGCGGAAAACCAGTGTAGGCTGAAACGAATTATTTGATTAGTTTTAATATCCTCCAAAGCAGTGTCATAAGCATGAGTTACATACCCGACGGATAAGGGAGTGTACCGTAAGGATTGAAACCTTGTGGCATCGGTGGTGGTGCGTACCCCGTAAAGCCACCCATCGGTGCCATATTTCCACCGTAGGTAGCTGCCATCGGAATACCTTGCATCTGATGAGGATAGGGAGCTGGTGCGGAGCTAGCTGGTGGAGCGCTGCTACTCGGGGCAGATTCGTTCGTTGCCGTAGTAGACGTATGATGGGTCGGAATGATCGGTGTTACCGCAACCGATGCCTGACGACTCGATTCGTGCGTCAGGTCCTTCATCAGTTCCTCCTTTTCGGTTTTGCGTGCGAAACAATAATCACTGATCTTGCTCTGGAAGACGAGCAGAATCTCCGTGAGTCCGTTGTAGAACGTTTCGCCCTCTTGGAGGTAGCCCTGCAGCTCGGTAAACACATCGTAGGCCGCCGCCAGTTCGGATAGTGTCCGATCGCGCTGATCGGTCGATACGCCCGATTCCGATACGAAGCGTTCGTGCGCTTCGCGGATTTCTGTCGACAGGACTTGCTGGCGGGCGAGCGTTTCGCCGACCTGCTCCTGCAGCGGACCAATCACCTTCCCGATTTCGGATAGCGAAATGGCCGGTTCGTTAATAACACCCTCGGTAGCGAGAGCCCCCAGGAACCGTTCCTTCAAATCAATCGTAAGCCCTTTCAGCTCCGCTTCGATACACTCCCGTTCGGCTTTCATCGTTTCGACCGATTCCATAAGCGAACGAAGCGTTTGGGCGGCGGAAGAATTCGAAGCTTGACTGTTGCTGCCGGCACCCGCCGAAGGAATCTGTTTCGCTAGCTGATCGGTCGTCATAGACAGTAACTCCAGACCGTGTTTGTGGGCTGCGAACTTCTCCCGGATCACCTTATCCGCCGCCGTCGCATTGTTAATGATGGTGCGATACTTTTCCCCATTCGTACGGAACGTTGCGGCCAGCTTATCCGATGGGGTTCGCGTCCAACGATCCTTAAACTGCGCGCGCAGCTGATTATCCGAGTCACGCTCCTCGTCCATCATACGGAAGGCCTACGGGATTGGGATTAGAGTAAAAATTAGTCATATTGAATTCATTCATTTCAATGGAAAGCCAAACCTCATCAAGTATTTCCTTGTTGCGCGTAAACAATTCTGGCAAACGTTCGATTAATTCCTTCAGTTGCGCGATACCACCCTTGTCGCGCACGGCACTCGCTTTCTCCTGCAGGGACGGTGGCAAACTGTCACCCGATGCCGTCACCTCAACGATTGCCGGCAGGTTCAGGCTCGAGAGCAACCCATTCAGGGCGGTGGTCGCTTCCCGCAGTCGCATAATCTCTCCATTCACCAACTCCGCCTTTCGACCTTCGCACGCGGCCAGTGCTTGATTGACCGCAACCGGTACCAGCGCGGTAAAGCTATCGTGAAAGTCTTCACTCAAATGCGTCGCCAACGGGATAATCTTCGCCAGCTGTGCCTTACCCGGACTGGGCAGATTGTTCACATCCGGAATAATTTCGTTGTAGATAAAATCGTTATCCTTCTTGGCGTCGGCCAGACTCTTCTGCGCACGGTTAGCATACTCCGCGAACAGTGTCGGATTGGAGGAACGGGATTGTGCCGTTTTGAACAGTTCCACCGCTTTCTGCAGCCTGCTGATTTCCTCACCGAAGGCTTTGTTTGCTTGCGACACCTTGCTGTGGTAAAGCATGGTCAGGGCGTGCATTGCCGCTTGGCGGCCAGCAACCTGCGGTATCCATTCCTTATCCCACAGTGCTCTCACGCTGTCACGCTGCATCGCGCGAAGTGCCTCCGAGTAGAGTTCCTCACACTGGGCGCACAGTTTCGCCACGATCAGATCTTTCATATTGTCTTTAATCGCTTTGATGACAAACATTTCCTGGGCCTGCGCAAGCATTAGATTGGCGAGCGCGTTTAGACTGTCTTGCGAGAGGTCGGGTGTTGGTTCGCCCTGAATCGTTGCGGAAGCCAACGTCTTTAGGAAGGTAAATATTGATGCACTCTGTTGGAAAAGCTTGGCCGCCTGTTTTAATCCTTCGTCGGTGTCAACGCTCTGGTTGCTTGCTACGGCACTCTGTAGCGCTGCGAGGTTAAACAATACACAGGTCCTTTCGTACGCAATCGAAGTAAGCGCTGTAATGGGAGAATTGTAATTTAAAAGCACACATACAAACAAGAACCTTCTACATTGAGCGTTGATTGATTAATTCATTTCACACCCCTCTCTCTCTCAACCACCTCATGCTCCTCCACAACCCCTCTTCCTACTATCGTTCGAAACCGGATACTCACTTAAGCTAATGCGACCACCGAAAATCGATCCTTTGTCGAATGCATCCTTCCACTTGAATGGCACCTGCAGCTCCTGCACCGGAATTTTCGATTCCAGCGCACTGAGCTGATCGTAGTAGCGATAGTTTAGCTCCAGACCCGCATCCTGCTTGTCGAACACCTTCCACACGGCGGTATTCCGTAGCTGGTTAAGCTCCGAAATTGCATCATTGATTACGTTCAGCTGTTCCGGCTGGAGATTGCGATAGTTGCTTTGGATGAGGGTTTTCAGCGGCTTCGCTACGTCCACCTCGGACGGTTTCTTCAGCGGTACGGACAGCAGCCCCATGGCGTGATGTGTCGGTATTTATTGGCACAAGGGCGGTGGTGAAAAGATTTTTGCTTTGAAACCGTTGGAGTTGCACGAAAAGAAAAACGCTCAATGACCGTGTTCTGTCTGGAACGCACTTTGTTCGGTAGGGTAGGAAGTTATTCACCCAACACACTCGCTCTCTCCGTTTATTAGTAATGCTGGGGGTGATTCATACAAATTGAAGTTTTTTTTTGGTCAGCTGTTTGACAGGTAGAAAACAAGCAGGTTTGACGTTTCCAGCTAGCCACAAACTGCCTTTTATTAAAAAGCCTTTTACAATGCAAAGGGCATTTGTGTCTATAGTGTTTCGATGAAAAAAAACTTTAATAGCACCCAAGTGCATGTGTTTAAAATTCACAATAAACAATCCTGCATCAAATATCTCCCAACTTCCCTTTTTTCGAATGATGCCACATGCATCAACAACTACAGAGTCGGTTCGAAAAAAGGAAAATCAGCTGACAGCTGACGGGTAAACAACTGGCAAGCAAACAGGTAAACAACCGAATCACCAAATCTCACCGAAACCAGCAGATAACGATCGTTCCATTTTCAGTCAGTAGCGATTAGTGCCCAATCACCATCGGGTGTAGCAATTAAAAGATAATGAAAAGCCTTGCAGAACGTTCCGGTGGGTCACTTTACTGGTGGGTACTTGCCACGTTATTTCTCCCACTAGCGATTCCCGGGTTGGTGCTCAAGCTGCTCACGATGATGAAGGCACAACGGAACGCACGTAATTTAAACGGAAAGGTAAGAATGCTTGATTAGGTATTGTGTGATTATAACAATGAGTTCCCTTTATGCAGGTCGTTCTGATAACTGGAGCAAGTTCAGGATTGGGAGAAGCCTTGGCCCATAGTTTCTATCTTGCCGGTTGCAAGGTTGTTCTTGCCGCTCGTCGCAAGGAGGAACTGGAACGCGTCCGGAAGGATTTACTTGAGCTGCATGCGGTATGCATTGAAAAGCTCCCGAAATGTTCAAAGCGTCACTGTAATTCCTTCTTCTTTAATAGACCGTTCCAACCCACCCGCCAATCATACTTCCGCTGGACCTTTCCGATCTGAACAGTATTACGGGTAAGGTGCAAAGTGTGCTGGAAATTCATGGCGCGATCGATATTCTGGTCAACAACGGTGGCATCAGCGTACGCGGTGACGCCCTCTCAACTTCAATCGACGTCGACATACGAATCATGCTAGTCAATTACTTCGGTACCGTGGCCATCACGAAGGCTTGTCTGCCTTCGATGATTGCCCGGAAGGAGGGCCGTATCGTGTGCATTTCCAGCGTGCAGGGAAAGTTTGCCATACCGCACCGTTCGTCGTACAGTGCATCCAAACACGCACTGCAAGCATTTTGCGACAGTTTGCGTGCAGAGGTAGCAAAGGACAATATAAAAGTCACGCTAATATCACCCGGATACATTAACACTGCAATATCGATGAATGCGCTTACCGGTTCCGGTGCCACTTATGGTAGTAAGTAGCGAGCTGTTCCTCTTTTGGGTTGTGGTAAATCCAAACAGCAAGACTAATTCTAATGATCTTACCTTGTAGAAATGGACGCTGCTACTGCGAGTGGTGCATCGGCAGAAGACTCAGCTTCCGGCATCCTGAAGGCAATCGCACGGGATGAGAAGGATATCATCATGGCACCGTTTGCACCGCGTGCCGCTTACTGGTTGCGCCATGCGTTACCATCCGTTTACTTCTGGGTGATGAAGAAACGCGCGGAAAAACTAAACACATAAACCAAAGAACAAATAGCATTCTGCTAGTTCCTTTTTCTTTTTAAAACCGATAGCACTCAGATCAGGGCATTACACTTTTTGTTACGATGATTTTATTTATGTATGAATCGGCAGCTATATATATATTGTACCTACTCGTTACCCTTAGTCGATGGGCTATTAACTATGACACAATCCAACCCTCCTAAGATAACCGTATAAAGACACCAAAATGTACACATTGAATAACCACTAAAATAGAGAAAAAAAAGTTAACTAAAACTACTAAACGACATATGTTTCAATTGGAGAACCAATCAAAGATAATCCAAGGTAAAGAGAAAATTCCTTTTTTTTTGTGTGATAATGTATTAATTGCTTACTGTTTCACCCGAAAACGCACATGAGACAGATAAGCCTGGTCTCGTCTACTCAACTTATCAGATTAAAGGTCATTATTAAGCACTTATGACAATGGGTAGTATAAATAGCGAGGACTACAAACAAAACGATTGAACCTCGTTACTGTTCCTTTGGCGCGTTAATGGGTTTGCGATATGAAGACGGCCAAACGGATTTGCAAGGTCATACACCTATTGCTAATTGAATGTGGCGCCCCAGGTGTTCGGTAATTTTTCAATCGTCATGTCTGCGCCTAAATGAACTTTTAATGACGGAATTTCATAATTGAGTAATTAAAAGTAGGTTATTTCGTAATTGAAAATTAAACGAAAACTAAAAGCCTTCGGATCAACAAAACCCCGAAAACTCTCACCCATCTTTAGTGATTGGGAAAACACACAATAGTTGTTGTATTTTAATATTCGTCCTTCTTCTCCGCGTTCATTCGTCTTCTTCTTCAGCGTAACGGCCTGCTCGGTCATGCCAGCCATTTCTGGCTTGCTAGACTTAATGAGGACCGCCGTTTTAATACATTTAAATTCTTCCCCCTCCTATTTCTCTCTCATTATCGTTCGTTCTCCCCCCGCTTACAGCCAAGGATGCCAGGCAGGATCCATGAGACACAGGTTGTCCGGATTGGTAGCCACATGGACGAAGGTGCTCATCCGGTTCGCTTCCCCGCTGTCGATGCGTGAAAGATTGTTCAACCGACCCATGATCGTACCGACGGCTTTGTTCACCGTCGTGATGATCGTTTCCGCATCGATGTCGATCGATGCATTGTCCTGTTCGGTGACCGTCGCTGTTGCTGCCTGTGCACTGGCCCCTGCAGCACCGGTCGTGCTGGAAGCGGTCGAAGTGGTAGACGAGATTGTATTCGATGCACCACCACCGGACTGATCGACCAGCACCTTTTCGTCGTTAAGCCGCTTCTTGTGGAATCCGATAATTTCATCCTTCAGTATAGCTTTCAATATTGTGGTTAGCTTAAAGTTGGGCTGTATGAAACAACGTGCCGTAGCGACAGCGGACGCCGTGAGCGGTCCGGCCACACCGACGGATGACACGAACTCAACGATGTTGGGCGTCAGTCGGAACGGTACGGCCCGGTTCACATCCAGGAAGCCCGTGCTATCGTCCATTTCGAAACGGAAGTAGGACACATTCATCAAGCCCGAATCCTGATGCAGATAGATCATGTCTGGGTTGAGCCGCGTCAGACAGAGGGCGTACTCTAGCAGACAGGAAAGTGCCAACTGGAGGGTGAACATTTTCCGGAACTGCCAGTAATCGGTCGCGCAAGGGAACGTCCGCAGTGCCCAATCTTTTAGTAACGTTTTCGGCACCATCTGCGTTTGCGTTTCCTTGAGAATGTCACGCAAGATGACATGGTTTGTGGGTGAACCGCGGGCCTGTATCTTAGCGAGACGATCGTAGTACCGCGTGATCGGTGCGTCGTGTTCAATATTCAGCTTGGTGCAGCACGATTTGTACACTTCCAGCAGGGAAATGCTCGCCGGGTTGTCCTCCACCAACCGCATCTGGGGCGAAACGGCGACAACGCGCGGTACGGTCAGGTACAGGAAGCGACGTGACGTTTCCTTCCGCTTCACCAGGTAAGAGTTGAGCATACGGAGCAGCTGTAGTAGACGCTCTTCGCGACGTGAATCCGCAATACCGGTATCGTTCACCACCAGATAAGGATAGATTTTACCATTGGTGCCCCGAATGTACAATCGCCGGGCGGCTGTATTGTGCTTCTGGACAATATCAACCCGTGGCATGAAGCGTGCAATGCGGATGTGGTAGTGTGAGTTCTTCGGTAGCAACAATTCACCGGGCAACTCCACTTCGGCCGTTTTTTGACTAAAGTTAGACAAAAAGCGACACTTTTCCTCGATCAGGAACGATCTGGAAGGGGAAGAAAAGGAAAATTAAAGCAAAATTCAATCAGGAGCATTCATCCTGAAGTCGTTGGAAGCACAACTCACTTCGGTAGCTGTTTGGTTTTGGCTTCGAGAATTTTAATCCAAAGTTTTAGCTTCTTTATCAGATTATGCAGCTTGATGGCACCGGGTTGCGAGAAGTCGAAATCGCTCGAAAACTGTCCCTTCATCTTCTGGAACACGGGATCCTGTACGGTGGCTTGGGCACGACGTGCCAACGATTCGGACGCTGCCGATACGAATGTTGCCGAAACGGAGCTGGAGATGTTTTCTGTGGCGAAATGGATAACGGAAATCGATTTTTAGTGTTGTGTGTTGTGTTAATGCGCTCATTAAACGTGCGCAGTGTGACGAGCGCACTTTTTCCCCTGAGGTTAGCTAGCTCAAGAGCAAATGAGCTGGTGAGTTCTTGATTGAGCTGGCAGAAGAGCACCAGCTCATGGTAGTATATGAGCGCATGAGCACATTAATGAGCTCATGAGCGACTCCTTTCTACCATCTACCTGGCAATCATTGATTAATTAAGCGTACAAACTAATTACACTCACCTATTCCGATGCCAAACGTGGATACGAGTTTCTTGATGAAATTGAGCGTGTGCTGTGTGATGGTTGCTTCATTGACCGCTCCACGATTGTCGAACGCGATCGCGTTACACTTCGTCAGACCCTGACGTAGTTGGCGCAACACCTCCTCGTACCAGTTCTCCCTGAACCACACCATCTGATCGATGATTCCCTCCAGCGAGCTCAGCACGGTGGGATGAATATCGCGCTGCATGTGCATAATCTTCGAGCAGCGCCACATCGGTGGTGTAGCACGGATCGGAGTCGTTGTGGCGGCTCCGGCAGGAACACCTTGCGCACCAGGAGCAGCAGCAGTAGCACCGGTTGCACCGGTTCCAGCAGTACCGGTGGGTGTAGACGTCGACGTTACATCCGCGGATGCCGTTGTTGATCCGGGTGCCGGTGCGTTCGTAGCACCAACCGTCGCACCACCTTCCTTGGAAGCTTTCTGTACATTCGACGCTTGTTGCTGCTCGTGACTCTTGTACCGTTCACGCTGTTCGATCTTCAGCGTTAGGTAGAGAGTACGGATCGGGAAGTAGACCGCTTGCGGAAACATTCGACCGACTTGGCTGAGCAGGTTCATGATTACGTTGCCCTCGTACTGCACCAAGCTGCAGAGCAGCTGCGGGATCCAGGGAACCCACTGTCCCGGCGGTACACCTACCGCATACTTGTCCAGTGCATCCAGCAGCGATGATTTATCATCATCGTAAGACAACAACCACAGCACCTTGGCCAGATATTTGCGAGATTTGCTCTCGATCTGACTTCTGCATGCATGCAGGAAGCAAGTGACAGCCGAAACACCCAGATGGATCTGCCGATAGTCCCGGGTGAAGATGTGCTCCAAATAGTCGCCCCAGAAAGCCCACGCCTTGATGAGCGTGTCGTGCAGTTGCGTTGCCGCACTGAACGCTTTGTTAGCTTCCTCGGAACGACCGGTTTGGGCCAGCAGTAACCCCTTGAGCGCGTAAAACTCGGCCGTCATTTCCTTCGTGAAGTATTCGAGATTGGTTGGTTCGATGACTTCCAGCGCTTCGGACAGCTCGGCACGGCTGGTGACGGATGCCATCTGCAGGCA
This sequence comes from Anopheles minimus, assembly GCA_000349025.1. Taxonomy (NCBI): domain Eukaryota; kingdom Metazoa; phylum Arthropoda; class Insecta; order Diptera; family Culicidae; genus Anopheles; species Anopheles minimus. The sequence goes on from KB663721.1 coordinate 6,969,223, forward strand.
GCATTTAACCTGTTGTCTTATTTTCTGGAATGTATAAGCAGACTGTTAGCGGCAATAGTTAATAATGCAAAACACATTCACCATGCAAGTACGACAGCGAACCGTACCTGGAAGCAATCGACCACGGGTACCGACGGGATGGTGTAGATGCGAGACAACGAATCTTGACACACGCTCGTGAGATTTTGTTTGCGCGCGATCTTCCCGAAGTGGATGATCGTTTGGGCGGACGCGTGCGCTCCCAGCATGCACTGTGCGTTCGGTTCGTTGTTTTGCTCGAGATGGGACGTAATGATCTGGTAGTGATGCTGGCGCCAGGTAAAGATGTCACTCCAGTGCGATAAATCGTCCGCAATCACAGGGAGCCTGTTGCGCCACGTCTTTACGATCGCCTTCATGTCGTGGAGCGATGTGTTACGATTCTGCAACAGCCCCTGGTGGATTTGGCTTGCCTCCTGAAGCTCCATGATTTGTTGGGACGCTTGCAGGATCGGCAGATGGATGTGGGACACGATCGGTGGCAATCGGCGCCACTCGCGCATACAGTAAGCGGAAGCCATCTCGACGTAACGCTCCACCGATACGCTACCACTGGCGTGCTGTGGATCTTCCTGGTTGAGAATCGCCAGATACCCACGGTACAGGTTGATCTTGTAACCGACCTGCTTGGGGCAGGATTGTTCCACCTTCAGCAACGCTTGTTTCATCAAGTTCCAGTCCGGTACGCGCCACGCACTGTCCATAATGAGATACGTGTTCTTATCGCGACACAGCTGCCCAAAGTCCATCAGAATGTCCCACTGGTTCAGCTCCTTCGCGCACCGTATCCAGTGGTTCTCCCACAGCTGCATCTCACTGTTCATGTCCGTCGGGGTTTGCCCATTGCTTAGATCCTGCTTGAAACGCATCATCGCCGCATCGTAAATGCTTTGCGCTTCCTCAAAGTAACCCATCTGTTCGTGCGCAATAGCACGGCTCGTTTCCGCGTACTTGGCGTACTTTTGCCACAAACCGGCCCACAGATCTTCTTCGTGCAGTGCCGAATACATCTGCGAGAGTGGTTCCCGTACGATCGAACAATCTCGCATCCCCTGATCGTCCTGATCGACACAATCCGGCAGCAAATCTTTTACGTTCGCCCAATCGTCCGCCAACGATTCCAGCATCAGTGTCATCCGATGCCAAAGGTTGTGCGCACGGCCAAGGTATCCCATCAGGTTTGGTGGCATGTACACCGGTGGTTGACACTGTGCTAGCGCTTCCACGAACGTGTGCAACGCACTTGGATTACAATCGCGCTGTATGATGTGCGCGCCGGAAGCGAGGAATGGAATGATCTCTCGATCCAGCGATTGCTGCTGTATCGGATCCAATATTTCCCACAGCTTCGGGAACATGTCGAGCCACACCTTTTCCGCCAGCTGGGTGTCCATGTGGCAGAGCTGAGCCGTAGCAACGAGCAGCTGTTCCGTCCGTACCTTTCGGTTTGCTTCCATAAACTCAGCCTGCCGGCTGATCAGCTTAGCGAGAGCGGCATGCCGATTCGCTACCGGTCGTTCGCTTTCCTCATGGCGGGAAATGTTTGAATCGACACTCATGTCCATATCGAATGCGTCCTCCTTGTCTTCGATCGGATCGAACGAATCCGTCGTGTCGTTGTTGATCGTCGTGTAGATAACAAAGTTTTTGCGCTCTTCCGGTTCGGCATAGTTAATTACCTAAGAAAAGCAAACAGGAACAAAAACGCTGTAGTTGCGATTGCAAGGCGATCGAGATTGAAAGGGACTTACCGATGATATGCTGGGAAGCAGATGATGTTCTACGCTGTTCTGTATCTGTGTGGTCGTGTTTGCGGTCAGTATCAGCAGCTCAATACACTGCTTGATCCAGTAGTGCTGGCCAATCGAATCCCAAGAGTGTGAGCAGATAATGTACAGCAGTCGATCGTGTAGTCGGCGCCGCATGGAACCATCAAACACCTCGAAGAACTTCGCTCTGATGCGTGGAACCGGACAACGCAAACCAGCCACGAACGCGGCCTCCAGCTTCGAGGTGAGCTCTGTCGCTTTCAGCACCTCATCACGGTAGATGTAATTTACCAGCTCGAGGAATTGCCCATTCAGCTCCAAATCATCCGCAAACCGTTTCTCCACGTACTGCATCAACTTCACCAGCAGGATTGCTTTCTCCCGCAAAGTAGGTGCTTGCTGCACAGTTACCGGTGTGTTTTTGTTGTTCTTCATCCACTCCTCGATGATCTTCACGATGGCTTTGATCACTTTCGAGTCGTTGCTCTTCTCGATCAACCCGACCAGTATTGCGCCGATAAACATTTTGCGCATTTCGACGCTCATCACGACGACACGGTTCTTGACCAGATCGAGTGACACCACCAGCAGTTCCAGTGCGATAGAGCTCGTGTTCGCTACGTCACTCATTGAAGCGCCCGCACCAAGACCTCCTGCTCCGACCCCACCTGCACCGACACCACCAGCTCCACCGGCACCTCCAACAATTCCACCCGGTCCCGAGGCTCCGCCTCCGAGACCACCCATGGCTCCACCAAATCCAGTCAGATGCTCCTTAGTCAACCGGTTCAAGAGACGCATAAAAGGCGTAATAAGCCGATCGATGTAGCCAGGATTGTTGGAACAAGCTGCCTTCAGCGTCATGAGCGTACCAAACAGGGACGATGGGTTTGCTTGGGATGTTTTTTCATACGTCGCTAACCCATCGTAGATCATGCGTGAGATGGTGGTGTAGAGTATCTCCAGCTCGTCACACTTGTGCTGAGCATCGGTCGGGAAGATCGCCATCAACCGGGAGAGCAATCCGTGCATAAGCTTTATAACGCGCGTATTCGAGCATGTAACACACGCGGATAACCCACGCTGTAGTGGTCGCAACGTGTTCAGGATTTGGTCCTTCTTTAGAACTCCCAGCAGGAACGTGAGCAGTTCCAGTGCCGTACAGATATTGCCGATGCTTGTCGGTTGTATATCAACGTTTTGTAACACCTTGTCCAACCATACGAGCTTCAGGTCGACCGGAGTGTCTGGTTTCAAAGCTAGCTTTAGCAGATTCACGCAACGTCGCGCAAGATTGTCACCGGGGGTTACGATACCGGGCGCACCGGGTGCTACCTCATTGATCTGACAAGCCATACGGAACAGGAAATTCAAAACCGTATCGAGCTGTGCTCGATCAATCGAACGATTTACACCGTCCGTTTTCCCACTCGCTAAACCACTGGAAGATGTGCTCGGCGATGGCTGTGGATCCGTATCACCTACCGCTTGCTTTTTCTTAACACCACCAACCGTTCCATCGTCATCGATACCGGTGGCCGAGCGCTTAACAGCACCGCTTGTTTGCAGCTTGTTCGAACCATCGCCCTGTGTCGTTCCTTCCGATCCACCGGCGACTCCCAGTTCGGTGCCTTCTTCACCACCGGTCACACCGGTTCCATCGATAACAGCTGCTGCTGCGGCTGCTGCCGCTGCCTCTTCCGTTTCGTCCTTTACTCGCTGCATTTCCCACTTGATCACAACTTCTGCCAGTTCGATCGAGAGTTTGCGATACTCGGTGGATGTGTTGGTCACGGTGCCGAGCCGCTGCATGGAGTTAATCATCTGTTGTACCAGCTGATGCCGCACCGGATAGTAGACTTTGTAGTGACGCACAATCAACTGCAGGATGTGGAAAAGCTGCTGCATGGAGTGTCCTTCCTCAACGATGATTTTCTTCGTCCAGTGAGTTAGCATCGTGTTACCATCTTCCATGCGCAGGGGCATTGCCGGTGTCAGTACCTCGAGTGCCTGCTGTACCACGCGTCTTGCCTCGACTGCATGAGCCTTAAGCAACGAATGGAACACTACGATAAAGAGAAACATACAAGTTTATGAGATTTTGGGAATACACATCGGAGCAATCCGGAACAAACCACTCCGAAGCAGCGCGAAATAGTTAGGACAAATAAATCATAACTTATATTTACCTTGAAGTACGATACGCTTATGAATAGCGAGTCGTGCAATGATGTGACTGAGCAGCAAATGTCCATGGTAGCGAGCTGAGGGATCGACACAATTTCTCGGCAGAAGACAGGGCCACGCAAAAGTCATCAAACGCCTCAGCTTATTCCCTTCGCGCTTGTTATTCGCATCCCCATCATGTATGTGGGGCGATGCCTTCTCCACCAGCAAACTGGCAAACTGCAGCAAAGCAATCCGCACACAATCCTCGTTGGCAAACGGTTTGTCGGGATTGATCACCTTGTTTATGAACACCGACACAACGTTGCTGTCGTCCTCCTGGTATGGGGCGGGCGGTGCACCGACCAGCTTGTTTCCTTCGCCCTTCTCAAAGCTAAGCGCAAAGCTTGGAATGATGATCATCATCAGAATTTTCGCCTTCAGATCTTGCGCCAGTTCCGGGCCGTTAAACACTTCTACAAACTGGAAAAATGCCTTCCGTTTCCATTCCACGGTGTAGCTTTGGCAGACAGTGTTTTGTAGGAAATCGCGCATAAACTGAAAATCTGGCACGAAACGAAGACACAGCGCACGCAACAGCTGGAACAGCAGCAGAATCTCGTTCGTGTTGTACGAAAAGTATTCAATCAGGATTTTAGCGATCAGGTGCCACAAATCGCAAACCACCGATACTTGGCAGGTCTGGAAATAGAAAGAAAACTTTACAATGGAGTAACAAAATTAAACTATCATCCCGAAGTAACTTACTTTATACAGATCGTTTTTCCATATGCTTTTCAGCACGGTAATTATTTCAACCTGGCTCGTAATCCACGGCCCATCGAATTCTACCAGTGTGTGGATGATGAGTACCGCCTGATGTTGCGACTCGTAACGCTCCTCGAATGGTTTCGCTCCGCTGGATGATTCCGAGTTCAGCAGAATGAGCTGCGTCAGCCGGGCACCCTTCAACTGTGCCGCATTGCGGAACGGAAGACCATCCTTGTGGCGCAACAAGAAGATCGTGAATCGATTCCACTGTGCGTCCTTCATGACGGCATCGGTCAGCAGCAGTTCAATCGTTTCCTTTGGATAGCGCAGAAGGAATTGAACCAGCGCCGGCCGGTACGGTGACGATGGTTCGACCATCAAGCTCTTTTCCGCCTGCAGTATGAGTTTGCACAGGCTTTCGATGAATTTGGGCGAAGCGGCCGGAATTTGCTGGAAGATACCGAGGATCGTAACGATCTTCTTTTCCATCTCGCTGACTTTCGAGGTTGCTAAAAAGTTGCCCTGGTTGCTGGTGATCGTAACCTCCAGCATCTTGCGCAATATTTGCAACAGTGAATCGCACAGTTTCTCGTTAAACATTGCGGGGAAGAGTTGGGTCAGATAGGATAAGCGCCTTGTTCCACTCAACGTGAGATTACGATAATCGCCAAGCATTAGCAGCAGGGGACGTATAACGGTGTGGATCTGTAATATGATAAGAGCGAATTAATTTGAAGTTTCACATAAAATTCGATCAATATTTCTTACCGTTTCCTTGTTAATGTTACAACCCTGTAGGAAATTTTTCATACAATGAAATGCTGCTTCCTGTAGCTCGGCATTATTCTTCTCCAATCCTTTAAACAGAATGGCGAATATCTTCTCCCTACAGCCGTTCGGTATGTAGTGACAAGCGGCCAGCGCATTTAGAGCGCTTTTCCGCAACGGTACTAGATTTGTGACCGTCTTGTAACACTCCAGCTTGTTCAGCGTGGCATCTTCCGCATCGGAGAGCGTCAATACTTCGTGGTAGAACACTTTGTGCGTTAAAACGTTGAGATCTGTCGATAAAGTGTTAATATGTAAGTTATATTCTTCTGAATTAGAACACAACGCTCTCATGTGTTTAAGCATTCTTACCGATAGTGAATAGTCGTGGTTCAAGCGTCGTGCAGAATGTGTTACCATCCATCAAACCAATCTGGGCACTGGCCGGTTGATGACGCAGCAGATGTTTTTTGGGCGGTATCATATCAACCAACACCTCCCTGTGCGGATCCATTACCTCCGTAACCGTTTTCTCCTGTAGTTCTGCAATCAATCGCAACGAAGACATAGCCTGGAAGAGAAGCAAAAGACAATATTGAGCATTGTTTTAAAATGTCGAACCAGTATTCCTTCCATGTTCATTACCGTTTCACGAACGAGTGTGTGAGGGCTTGTTACTTGCCGCACCAGCTCGTGGATTACATCGTGCATCGCTTTCTTCTGCGTTGCCAACAGTTCCTCGTTCTTGCAGTCCTTCTCCAGCGGTGTCATGCAGATGCGTAACATCTTCTCCAGGAACGTACGCGCCATATCGATCGCTCCGCTCGACACTTCCCCGGTGAGGTCCATGATGATAAACATGAACGCCTTCAAAAACACGAACGTGTGCTGATAAAGCCATCGCATCGCCATGTTCTGGTAGAGGAATTTAAGCGCAATGCATCCACCCATTTTGGAATACCATGGCCGCTCGTAGCACAGGGCCGCCATCTTCTCGCCCAGATAGTTCATCAGCGGCAATCGACAGGCACGCTCCTTCGAGCCCATAATGTTGGTTGCCGTCTCGAGGATGAGAACCATCGCCAGATTGCCCGGTTTGCATAGTTCCTTCTCCTCGTGGCCCATGATATCGGCCAGCGCGTCAATCAGCACGAGCGGATCCATGCTAACGTTGTAGTAATGGGCGCGGGAATTGAGCAGCGGGAATGGACCGGCCTGTTGAGCGATCGCCACCATCGTGTAGTGGCGCACGACGGCAACCATCGTGGGCAGTACGGAACCGCGCAGCTCTTTAGTAGCCGCAGCCACAAACATGCCCGTGAGTGCCGTCTGATGTGTCAACCGAGCCCGCTTATCCGGTGCGGTGTAATTACCCACGTTCAGTGTACACTGGATGTTGTTCTCGGTGAAACTAGGATGCATGAACAGCTTCTGGAGGGTGTGCTTATCATCGTCCAGCGTGATAGACGCAGCCAAATAACATCGGATCACTTCCCAACTTTGGCGCCAATAGAACGGATCGGTTGTGCTGCACTTGAGCGCGTTGAATGCAGTCTCGATGACCTTATCCACGGCAAAGTTGATCGGATTTCGATGATCTTGGAAGTAGGCTACCACCGCCGGGAGTGCTTGATCGTTCTCTTGATACTTGAGCTTCTGTGGTTCGATCATCATCTTGCGATTGCCGCCGCCGAATTTACCCAGCACACGGAACGCAACAATGGCCGCACTGTCCTGGTTGCGCAACGTACGCCATAGCGCCTGCATCAAATCGGCCCGTACCGGTTGGATGTGATCGTACAGAAAATCGGGCTGTAAATTGTCGACGCAAAGCTCCAATGTTCGTAAGCCCTAGGGAAGGATTAATGATCCAACCGAGGAAAAAGGATAAAGAATTAGATTAATGTTCTTACAAGAAAAACACGTTTCCCCTTACCTGACTGATAAGCGTGTGTGACCCATTCAATGCCGAAACGAGTGGATCCATCAGCATTGGAAGATACGGTAGCAGGGAAGATAAACGCACCGGCACCGTAAGACATAGCTCCACAAAAAGATCTTTCATGTGCTGCTTGTGGAAGCCACTTTGAAGTCGGTTCAATCCCTCCAACAAGTTTGGCAGCAGAGGTAGAAACTCTTGGTACAGCAGATCGTGCGATCCGCCACCGATCGAACGGAACAGTGCGCGCAGCAGAAGGAAATAGTTGTACGGTTCCTTTGCAGTCATTGCAAGCTCCATCGAGCGGTTCACGATGTTGTGCAGATGCGGACGAAGCATGTGTTCGTTTTCCGCTGCAAACAAACTAACGCTTCCAAAGACAAGTTTGAATAGGCGAAGGTATAAATTCGATCGTTCGATGTTTGATCCCATCTCGTCCATACGCTCCAGTAGATATTCTACCAGTACCGTCGCGAACAGGGGCGACGTTTTCGGGTTGGCTAGGAAGGAGTTTGCAATAACCTGCAGAGTGGTGTTTTTGTACAGACGATCAACCATGAAGTCGATCGTTGCGGTGAAAATTTCCTGGAAGTTCTGCGGATCCATTGTGAGGAACTGCAAATATTTGTGGAGAGTAATTAATCTTCTGTTTACTTCTCGATCTACAGCTAAAACTAGCAATTACTCACCACTCCACTGAAATGTTCCAAAACTTCCTTTTCCTCCTTGGTGCGGGGCATTTGTAATGTTTGCTTCTGCACCGGGATGGGCTGTGTAACGCCCATACCAGCAGCCGGAATGTTAATCGTGTAGATATCCAACGCTTCCAGTGCCCAGTGGAACAGATCGATGAAGATGAGTATTTCGCTTGGATTGAATATTTTTGTCGGACCCTGATACTCGTTGGCATTCACCGATTTTGGCGATGGACAGTTCCACGTAACCGCTTTCACACCGCACACGAGTGTTTTGATCAGGCTACGATACTCCGACACATTCAGTGTGGTTGGAACGGGCAAACCAATGCTCGTCGCTTTCTGTCCAGAACCGTCCGTACCGTCGGCGCACCCACCGAGCAGATCTCGAGCGGAGCTTTCAGTCTGTCCGGGGAGCGTGCTTCCAATTTCCGATGGTTTTGCTTTCCTGTGGTGGGAAACGAACCTCATGAGTGATGGAAAAGTGTGAATAAAAACCGATTACGTACCATTTCTGCATCAACTGCGGCAGCTGTACTTTGGAGATGGTTTGAAATTTAATCGTAAAGATGCGCAGCATTGTGATAAGCAAATCTCGCGCAACTACCGGCTCCACTTCGCTCTTCAACCGGATACAGTCGACCAGATTGAGCAACAGTTTGCAGGACATCGTTTGGATGCTCGTGGGCAACGATTCGTCGTGTATGTTCTTGGCAAATAGATGCACCGCTTTGGACAGGGCCTGCAGACTGAGCTGCTGTCGGATGTGATGCACCAAATCGGCTAGTGTGGAGTAAGCGAGCGGTCGTAAATTTTCGTGTGTTGTCCAACCCTTTCCGAGGAGCACATCATCATCGAACAGCTTCTCGATCATCGGTACGAAATCTGAGGAAAAAAAAGACGTTTTCAAAATATTGGACAACAAAAAATCGGAAGCTAACGTACGATTGCGAAATTCTGTCTGAAGAATGTGACGGGAAGCTACTAGCAGCTCCTTGCGCGAACTAGCCACCTCCTTCGGGCAACTTTCCAGTAAGTTTATCATTCCCTTCACCATCGTTGAGGCATGCGTGTGAACCGCATCCGGAAACAGCCGCAGAATATAGGCAGAAAAGGTGAGCGTTTTAATTTGTGCGCCCATAAAATCCACGTACGTTTCTTTGTTGAATCCAGGAGAGTTCCTGGGGAGAACAAATTGATTTATAAATATCAAGATCGAGACATCAGCGAGGCAGATCATACTCACTTGTGTGCGAGCGATGGCTGTAAGCTGATGGTGCTCATGACCAGTGGTATAAAATCGGCCACTTCCTGGTGAAGGTTTTGCTTGTAAATTTGATACAGCAGCACAACAATGATCGGGAGCTCGTGTAGCACTTTCAGTGAGTTAATGCCTTTCGGTATGAGATTGTACTGTAATCGAAGGTGAAATCATTAGGAAACTACTATCCTGATTTTGTTCTATACAATATTTACCGATGCGGTAGTTGTTTTCCCGTCGGCCGTTTTTTTCTCCAGCTGGATAGGGGTCATAGTGAAAATGTCCGGCAGCAGCGTCTCAAAGTTTAGCTCCTTCAGGTCCTTCACCTTGATCGGCTGTCGTGGTTCGAACATAACGTTCATGTGTTTCGGCAGATCGGTAAAGATTTTCTTTAGGTACGCTACGAAATCATGAATTTCCGTATGAAATGGTGGCCTGTACTGTTTGTGGATGTCTACGATAATTCGCAGACAAACGAGCACGTTCTCTTCGTTCTCCGTGTAGAGCAGTTTGATCATCAGGATGATGATGGGCTTCACGAACGGACGTACGAGCTCACTTTGCGGCAGGCGATGAATCATTTCCAAGATCAATTTACGCACCTAAAAATAGCAAGGGGTTAGTTATGGCTATTACTGAGCGGTAATAAATCCAAAAAGAACTTACTTGCTGCATATTAAGCTCCGAAATGAACATCGGTTCCCCGTCCTGGAGCACCTTGAGGAACACGCGCATTGCATGCTCGAGGAAGTTCTGATAACCGCTGGACTGTGTGATGATTTCGAAGCTCTCACTAAGCTCTTGGGCTGCCTTCAGCTTTAGCTCATCCTTCGAGCCGGCATCGCCCAGCATCGTTACGAAACTGCGGAATTGCCCAATCTGCGTCGGTTCCAGGAATTGGGCCGCTCCGGCCTGTGCGGCCGTGTTTGCTGGGTAATTTGCTGCCATAATGATGCGATTGGGAGACGCCTCACAACAACCAAACTATCTCCTCCTTTTCACACCAAGCGCTTGTGGTTGGGGGAAGCATACGAATGTTTTTCGGGATTCAGTCCGCTCCGTTCACGCCCGCATGCATTGTAGCACTTTTGTTTTGCAGCTAGTTGATAAAGATCTACGCCAAGCCGTATGTTTATTGTATCTACAGCATGTAATTGCGAATAATTTCCGCAAATTTGTTGTATCGCTGTTCTGAACCACGCTTTTTCCACGCACATAAACACTCGTTTTTCATCGGCGTCAATGTCGGCGGCTTGATTACATGTCACGCTTGGGTAGACTGACGGGTTGAGTTCTTCAGATGTTTCCCGTCCTTCCATGGCTGTCACAACACTTTTCGAAGTGGTTGTTCACGGAAGCTCGTGCAAACACGTTGTTGTTGAAAACGGTAGTTTTCCAAAGTTACCGGTTGTTAATTCATCAAAATGTTACGGGAAGAAGATTTACTACCACTGTACAACAAATTAAACACAATAAACTCTTTAAAACAAGACTGAAATGCTTTTCTACAGATATGTCTATGAAACTAAAAAAAGTGTTTTCTCCACCATCCGATAGCATTGATTCCCCGAATAATTCTTGGAGTTTTCCCGCACTGTTACTTTTGTGCTATTGTGTGTTGGAAATAATCAACCCTCTATCACTGCTCCTTCAAAGGGACCGGGTATACCGATATCCTTCGCGAAAAGCACCTCCCCATAACCCAACCAGGAGAGTGTTTTGAGAGCAACATGATAAGCTCACCAGAAATGCCGCGGAAAAGCGTTCTCGCGCGAAAATCCCTCGTAAGCTCCAGCGGACCCGGTCGAAGTGTTGTCAACATTGTGAGCAACGCTATACCCCTCCGACGGTTCCGTTTGTGTGAGAGGGAATGCGTACGAAAACATGCTGCCGATCTATATACCCACACACCGGCGTGAAGTTTGGCAAAATGAGCACTTTTGCGGTTCATAGAAAGGAAAGGGATTCACAGGAAAAAGGGTAGGTAGGAGCAGGGTCTTGCGGGCACCGTGTGTTGGCGTCGCGCTGGGTGTGTGGAGCAACAGCCATCAAAACAGTGTCAGTAGAGCACCGTAGACAGCAGGCAGCAGAAGACGTCGTAGCAGCTTCCTCCGATGTACTGAACAACTGCAAAAATAGTGTCGGACCATTTGTGCGAATCGTAGTAGGTACGGGTTTGTCACATACAGGTGAATGTGTGTAGCAGTGGAATTACGTGTTGTGAATAACGTTGAAGTGGAGTGAAAAAAAAAACACAGCAAACATTGCCATTAGCGCCAATGCGTATTTTTTCTGTCTCTCCCCGAGGGTGCTCGTTATCCCTAAGCGCGCGCGGTGAAAGTGTTGTGTTATCTTGTCTTCCGGCCTTCCTTCCCATAAGATTGCCATCTATTACCCGCACGCTCTCTATCTTTTTGTGAAGTGAAAGAAGAAGGAGAACATTCAGAAGCACACGGCGCAAGGATACGGTGTGCGACACTTAAACCCTACCACAGGACTTCCCAGTTACATTGGTGTGTTGCGGTTGTGTGCAATAGTGCATGTAGGTACCAAATTTTCCAACCGCATACAAGGCCACGTGAGGAACCGATTTTTTCTTTACTTTGTTTTAAAGTGCATCCGCGTATCGTGTGTATATCCTTCGGAAGTTTACAGCGGCCAAGGCAAAGGCCAATGAATATGCAATAGATCGCTTTTAAAAATAAACCATTTATTGAGGTGATTGTAAACGGTGTGCCAAACAATAAGAATTGATTGCGTGAAAATTTTATGCGGGTGAAGAAAAACAAAACAGGCGAAAAGGTTTTTTGTGATTTGAAATCCTGTTCCATTGCTGCTGCTGCAATTGTACACAACTCATGCACGTGAAAAGTGTAGAAAAAGGCAACAAAAACCCAGCGATAGCAAACGCTAAAAGGCCATTTGTACTAAAGCATCAACGTGCTTTCGGACTTTCAGTGCCGAATGCTTTCCCGGTGGGGCCGGTATAAATATATAGCATAAAAAGAAGGGCAACGGAAATCGCGTGCCCGTAGGTTGAAAGTTTTGGCAAATTGCGTATTCCCGTGTTTGTGTGTGTGTGTGTGTGTCGGTTGTGTTAGTGTTGGTAGTGTGCCTGTGACTGGAACAAGCGATTTTGGCCGCAATCGAATTTCGTAATCGAATTAGTGGAAATGTTTCCCCACGCGACCTGCCTGCTGTGGAGCATAAACAATCGGCGTACCGGCGACCCGTTGGATGAAACCGGTGGCTGGGTACAGGTGACGGGCGGAACAGATGCTATCCACTGTAGCATACGTACCCGTGCCCCTCGACCACCCTGGAGGCGCGATGAGCAGGTGAGTGTTTGCGATTATTTTTGGCCGTTTGCTGACGGTTGTGCCTGGACTGATTAATTTCCCGCTGCTGCGTCACGGGCTTTTGCAGGGAGCGTGTTGTTCTCTGGCCTTTGATTCATAAATGATGAAATAATATTGATCCTGCAATCAAGTGCGGAAAATATAATCTGTCAATCAACCTTACGCGGAATTTACTGTCAATATAGAGATCCAAACAAACCTCCCACCGAATTGGTGGAGAGCGAGAAAAAAACAAATCGCACAAATATAATGCATGAACTTATCAAACATTCAACAGACATTTAGCTTTCGCGTTTGATACCAGTCCTAAACCAATTTTAGGCTTTTACGTCAATTAGGCCGGATTGCTAAATTTATCTACGATTCATCCGGTTATTTGGAATTCCAATTTTTATCTCATCTGGAATCGAATAACTGGGGTTTATAATGAGTAAATCTAATTTACTATTTCTATCACATGTCATGTATAAACAATATAATGATTTACAAGAATGTTTAAATCACAATGTTGCAATTCAACTTACATAGTTGGAGTTCATAAATTAATCTTTGTTTATTATATTAAAATATAAATGATGAACAAATGCTAAACTAGCAATTAACCCTGAGAGCTTAACAGAGCTTTTGAGTACGGAATTCCGAACTCCAATTTTGATCTCATGTGGAATCGAATATCTGGGGTATAAATAAATCATAATTTAATATTCCTATCACATGTCATTTCATATCTAATTGATTAAGTGGTTGATTGAATTGATTAAGTGGTTAACAAGAATTATACTATCGTGATGAAGGGGTTTTTTTTTATTAGAACATAAAGGAAGAACAAATGCTACACTAACAATAAAAACCCACATCCTGAGACCCCAACAAAGCTTTTGAATACATTAAAATCATAATCCGCTTTTCCTACGCTTTGAAGCCCGAGCTGTTGCGATTAACTGCCAGCGTACAAGCGGCTGGGCGCCTCCATCACTTCGTCTGAAGGTTTATCGAAAAGCCACTTCAGACGTGTGGTCGGAGGTTTCAGTTTGACGTTGTATCGCTAGCTTCATCAACCGTGTGCTATGATACCACATCACAGCCAGTCTTGGGTTTGGAAGTCGGTCATGGCACTCCAACCACCTTGGCCGCCGATACATCCTACAGTAACAAGCGGGGACACAATTATTGCGCGACGGAAAAACGAGCAAAACTAGTAAGGGCGCCCATACTACGTTCCATTTTGTGGAAGGTTTGTCTGGCAGGTAGGAAACCATTATCGAATCGTCACGAAAGACGGTGTTTACGCATTCAACCTTGAAACCGAGCTGCACTGGGAAAACGTTTTTGTAGGTTAACGAAACATCTCACGACAAGGGCTGGTGGGCGACATCATAACGCTAAGCCTTGAAAAAGGCAGCTTTAAGACACCGACCCGACCGCACGGTGTGCACGGTGAGCGACACAAGAAGGTATTATTATGTGCGTTGTTCTGGGAAAATGAACATGAACCTGTTCCGAAGATGTATAATTACTATAATTACACAGAAACGTGGCACAAAGGGAAAGAAAACGGCTGAAACGAGTAATGTTTTCCAAGTTGCTGGAGGTGATATAAGCAAAAACAGCTGTGAAAATGCTTCACCTTCATTTCGTTATCTCGCAACCTGTTGTTGGAAGAAACACATGGCATTAATTATCGCTTAAGCTTGCAGGCTTTCATCCTGGGGATATTAGCGAACGCCACGCTTGAAGAATGATTTACACAAAAATTTACGTAAGGAATCGCTTCTATCAAATTACTACACAAAAGTGACGTTATCGAACGCGGTACTTTGAACTTCACAGTTCGTTAAATACGCTTGGTTGTCCTTCTATCCACTAAGTAGGATTAAGTAAGTCGATTATCAACACACTACTACCACATTGGATCATTTGCTAGGTTTCCTGCACTGTGATAAAGTTCAATGCTGTCCTATCGATTTCCGAGCATTACACTGTAATTGGTTCTCATTGAAATGGAAATTTGCTACCGCAAAACGACCACCCAGATGTAAGTTCCAAGTGAGAAGATTCCTGCCATTTGCTTGAAAAGAAGTGGAAGACAATTTTCTCGTAACCTTCCAGCTGAGCTGATAAGGGCTTTCAGGGATCGATATAAGTATACCGCAAGCCAATAATCCATCGTACACGACCGGTGCTTTATCTGTGGGCATCGTTTCGGATTGAGTTGTTTTCCACTTTATTCGGGGGGACCGTGATAGCCTTCATCGCTTATCATCTCAACTCAATCAACCGTGGCAAGCGTCGCCTAAACTACTATCGATTAAAGCGGTATGGAAATGAGGGTTTTAAGGGTTGTCGGCAAGGTCTTATACCGTGCTAGGAAGAGATTAGTGCGGGAAGCGGAACATGGGAAACGAACCGTGAAGTTATGGATGAAATTTCCATACACTTTCCTTCCATGGCATGTGGCAAAATATGGCCATAAATTTCTCATCCTGCTACACAAGTGAGCTGTCCGACCGAGGTGCGGTGGTATCTACTGCTTTTCGTAAAATAAAAAGCTCGCGCCAACAACGGCAAGACCAAGCGATGTGAAACTAAGCGTAAGCTTATTTTTCTCACCCTTTTCACATCATCAATTCATCCGAATCTTCGATCAATCCGGTTTGCTGCTGTGTCGGACTGTGTGGAGAAAAGGAACAAACAAACAAAAAAACACAATACCCTGGCGAAGGGCTGGAAAAACTCAAACGCCCAAATGTCGATTCTGTCCCGAGGACACGGTCTGTCTGGTAGGAATAATGCATCCAGAGCATGGCATGGCGTGGCACGGCCGAACGACGTGTCATTATCCAATAATGAGGACAACGATCGGCGCTAGATTAAGTGAGCCAAGGATGAGCGGGAAAATTTATGTGCTGCCGGAACATTCCTGCCTGTCGTTTATCAACACCGATCGTATGGTCTGGACCGTGTTTGCTGACGATGCCACTCGGGGCAAAGGAAGGAAGTGAAGGGCGGCGAACATAGTAGATAAACATCAGATGTTCCGGTTCTCGGGCGGACAATATTCGAGCCAATATAGCTAGTGAAGTGGGGCTATAGGATGAAGC
This sequence comes from Anopheles minimus, assembly GCA_000349025.1. Lineage (NCBI taxonomy): Eukaryota > Metazoa > Arthropoda > Insecta > Diptera > Culicidae > Anopheles > Anopheles minimus. The sequence goes on from KB663721.1 coordinate 6,985,091, forward strand.
CCGTTGATAGCATGTGTACGATAGCATTAAAGAGTCAATGAATGTGTATGTTGACCGGTATGATCCGGTTTTTCTACGCTATACTTTTGTCATGACTACACATCGTTTACGGAAGAGTACGTTGGATTAAAGCATTGCTAGAAAAAACAGCCCAATACAGGATAACATGCAAAAGTTACATTTTTTATCACTTTTAATGTGTTTGATTAAAACTAAGTTATGTATGAATCTAGACATTCCCTCATTGAAGTAATGAAACATCTTTTTTTAAGTTGAATTATAATTTATATTAAACGAGTGAAGGTAGAAGTGACTCGGTGGTCGGTTAGGTAACGGCGTCAGCCTTACAGGGCAGGATCGAAGTTCGTATCCCATCCGGATTGTTCCACCCCGTAAGCAGGATTTCTTGACTGATTATTCTATTGCGGGTAAATGCAGCTCAAGAAGACAAGGAATGGCACCAAGGCACTGACCAAGGTACTCTGGAGCAAATGTGATGGTAAAATTAGTAAAATGTAATAATAAATTTAAAAAGCTAGAAAAAATGGATAAAAAAAATCCGTTGCACACTGCTTGCACAAACGAACCCCATCTGACCATGAGCGTTTGACATTTCGGCCTGTTTGACAAGCAAACAACAATAACAGTAGTTTGTTTACATGTTCTTCTATACCGGCGTTATTGTCCGTAGAATTGATCTCGATAAGCATTAAAACTAGTGTATTAAAGTGTTTTCATCCATGAAAATAGTGGAATCTCGTTTTAATGTACAACTATCATGAGGAATTGTTTCGTATACAAATGTGACCGGCAGCACAAGAATGCTCCAAAGCGAACAATGTTTAACGTACCGAAGGTAAACTGAGCATCCCCACAAACGAGAAGGCAACTCCAATCCATTAACACGATTCTTCCCCGTCTGCAGGATCCGCAAAAATTTGAGGAGTGGCGACAAGCATTGCCAAAACATCGACCGCTGGCGAAACACGACCGGGTGTGTGAAAAACATTTTAAATCCTCCGACATACTGCGTGACTGGACGTATCAAATTCAAGGCAAAACAAGGAAGTTGCTGCGAACGAAACCGATTCTTCAACCGGATGCAATACCCAGTATCTTCAGCGCATTTGAACCGGACACTGCAATTGTACCAAACGCGAAACGACGAAGGAAAAAATCACCAGAACCGTCGGAAGAGGGCAACAGCGTGGTTGTGGTGGTTGAGAGTACGAGTCAACCGCTCGTGGAACAACCTATCGACCAGGAACAGTCGGTGGTTATTTTGATAAACGATGAATCGGAGAACGCGAGCAGACAGGATGCTACATCCGGTGAAAACAAAGTGGCGGAGTTGTTTGAGATCGAAATGGATATTATAGAAAAAGAATCTATTTTTGAGGAACTGTATGATAACATCTTTGAGGTGGAACTACCATCCACGTTATGGGGTGTACATCGGGAGCCGGATAGAAAATTTGTTGCTTTCAGTCGATTTGAGTGGCGCGAGCAGGATGTGAACGCGGCTCGTTCAGTTTCCCTTTTGGTGGATAGTTCTTTGGGATGTCGGGCCTGGTTCGGTGGGAAGTTGGTGTTCAGTAACGATCTTACACCCAAGCTGGTATCACGGTCCGATGATAAGGAAAATCCGATACTTTCAAACATGGTCATCGTGGAGTTACTTGACAATTTGGAGCAATCCGCAACGAAGGAGGAATGGGATGCTGAAGAAATTAAAACAAAACTAGAAACATGTGTAAGGAGCTAATCTGTTAAGAAAAATAGAACAACAAATCTAACAACAGATGTGGGAAGTAGTAGTGTGAAATTGTTTTCCAGCAACCACCGAAAATAATTGTTAAATTTCGTTCGTTTTTTTTTATACGAGAAAAAAGTGGGACGAAAAGCTGTTTCGTGGGAATGTTGATTTGACGCTGTACGCTTTTCAAGCGACCACAACCAAGAGAAAAGGTCAACGTTTATCGGGCTGGAGAAATCGATAGCCTTGTTTTCCACGAACGTACGTAGGATGAACGTTGGGTTGTTGTTTTGCGCGGTGAGAAAAAGAAAAACAGTGTACCAAGGTGCGGTTATTCGTTTTCGTGTCCTTACGTGGATTTATTTCAATGTTCCATTTTTATACTGTTTTGCAGACGAGCATTGATGCTTCTTAAACAAAATGTAAATGTTTCTCCGTCATCCCCTAAGACGCAGCTAACGGTATCATCTAGGCTGAAGTAGAACAGACAAACGATTTCTGTGGTTTGAGATACGATCCATCAGTCTCATCCTCACGACGATGACGGTGCTACCGGCAATGGCATCACGTTGTTGATGCACTCTTCCTTGTTGATCAGGTGGCAGGTCTTGTTAACCAGGTTCATCAGCTCGTTCAGCCCGAATGCCCAATCGTTCAGCACTTCGGAGGCAGACTTTTTTTGCGAGAAATGGATGATTCCTGCCGGTCGGTCCGTTTTCACCTTCAGCGTGCCAGCGTTCACCATCCGCGAAAGGTACTCTTCACATTCGCCCTCGCTTAGATCCAACAGTTCCGCCATACGTTTCAAATTGATGCGCGTGTAGTAGTTGGAGATGATGCGTACGTTGTGCTCGATCAATCGGTTCTTCAGCTCGGCCCAACACTTCTTGCCGTGGCTTGTCTCCTGGTTGAAAATGTCGAACGTGTTCAGCTCGGCACCGTACACCGTGCAAAGGGCGTCGAAGTTGATCAATTCCTTGCACATGAACAAACGCAGCAATTCTCTGTGGGCGTAAAATAGATGTTAGAATCGTTTTTAACGCTTTCACATACCGCCAAATTTACTTGTATACTGGCAGCTCCTCGAGTAGTTTGTTCTTCGATAGATTATGCATCATATCGACCTGCTCGTTGTCGTAGGGCGAAAGAATACAGTACAGTACGGCATATATCATCATTTTCTGTCGTCGCTCTGTTTCCTGTGCAATCATATCCGAATCCACCACAGCCAAGTAATGGCGGGAAGTCTTTATGAACGATGAATCCTTATCCAGCCGAATCATCAGATCGTAGTACTTTAGCTTCAAATCCTGCTGTTCGGCATCGTTGAAGAACTTGATGTTAATCTTCTTCGCAATGATCTGCGTGCGGACAAAGTCCTGCTTGGCAAGACACAGTCGCATCTGTTCCAGGATTAGTTCCACCTTCTCGCGCTTATCCATCGTACCGTACGTTTCCACCTGCAGCTCTTCCATGATGGTGGCAGCTCCCGTTACGTCGCCGTCCGCCTCCCGGATGTCGGCAAGCATCTTCGTTAGCCGGGCACGTTCCACCTCGACATAGATCTTGCCCTCGGTAACCGTCCGTAGCGTATCGATCAGTTTTAGCTTTGTTTCCTTGTCCGGCGTCTTGTCCACGTAGGTGCAACATTCCTGGATCATCTTGGCCACCGCCTGCTTCGACTGTGAGCGGCGCTTTACCAGAATCGTGACGTACTCATTCAAATAGTTCCAGTTGCGAACCTCGAAGCAAATCTGCACAATTGCAATGAGAACACGAGCGCTCGACACCATATCGGCACCGATACGCGTTTGCTTCTCGAGCTGGAGCAAAATTTCCAACGCCTCGTTGAACTTGTTCTCGTCCTTTGCCATCTCTTTGCAGAGGGGTATCTTTTCGTCGCACGTTGCACTATAGTCGACCTCCATCTTTACGATGCGCCCCTCGAAGGCATTAATATCCATGGCTTGGTCCATATTGTAGGACGATTCTTTCGCGATAGTGATGAGCTAACTTTGATGTGCTAGAGAAATGCAAAACAGGGACGCTGTTGGGGCTGCAGACACAATCGTACGAGTGTTTTTGTACAATACTACTTACATTACGGAGCAGAACTCGGACGAATTACCACCTGCTGTTAAATCACTAATGCAGTACCGAAATCTGTAGTTTTCTTCAAGTAAGAGTGAAAATAAAACAAATTATCCACGAAAATGTTCAGCAAGCGGCTAGCAAGTGATTCTTGCGTTTTCCTACTTGACAGAAGATGACTTTGCGCATCGTGTACTGTCAGAGAACTGTCATTGCTTCGGAAAACTTCGGGAATTATAATGCAGGGTTGGTGGACCACATAGAAGATTATTCGCCTTTTTTTGATTTGTATTTCAAAATCTTATGAATTTTCCTTTTTCTGGTTTTTCTTGAAAGTGAACCAGCTTTAAAATATTGGAAAAGGGAAATTGATTAATGCACCCTATACAGCGTTTATTTCGTTTAGATCTATGTTTGTCCGGAATTGTACAGTGCAACAGCCCTTTACTGTTCATCGATTTTACTTTCCGTCGTTTCGGAGCTGTACGCAGCCGTTTGGTCGATTTCATATTCCCTTGTACAAAGTACGCAGCCGTAATGGATGCATACGTTGTAATAAATGGGAACATTTTTAAAATTTAACTTGTGGAAAAACATTTGAAATAGAAAATGAGCAATGTACAACAGTGGCGAAAAGATTATAATTTAAACAAATCTTGTGATTTAAAAAGTGACTTAAACTGAAATTAGGGACAACAAAATTACCGCTACAATTGAAAGAATTTCACGCGTTCTTCGTATATTTACATGATGTTTTCGAATGTATAAATGAACTACATATCAAATAAAATAAAATACACCTATTGAAATAGAGTTGGTAAAACTCGTGCCAAAATAATACAAAACGCACTACCCTCTGCCAAACTGTCCCTTCAGATATTTGGAACCGGGACATCGCTGTAGGCAATGATGAAAGTCTACTGATCTTCCCTGCGTCTCCTATTCCTACCTACCATCCCGACGCATCACGTTTGCGTACATGGGTGAAAATTGTGTATGCCCACCGGCAAAAGTCCCGACTCAATAGCAAATGAGGACAAAATGTTGATGAGGTGGTGCACGGAGAGTGCACAGCTTAGGCTAGGAATTGAGCCCAAACAAGCAGCAGTAAAAAATAAACATATCGTGGCAGCATCCTTCCCAAGCTAGTCTCCCATACTCCGTGCTCGATAGGTCAAATCAAAACACGGCTGTACCCGGTAGCCTCTGGGCAGGTTGAAAGTTTCCCATCCTTCCATGTGCCCTCCACGTGGAGGAAATGATGAAAAAACGGGAGTGGCTGTCACGGATGGCCGATTAAAGGAAACATGACTTTTCTAGTGCACTTGTTTTGTATATTGTGAATCACCGACAAAATGTCAAATGTCGGGGTTTTGTTAACGTTTCACGAAATAAGCTGTGAAGTCTTGTAGTCGCACCGATTCTAAATCTTCAAACAGCTTAATCAATTCAATAATTATATTCTGTTCATATGAATTAGTTTTTTCGATATTCTCGCTATCCAATTGCTGCTGAATTCGGAAAACATTCCAAGAAACCAACAGGGGCTCAACACTACACACTGCACAGAATAACGGCATTTAACAGGGAAGAATCTAAAAATACTTTCCAGTGAATCAATCCGCTGCTGTACGAAGTATCGGTTACAATCGTCGGAACCGGTACGAATGCTGGTTGTCATAAGATACTTAATCTGGAACCATTTGGGACGTAGGAGTTAAAAATATTGTTCTGCATGATATCCTAATAATGACAACAGAACAGCTCAAACATATTAAAAACCTGTTTATGGTAAATATTTTGTTATTTTAGTTATAATTACTGGAAAAAATGAACAACGATCTTAAAAAATAATTTCTTTTGTTTCACTTTGCATACTTTTAGGCGTTATAGTATAATGCCTGAAAAAAAGATTCTATTTTTTGTGTTGCATCCGTTACTCTTTTGATCTGTTATCAATTGATATCAACCTGAAAGCAAAAAGATAACAAAAATGGTTACCATGCAGCATCGTTTTTTCCTCTTCTTCTGTGCGTTAAAGCGCTCTTCAAACATGTTGCTTCTGCTTGTCCTTCTCACGACACGGTTCCGCGTGTGAGATAGATGAACGAGCACGAGTTAACCTTCAATCGCCCTCCTACCGACGAATGTTTCACCACGATGGATGAGAGCGAACGCCACATACACATACCATATCACCTGGAGTGCGTTCGAGTGTGAAAGTATCCCGGAAACGGCATCCTTACACGGCTGCTGGGGCAGATCGAGCCAGTCCTCGGCCAAGAGTTCTCACGCACCCGGTAGCTTCAATGTCTGTGTTTGTGTGCCTGGTGTGTATGAATGGAGTTGGTAGACCATTCGTTAGCTGGAGCTTGCAATGGGTCCCGATCCTTGAAGGTGCTCTGGTTGCAACTTTAGTGGTTCAAGGTCAACCATTGCACGAACCACCTGCTCGTCAGACTGTTCCTGAACTCAACTCATCTGGCGGGTTGAAACGATGAGTGCATCGCGATGCAACAGCGCGCATAATCCGGCTGCAATGAGAGTCCGTAGGGAAGGCAACCGTTTTCCCAGGGAAATAGTGAGCGGGATTGAAATCTTGCACTGACTGCATGCAGTATTGTTTGTTTTGGAGATTTGATATTTGTGTTAAAATTGCATATAATAATAACTTAAATTAAAAAATAACTATTTTACTAATGATATCATCTAGTTGAGAAGCGCTGAACAATTTGCTGATAAATCCGACAGAAACGTTCAACGGCAAATGAGTTCTATCTGGCGTGAGTGACCTAAATGATGGTTGCGTTGGCGTGTCTGCTGGAGATTTCTTTATACAATTCTTTGCCTATAACTTGTTCATTAAACTAATTAATGTTGTTTGTTGTTCATTTGACCTCCTTTTTTATTTGATTTAATGGTCACCTTCTTGTTGCAAATTAATCCACATTCGAGCTTAAATGGAAGCATTAATAGTAGTAATGAGTATATATTGGAAATCAATCGTTGTTTTCTGCTATCAATCAAGCACCAAGACCGAAGCAAACATTTTCGTTCGAGTGCGTTTGTTTGCTTCGAAGAATCATTGGCAGGTATTTCGATGGAAAATACTCAAAGCCAGCAAATGGATGTGACATAAATACAATAAAAATCTACACGCTAATCGCACCAAGAAACCAAACCGAAAAGAAGCGAAATGCACATAAGCTTCCTCGATATTGAATTTCTCTCTCGGACGATTCGGCGAATCGCTGAATCGATAAAGGACCGGAGCATATATTCAACAGGTAGGGTTCGTTTTTCTTATTTGGGTTTTCGATGGTACCTTTAACGAATAACGCACGGGAAAAAGTCGTTTAATTATGGTATGTTCGTTTAACGAATTTAAAACAATTCTGGGGAGCTCTGGAAATGGTACTTGCTAAAACAGCTTTAATAATGGATTACCAATAACTGTAGAATGTTAAAATAGCTTCTTGAAATAGGAATTGCATACATACAGGAGTTTTGCTCCCAATTACGTACATAGAAGTAGTATGCTGGTGTTTCTATTGAAGATTAAACCTGTTAAAAAATATTTAGGAGGTACTAATCAAGTAAAGTAGTGGGGCGGCCCGGTGGGATAGTGGTATCGGCGCTGCTCTCTCACACGACAGACCGGGACCAAAATCCCATCCGGACCGCTCCCCCGTAGCAGTGATTGACTATCCTGCTACGTGGTAAACTAAGTCTAATACGGCCTGGCCGTCATAAAATAACAAAAAAAAAAATCAAGTAAAGTAATTGCATATCTTTAGGCGTGTTGTTATCAATCCATATTTTGATTGAATTTGGAGTCTCCAGAAAATGTAAAGAGATTGGCAAAGTATTTAATATACTAATGATAATTTGAGATATTCTACTAGTATATTCCTTTTCCAACAACTCCTGGATAAATCATTCCTGCTGGTGAATGTTTCACTTATTGTTGAAAATAGTTTAGTAAACTGAACGTATACCAACCCATCAGCCAGGGAACAATCTACGAAACACCCTAACATTAAGTACTCGACTCGAAACTGAATTCCGGTCCGCAAAATGTGTGCGTCAGAATGTTCCGACCGAAAAACCCTAACCATTCAATCCCGTAACGATGCCTCGCAGCGTCCTTACTAACAACGGAAAGCAACAGAAACGGGAAACATATTTCCTGCCCGTGTCCGTCTCGATCTCGACCGACCTTTCGCTACCGCCATGGGAATAGTTTTGAATTGTTCGCATGATTTATGCGAATAGATAAGTCCGATTTCTGGAATGGGAGGGGTGTTCGGCATCGGCACGGAACGCGCACTCGCAATCCCATGTAAAACCCCCCGGTACCATAGCAGATTGAAGGATTTTTCATTCAACACAATCTACGCGTTTCACTGGCTCTCCGGTCGGTAAATGTGGGCACGGTGCGTTGCGTAGTAGCCACCCAATTTAAGTCCGCGCTGTCAAAAAAATAAAATAAAATTGTCTAGATCTTTGATGGTCTTTGCTCGGAGGGGCGAGTGGTGCATGGTAACAAAAATGGGAAGAGGACAGTATGCAGCGATAACAAATAAAAATGTGATAAGGATGAGAAAACTCGGCTGAAGAGTTGCTGCTGCTGCTGCTGCTGCTTGAAGTGCTTCTCTTGCCTCAGATAGAAAGGATAAGTTAAGATGGAAGCGAAAACCGGAACTTGAACCAATCGTTAAGGATCTTGGTGGGTGTGCGGAAGTAGGGAGACACCTTACCATGTGGGAGTGGGCGGATGGAACGAGATTCGACTATATATTTTTTTCCATTTCTCTTCGTTACGGGCAATTTTCCACCCATCGCAAAAGCCTCTTTATCGGTGTATTATTCCGTTCTTTTTTGTTCTTCTTACAGCAGATTTAGCTATCTCGCCAGATAAGGGGTCAAATCTTATCAACCGGACTTTATAGAGTAGGAAAATTCAAGTACACACTTCTTACGTTTGATTCCTTTTTGTTCCTAGTTTTTGGTACGCTCTTCCAGAAATCCAGACCGAAAGGAAACCCAGAGAGACCGGTTGGCCGTCGTTGGGATGCTGGCAGAACGTAGAACATTCAGCTTGGATGCTTTGACGAGCAATATTTCCATTCGTGGAAAATTAACCTACAGCCTCCATCCGGTCCTTCGGTCCTGGATCATGCAAAAGTGCTCGTGGAAAACTTTCGCCCCGGTGTGAGATGAAACGGATGACAACATTAAGCGAATCCTTACGCGTACGCCCAGGAAACGTTTTATTTCTGATTTTTGTCAGCGTTGGCCTTAAATGTTTTGTTTCCTTTTGCCGTTGCTCGGATTTATATCCGATTTTTCCAGCGCACCCCGCGGGGTCATCCCGTGTATCGGCCGCTCGATCGTTAAAAAGGTCGGACGTTAAACGGTGGTGTGCGTTTGAATGTGTGCTTTTGTTTCTGGGGCTGTTTTTCTTCTTTCTCGTCGATCCCTGTTTGTTGTCCTCTCCGGTGCGTTGTCCCTGGAGTGAAGTGGAGTTTTTCATCTGCAGTTTATTTGAATTCCGGAGCCTCTCAGCTTTTGTTGGAAAAACACCGGGCAAAGTGAGTCGAATTTCGAGCAATGATTTTGATCTCTAGCTTTTCGTGCAACAACTGACTGCGGACCGTGTAATGGCTCTGGTTGCGTTCGGTTGATGTGCGATTGTGTGTGTGTCGTTGCTTTACGTCGAGTGGAGATTAAATTTGTATTAAAAAGAAGCGGAGAACTCTTCTATCTGCAAAGCGAAAGTAATTCTAGTGTAGAATCACGCCAATGGTTTAACGAGGACTTTAAATAATTTATGTCGCATGGCATTCCGACTGTTTGGCTATCCTCTTCTGATTGTCTTTTATTTGCTGATTTTCTTATGTATAAATTGCACCAACGTAAGATGTATGAAGCGAGGGAAGAATACACTGAAAATAATTAATTGATCCCCGATGTAACGTAGACGAGGCAGGTCGGACGAAATTTACTTCAACCTAGTCAGTTTGAACGCCTAAAAGTATGCACTCCACATTACAAAATGATCAAATTATTTTATTGTTCACGTAAAAGTATTTTCAGCACAATTTTATTACACTGCTGCTGCACTCTTTGAGGAAAACGAATCATTAAAGTAATGCAAAAGTTTCAAAATGATATGACTCCATGTTATGCAGATTGCAGCTTGCTTTAGAGTATGAAACCATCTTCCCTGTGGCACATTCCATTCCATCAGGTGCAAAAGTTTTTAACGATAAAGAAATGATGCTTCACACGAATATTCATTAGCCTATCTCCTATCAAACCACGCTGAACGGCAGCGTCGAGGGTGGGTAGATGAATTTTCTGCCTAATTAATATGTGACATTCCTCCAGTCATGTGCCGGGTTGGTACGCAGTGGAACGTCTAGTTAGCTTCCCGTAAAGACACGTTGACACGGAAGGAGCAGTGTACAGTGCGTTGGAAACACAGGTGCCGGAAAAAACGTATTAGAGACCTGAGTGTACCCATTTATCAACTCCCTTCCATCTTGCATCCTTTATCCAACGGCACGCTGGAACACACAGCTGTTGGGATAGTGGGAACATTCACGCATTGCCAGAACTCCCGTATCCGAGTCCTGGCAGCTGGTGTGGACCTGGTGGAATACTTTGCCATCCCTTTGGCCACCCGGTACCCGTGCCCGAGCGTGGTCTAATCCGATGCCAATGGTGTTCCAACTGCACCGATGATTTATCGCTCCAAGCTCGCGCTTAAAATGAAAGAGGAACTTTGCGGTGAAATGTTAGTGGAGAAAAATGTTCCACCGTGTACGGTCAGCGTTCCTATCTACGATTCATTCGAAATAGGAGTTTAAGGTTGTTTAGCACTAGACGTCTAGGGAAACTCATATCAGTTTTATGTCATGTTGGATAAAGGTGTGTTTTCAATTTAACTCATATCAGTTGGTAATATTGAAAAATAACATTATCATGTGCGGTATTTCTGTGATGAAGTAACTCCTTTTAGCGATAGTATATGAGTAGCTAGACGTGTGTTTTGTGCTGAATTAACAATTCTTGGAATAGAACCTATTAGAAACTTAGTATGGCAGCACCAATATCCAATAACTTATTCACGTTGAAAGAACTTCAACTGTCAAAACAATATTCTCATTTTACATGACACTAACAAATGGCGCATGTTTGCCATCTGTTGCAAAATATTACCATCGAATTTATGCTCCTGATCCCTTTTGGACATACTCCACGCGACACGCTGAATACGTTAAAGATAAGCTTACCAATAAAGCCTAAAAGTATGCAATTTTTTAGTTTTTTAGCTTAAATGTGACGTATATTGTAGCGATTGCATACCTTTAGGCGTCACGAATCCCATATACAAGTACTACAAATGCATGAAACGTGTTATGGTCCACAGATGCCCACTGGGCTACACAGTGCATCATAATCCATCCACAAATTCATCGGCAGTGAGGAGAACTACTTTGTATCCATGCTTTACAAGCCATCCCACCGTAATCCCTGTAATCCATCGAAGGATTTTCGTGCTAGGCGTTTAAGATGGCATTAGTATCACAACCTCCGAAATGCCAGTCCAAATTATGTGCTCTTAGTAGGTATGCACATCACCCACACGGTGCACACCTGCCGATGTTTTCAAAGTGTAAAATGCGTAGGCGTATGCTCTTGTTGGGAGATTTTTTTTTTCACTCCACTTCGGCAAAGTGTATTTGGAAAAGTGTAGCTTGCGTGGGCACAGTATCATAGTTGTTGTTGCCATTTCCCTGCAACTTGTGCCTACGGGTACACTGCATTCCACGGAATTCGCACACACTCGGTCCGTGAGTTGATTACGCATCCCTGTGTGTGGGTGTTGCGAGTGCATAGCAACATGCCAATAATAATTGCACTCGGTCCGGATGCACCTGAACCGGAAATGTTAAAAGGTGATGCGAAAGCTGAGCTATTGGTTCCGTGCCATGGCGTTTTTTGGTGCGTGGGCTGTGCTGGTAGATGAGATTCGGCCACTAGAGGACTGCCACCTGATAGGAGTTCCATTGTAATGTGCTGTTTACCATTTTAATGGCACATGGATGGCATGGATGAGGTGGTAGCAGTGAAAATTTTTATTGCACAAATTGAATAAACTTAAAGTTCATGCATAAACTATTCAATCCGATTTTACGCTTGATTGGTTTCGTAAATCGATATCATTATGAATCGAAGCCGTTTGTTCCTGTATTTGCGTGTGGTTGGGTTTTTGTTATTTGGGTAAATGAATTTTCACCGTTGGATAATAACTGACATTATATCTGAAGCTTTTGCATTTTAAATTTGTGCGGAATTTTCGCATGTTGCATTCTGTGATGGAAAATGTACTAATTTTATGTTCATTTCGTTAATTTCAAATTAAAATTACAGATCACAAATGTCCATAAAATAAGGAGTGACATTACTAAACAAATATTTTAACAAAATTATAATAATTCTAGAAAAAAATCTACAAGGTCTTTAGTAAAACTACATTCTAGAACATTCCTAACCATGTTCGACAACACTAAAGCGGTTGTCACATTAACGCTCCCTCTCATAAGGCACCCGTACATTGCAATTGAAAGAGCAACATAACGCCCGCTGACCCACTGCAACAGGAGGACCGTTCAGACTGATCCAAATCCAAACACTTGTGCGAACCCGACCCGGAAGTGTGTTGCTGTGTGCCTAAAATCGGGTGCATTTTCCACTCTTCCAGAATTCCTGGCCTTTGGAAGTTGCAAATCGCCCTGGCCGGGAGGAGGAGGTCCTGTTTGCTTAAGCTTTCACCCTCCGGTGACGAAAACTATCTATCCATTCATTTACCGCAGGGCAGCGGAACACAGTGTGCCTGTGTATGTTTATGGCCCGGATGTGGCAGGATGGGAGGGTTGATTTGATGTGTGCGTTTTTGTTTTTTTGCTTCTTCGTTTGGTGTTTCATCACATGCCGTGTGTTTCATATTGCAGCGAGAGAGCTCGCGTACGGTCATGGCCATGCTAGAAGCTTAGCAAATCACTCCACATCGCTTTTCCTGGCGCACTTTCCCGCTTCGTCCCGGTAACGGAAGCCTTCCCACGTAAGTGGAAGCAACCGGAAATGAAAAAAAAACACCTACCCTTTTCCGGGGTGCCCCATTCCACCCTGGACAAGGCAGCATCAGCGGCTGGATTCGCATATTTGAAGTTCCACTGCAAGAGTGTGTGGGATTTTTTTTCCCCTGTATGTGTGTGTGACGGGTGAAGCACATTTTTTGCACACCTTTCAAACTTCCCCATCCCGCGACCCGCCACCATCCGCCCAGAATTTGTCTTTTGATGCAGTGAGGGGGGGGTGAAAATCATTAACAAACTGTCGGTTGGCTTCAACTTTTTCCGACCCTGAATGGGTTCGGTGTGTTTTGTTTTGCTTTCCTCCGTGCTTTGTTTCTCTACCGATTTTCCGACATTCATTACACTTTTCGAACTTGTCCGCCAACCATTCTCCGGGCCCGTCGTGGTTTTTTGTGCAACCTTGCAATCAAAAGAAGCTTGAGCGTGTGTGTTTGTGTATGTGAGAGAGCTTTTTTTAATTGCAAACAGAGCATAGAAAGGATAGGAGGCTAAAAAAGAAGGAGATGTACTGGAAATTGAATAGTTGAGCTTTTTACTGCATTAACCTAATTACGGACATGCTATCATCTACCTAATTGTAATGTATGTCGGGTTATTTTATGTCTTAAATCATCACTCAATATTAAATATTTCAAACATCCCTGAGTGTCTTCGAGTTATAAATTTTAATCTCCAAAACAGATCGAGAAAACTTAGAAATAATAAGGTAGATAAATAAACTTCACAACACGCCAGGCAAGAATGAAATTCTTTACTTCTCATACACAGGACTCGGGCTATTCAGGATATTCATGTCACGGATAGCCAACTATTAGGGAAGGTAGGCCAAGTACGAAAACGTTTGTAGAACGACAGTTTAATTAAATATCCCTTAGGATTGGGCCCTTGAGAACTTATGCTGGGAATTGAAACTTATGCTCGGAAGCGCTTTCTTTTCAAAAGTGTGCCATTTCTGTATAAATGATTATAAACTATGGAGCAACAGAGTTTTTTTTCTGTGTGATACATTTTCATGAGCGAAAAAAAAACGGAAAGCGGCGTGTAGTGATCGGGCAGTTAGAATGAAGGTTATGCTCTCTAGCGTGCTATCTACATATTACCCACTAACCTCAATTTTATGCGAACACCTTCATACCACCCACCCACCCATTTGCTCCTTCACTCATTCTTATTGCTCAGGGCAGGTGTTTCGTTCCTGCTACAGTTCGTCTTGCTCTGGGTGGGTGGAGATGCGCTTTCCCAAGAAAAAAAAAACCCACCCACCTTTGCCTACTAATATAACCGTTGGCTGAAAACCTTCCCGGTCTGATGTTGCGCCTGTTTCGCTCACCTTTGACTAGGGGTCAACCAAGGTGACCCAGTGAAGGTGTGTGTATGTGTGGGGGGAAGAAACCGGAAGGGGAACGGTAAACAGTTGTCCTGATGAAGTCGCAACTATAAGGCTGCCGAGCGATCCGGGATCCAGGATCTGGGGTTTCAATTTTTATTTTCCCTTCATCGTCCGTTCCAGGCTCTGGACTGGAAACAAAAAAAAAAATGGAGGACGATTTTTAACCCAGAATGAAAAACATAACCCACCAGGTGGAGTTTCATCTCCGGGTGGTGGGTTTATTTTTTTTCTCCTCTTTTCTTATTCATCCGTTCGTTCCATTCGTCGGTCTCGGTTTACTGCGGCTCGTTTTACTTAACCCATCCCACTCAATCAGCATTAAGAGCGAGTGCAGCAGAAACTTAAAAGCCCCCAAAAGCGAAAGAGAAGCGAAACAAGCGTACGGAGATATGGGATGGTAAGAAAAAAAGCGGAACATATCCTTCGTTATGCCTTAATCGTTGGACCGTCGTGCGGGAACTTTCCGTATGATGATCCTGCTGGCGGTTATTTTTCAACGGTATAAGGATTTTGTTTAGTTTCGATTAGCTCGAAACCCGTAAGCGGTAGACGGATTAATGCTTTCCGTTCGTCCGATGGACAGTAGCGAGTTGGGTGTAGTTTGGTTGAAAGAGCTAATGTTTGAATGCCCTCCAGGATCTTCCAGTTTTACGTATGTGGAGTTCGATGAAGTTAAAATTCGGAGAGTATTGATTGATTCATGTTAAAGTGCAAGACACTGTTGTTTTTTATATCTTGAAGAACCTATACTGTGACGTTTATAAAACAATTAAATAAAAATAATCACGAGATAATGTTAAACTCAACTGTAGCAAAAGTTTTCCCGGGAATTCACAGCGAGGCGGTTGCTCTCAGTCGTGTGAACTGCACTTCTCACACGCTGTCGCTCACTTTCTCACAGCAGCATCTCATCGCTAGTGAGTGATCAGTCTCACGTCCTACTCGTACAGTAGGCAACAATATAAAGGCATTAGCTAACACATCAATTTAGCATTACGTTGTTTTCCCTGTCACTATTTTGATTACTACAGAAATCACACCTTTTCACGATCTGTCCTTCACTTTCGCTTTTATTTCTACTTTCCCGACAGTCAACTCTCAGTTACTGGGGAGCAATATTGCAATCGTGTCTAGTTCCCCCATTCCGCGATAATCAGCCAAAAACCGCAGCATATTTTCGGCAGCATCTTGCCTGCCTCTCTTCTACCTTCGCCTTGAAGCACTTTTTCTATCAACAGAGTTAAGTAACAAAAGAGGGAGAAAGCAAAAAGTAGAAAAAGAAAACCTCAAATCAAACCCGTTCTTCGGTGAGTCGAGAGGCTTGGGATTTAATTTATTACGTCAAATTTACATATTTACTCACCTACCTTCGTCTCGTTATGTTCGCTCGTTAGCATCCACGAAACCGCGGGAACCGGTTGCCGGGAAACAAAAACCATCCTGCCAGTTGAACGCGTTTGTTGTCACTTTCACTCGGAACGAAACCGAAATTTTCCTCCAAATGAGGGAGGGGGCGGAATAAAATGACATTTGCACCAGTGCGGGTTACAATTTCGTGGCCAATTGTGTTAAAAGTGTGTTCTTTCCCCAAATGTTGCCTTACTTTGGGTGATTGCATCTACTTAAACTCTTCCTCCCTCCTCTGTTGGGAATGTGTTTTGCTAAAGAGAACGTTACTACCGGACCGGCCAAACTGCTAAAGCTTCCTGGAAAAGCGAACCGTTCCATTTTCATTGATGACTTGGTCAGGAAGTGAAGTGATTCGTTTTAATTTTCCCTCTCGGAAGGGCGGGAAACGATTGCCTTAATTTTAATTAAAAGATTCTTAGCAATTTGGCTGCAATTAGCCAGCGTGGTTAAGCGTGGATGGAGATCGTCACATATTTTCAGCTTTACGTTTTTAGCTGCAAATGGTGTGAGGCTGTGGTAGGGGATTTGCTCTTTTTTGTGGGATCACGGTTAAGTATAAACTCCTGTTTCCCGATCTATTTCGAAAAGATCGACCTACCTACGGAGCACTACACCTCCTGAAGTTAGCCATTTGGGAACGTTAGAAGGGAGGGAAAATCCCGATTGAAATAAATAATCGTCCCTAGGAGAATCCTCCTTGGTCGTCCACTTTTTCCCTGCGCGGATGGCGATGACCCGCACCGAAAATTAGCATAGCAAATCAACGGCATCTAAACATCGCAACATTATAGCTGATTACGTATTCATATTTTTGCGACGAAAGCAACCCGAACGAAAGAGAAATCTGTCGCAAGACGCGGAGAGATTAGATGGTTTTTCTTCGCAAGGGTTGGGCTTTTGATTTAATTCGCTCTCCGGCCTGAAGGATCGTGGTTCGCTGAGCTAAGGAAGCCATCGCTTGCGTATGAGCGTGGTAATATGGCAATCAAAACCCGCCCGGTAGATGATTGGTGCCGCAGGAAATGTTTGATGAAAACGTGCGTTTTTAATTACGACAGCTCGAGTGGACCGGCGATTCGTGGAAAACTGGTCGCATTGTGTCATGGTGAACCAAATGCTTGCCAAAATAGAGAATACCAAACGTTTGTTTGTGCTTGTTTGAGCAGATGCAAAAAAGCGGTGCTTTATTTATTGCTTAATAATCATAGACTATGTAATGAGGCCCATTTTAAATACAACATGCATTGAGATTTGCATTATGTCTGCCAATGCATAATTATGCTTTCCTCAGTTCTTAGTTATCTGTCCAACATTTGTCACTTTCCCATCTAAAGGGACTTTGCTTGGTTTAGTCTTATAATATAGTAAGTCCTCGAAGTATCATAGATAGAAAATGTATAACAGAGGTTTGCAAAGCAATTTCATTAAATTTTGAATGATCAAGATCTTAGTAACTCGGCTATTGTGAGTTGATAATAAATGATATCTTGTCATTGAGGTCTTGCTTGGTGGTTTAATTCTCAAATTGATAATTTTAGAAGAATATCATGTCTGATTAATCGATCACATCAAGTTCAACAACAAACTTTTACTCAGATGGAATGTGGAAGATATTGTTGTTTCATTTGGTTCTTTTTTAATTTTCCAAATCCTAGAATATTTTTTAAACGAGCATCTAATTTTTGGCTATGTTAGAATTTGAACGTTTGAATGAATGAACTTTAAACGTACGCGGATGAATTCCGTTCGGTTGCTGTTTCAACTGTTTTGCTGCTGTTTAGCTCTTCTGTACAGGGGATGAGAGCAGAAGAGAATTAAATTGTGGATGTGAGTATCAGAAAGCACGAGCAAGAGAGACAAATATCAACATACGAGAGTAACATGCAAGGCCAGGGTTTGACGATATTTGTTTAGGAAGTTTATGTATGAAAGATTAGGTTAACTTTCATTATAAAGTCATTCAGCAATACCAACAAACAAGTATTTGAATGATACATCTAATTTTTACAACAGAATAACAATAAAGTATTGTGTTCAAAGTTGATATTTCAGTTTTGTACAATCTTAAATAAAATATCCAAATAGTCTCATACAATCTATGTGTATACGTAAGATACATTAAATAAGTAGTTTTTATTTTAACTCACCAAAATAACATTCGATGAAAACACACAGGGGTAGAAAACTTCTAGCCTGAACTATGAGTTAATATAAAACGTACGAATGTGTGAATATTTTTTTAATTTTCAATGTCTTTTGTCACATTAGACAAACAATCATTTATAACGAGTTATATGTCATGTTTAAAGATGATTGAGGATTGTTTACAATTTTTTTTATTGTGCTAATGTTTCACATTATAGGGGCTAGAGCCCGATCGAGCTCTCTATATTTTTATTGACTAATTAATCACTGAAGTGCAGGATACGTTTCCTATTATGTTTAATTCGTTTTAGCAAAATCTGACGATGTGATATTGTGAATAATTCTTCAATATGTTTTTTTAAAAAATTACTTTGGAAATACATTTTAGGATTTGTAGGCATGACGTTAATGTGAATGTTTTCATGTACATTATGTTAAATCAAATTGTGGGATTTATTTGTTTAAATGTTGCGGTAAGCCCTGGCCTCACATGCTTTCTCTCTCGCGCTCCGAACACATTCCGTACGAGCGCTTGCTCGTGCGCTCCCACATGCTCTCGTCTGTCAACGGATTCTCTGTAACTCTCGCACCCCACGGAAGACTCACGCTGAGCAGCAGCAACCGCCGGACTCGAGATTCATTCGCACATACATTCACAGTTCATCCGTTCAAACATTCAAAGTTCTTCTTCGCTGTCGAGAAGAGGTGCGTGCGCGTTCCGAACGAATATTCCTCCCTTGCATTGTAAAACCGGACCAAAAAATTGTCCAGCTAGAAGAGCGAGAGAAAGAAAAGGAAAAACAAAACACACAACAACAAAAGCTGAAAACCATCGGCGCTACCAAAGTCCAAAAAGCCAAATCAAAACGCATCGATATCAACGGCATTGTTTGAAGTATGTTACGCTGCCAGATAAGCACACCGCCGCTTGTCTGTGCAGCGAAATTTGCGGGGGTTTGGTTTGGTTTGCTTGGGAGATTATTCGCATTGTTGTTGCTGCTGCTGCTGCTGCTGCTGCTGTTGTTGTCCAGCAACAAACAGCCAGTGTGTGTTTGCGTGGAAACGTCAAACGCGTTTCGGGGTTTGCCATTCTTTGGACCGTGCAGTGCTGTGTGCGTGTGTGCATGTTGTGTGTTCTCCATCTTCTTCCCGTACGCCGGAACTACACGGGAGTGTGAATGAGATGCGTTTGCGTGCATGTGGCTTTTCGGCAGAGGGGCGGGTACACGAAACGGCGGCCCGTCAAGTGTGGTAGAATGTGAAACAAAACAAAAACAAAATGAAAATAAAACAACACCCAGTCTAAGAAGCTGTCATCGGTAAAACACGAAACAAAACTGAAGACACAAAAAAACAAGTGTCGGTGGGGGATAGTTTGGTAGTAAAGTGTAAAAGGGGGTTCTGTGTGTTTTCTTGTTTGGTTTGGTTACGTTGGTTGTGTGAGCGGAGAAGTCACATCTCCCGTTTGCCATCTTCCGTAGTTGCCGCGTTACAGAGGAAGTGTCCCGTGTCAAAAGTCATCTCAGGTCGCGTGATAGTATGAGAGACCGCCTGTGCAGCTCAAATAACCTATCAAATTCACATATTAGCACGCGTTGTATGCGTTGTTGTGATAAAGCGACAGTTCTTCCGTTCCGATACCTCCGTGAATATGAGCTCCAACATTCCAGACAGACTCGGCAATAAATTCCAGTGGCCCGGCCTGTGAGTGGTGAGAGTTTGATTGAAGATATCTCCGTCCGGTGCTTCAGTGCTTAGTACCGGAGGAAGTCAACCTGCAAACAGCGACATAACCCCTGGTTGCGTTGGGGATGAAGGAAAAGTAGGCTCCCGTAAAACAACACCCCTATTGGGTTTGATGTGGGGTGGAGCAAAAAAAAAACAACCCAACAAGCGTGGAGATGAGTACTTAAGCATGTTAAAAATGTGTTGGTGGCCTTCACAGCACTCTCCGTGATGGTTATAATCGATTTACCGTCGAGAGGATCGCTTAATTTCTGTGTGATCTCGACCACCGTTCAAGCGTGTGACAAACGGGATGGGAACGGGTGCCTCCATAATGTCAAAGGTGTGTTTTTTGTGATTTCACTGCGTTACACCACGGTGCGTACTTGAAGTTGTGTTGGTGGCTTGGGTTTTACTCCAAGTTTCATCGTTGTAAAGTTGGTCAAATGTGTGGTAAATGTAAAAATTAGTAAATTTTGTGATAAACCTCTATGTTGCTGTGTTGTGAACGGGGGTGCGTGTCGGTGTCACTGCAATCGGTAGACAGAAGTGTACAGGTGTTCGCTCCAAAAGGTCTCATCATCGGAGCAGTTTTTCATCCCCTTCTAACTGATGCGGGGAAAACAAGTTTACCATTAAACGCTTTTCTCCTCCCCACACCTCCCGCTGATTTCCCTTTCCCTTAACGGAGCAGACTGCTGTGTCCCCAAAGCATTTCAGTGTATCGACTAATGTGAAATATCAACTAGCTATGCGAGCTGAGTAAAGATATGGTTGGTTGCGATTGCGATCGAGTGGCCACAACACTGCCACTGGAGAAAGCCCCATCGCCCATGGGACGGTCGTCTTTCCAGCATTCGAGAGGGAAAAAAAAACACGCACGCGAGTGTAAAGTGTGAAAGAGTGCGAATGACAGCAAAGTGTTGTAGATGAACGGGGGTGAAATGGGGGAAAGTGTTGGAGCGGTGTGCAAAAGAAGAAGAGGAAGAAAAAAGTGCAATCGTGCGAGGGGATGGTAATCTAGTTAGCCACCCGGGGGTGGGGGTGTTTTAAGGGTGCAAAGGGAGTGTATGAGAGTGGATACGCACTTTTTTTTTCGTTACGAGCAAGAGAGCCAAAGAGTGGACGCGGCTCGCTTGGTTTGACTCTCGTGAGTTTGAGTGAGAATGAAGCAAGCGTGAAAGAGCTCCGTTGCGTGAAAGAGGGTGCCGTTTTTCACCGTTTGCTGTCAGAGAGTGCATTTTCCCCGGACTTATAGCTATTGCGTGAATGTATGTATGTATGTGTGAGTGTGTGTGTATAGATTCTGGGGACCAAAAAGCACACCTGTGCTTTGAAGGTTCTTTCACTCCGGTTCAGGTTTTTGGAATGATTAATTTAATCACAAAAATCATCTTTGAAAATGTTGTACTTAAATTAAAAAAGAACAGCTCATGTTTGGTTTTGTAGCTATATCAGACGTTAAAAATAGTCAAATATGAAATTTTGGGAATGGAAAACACTTAAATTGCTTTCCCCATTGCAAATTCTTCAAAATTAAGCATAAAAATAAAACAAACACACTCCATGTATTGAACCCCCTGCACTCAAAATAGAACGTTGCCATCAAGCAAAAATTTGACAGGCTTCGCATTGCTGTTTTGCAGCTGTATTGAATGTCAGCAGCAACAACAACAACAACAAAAAATGTTGCTTGTTTTCCAACAACATTCGTCTCTTCGAATGGGGAAAGCCACAAAAAAAAGAGGAAAAACAATCATTTTTGCCGGGCTAGAGCAAACACACAGGTAACAGCGGTAAGGATAAAAACAGCTTCGTTCGGTACGGTTAGCTTGGCTAGCCCCCGGGGCTGGTTAAGAATATGCCGAGGATAAGCTTTGGCCCACTGCTGGAGAATTTTCACGAGAGCTGGTTGGGAAAATGGCTTATCAGTTGAATGCGAGAGTGAAGCAACTCGGTACACTCTTACTCACACACTCTCTCCTGTACGATGCACTTAATAAACAGGCTCGAATTGATAAGAGAGAGAGAAAGAGCTGTAGGCGAAAACAGGAAAAATGGGAAAATGAAGCGTGTTTTGGGGGAAAACTAAGAGTAACACAGTGGAGGGAAGGGAAATGTGTGTGCGAGAAAATTTTCACCACAGAGAGTGAGAGCGGAAGAGAAAGAGTACTACTTATCGTCAATAGGTTGCCATGGAAACAGTTTTAGTGGGTTGATGTGGATGGGAAGCTTCGCAGGGGCATAAATCCACCCTGGGCTGAATGTGAAGGAATCGATTGACAAATGCAAAATATTGTGAATGGAATTGAAACTGGAATTTTTTTAATGATTAATCATAAGTACCATGTTCAAAAATAGAATTTCTTTTAATATTTTTAATAGTTTTAAAAGATAATCTCTGGAAAAAGCTTTTTGAAGAGCATGAGGAAATACATAAATATGAAAATTCTTTTAATGTTTCTTTTTTATTTAAATATCTTTTCCCTCGTTAAGCTCGAATAGTTGTGCTTATGCTGTGCGATGGGAGAATAGGTTTTATGATGCAAAAGGAATAACAATATTCTGCTCCATCGATGAAGCATCCTTCATCCTTGTCGCGTGTATTGACATCACAGATCATTTGGGTGCTGTTCGAGATTTTCCGGAGAGGAAACAGTACCGTTTTTCCTACGTGTGGTGTTTTTTTTTGCCATTTCCATGCAATGGTTGGCTGAAGGGCACAACCTTGGCGGGATGGCTCTGCAATACAAGGAACAGAACGTGAAGTGCGAAAAAAGGGCTAAAGCACGGAAAGCTATGTTCCTCCCCCTCCATTGCGCACGTTGGGGGATGAATCGGTTAGACAAATGCTTTCCGTTTCTCTTCCACGTTTGCTTCCAACCCCCCGGACAACGGGATTCGTTCCGTCGGAAGCATTCGGATGACCTTTACCGTTCCCGTAACACTCACGTATCCTCCCATGGCCTACCTTCCCGTTGGGTGAATTCCACCAATAAATAGGAACGTTGTTGGGGTTAATTAAAGAAAATTAAATTCGTATGTGCGCCCTTGACGGGTGTTCGCGCGTCCGGGTTTTGATAACTTGCAAGCTCCACCAGGGAGGAAGTTGGTTTGGGAAAATCGCGTTTCCTCGCACTCTGCGGCAAGTGATGACGCACGATCGACGTTGCTTGGCGCGTCAAACAGTTGGTAAGGAATTGGGTGATAGAAGCAGGGTGTGCGGTTGGGGTATAAATGGAACCCGCCGTGAAAGTACCGTGTGGAGGTTTTAGCTAAGGACGATCCATTTCCTCGCCTATGTTCGATGACGGAACTTTTGGTGACAAATTGAATTTATTTAATTTATGATTTACTTAGGAGGTTAAACGTGGCTGGTCACTTTTAAAATTTATTGTCACACCTCGTTTGGAATTTGTAATTATTTCTATCCTCATACAGATGTGACGTCAAAAGACGAATATCAGATGGTTGGGGGAAAAGTTGAACACATTTAAAAGTAGAACACACCGAAGGTCCCTGCTGAGAATCTTGGACGTATCCTTGCGGTTTTAGAACTATTGGTGGACTACCGCAAACCTGAACAGTCCCGTATGCAATCTGCATATTTACCGGATGCAATAAAGCACAAACAAGTACACCGACGTGTCCTCCGGTGCTCCACCCGCTTTTCGGCTTACAATATCCTTGCAGACACTGCAGGAAGTGCTATTTGCGAAAAGTCCAAACTGGTCAGATGACATTTAAGTTCGTCACGAACCCCTCGGCCGGTCGCTTTCAAATGTCACCGTGACAGTAAGCCCACCGTATAATGTAGCCTGCGAGGCTCTTTGGCCGTGTCCATTTCCCTGTTTATGAGAGCAATACGGTATCGTTCAAAAGTGTATACGAAGGTTGATTTTACGACCCGGTGTGCCTTCCGTGGTATGGCATTGATGTTTTTTTGTTGTTGAAGTTGCGCTACCGGCAGGAATGTCTTACCTTCGGCCAGGGGGATTTTTCTTTGGGCCGAAAATATTTCCACGAGAAAATAAAAATAGGAAAAATTAAACACACTACCAGCAGGTGACCAATACCGCGAGCTAACAGTTAGTAGTGTGTGGAACATGGGAAAAGCGAGAAGACAGTAGCAAATTGATGACGCAGACCCTTCCCGGGATTTACGGGTGGGAAGAAAGATAGTGAAGGGGAACCTAATATGAATTTAAAAAGGCCATTCCATCGTCAGTTTGGATTAGGGCGAGGTAAGAGCATAACAAGAAGAGACAAACTCTGTATTCGAGAATGATTCCAAAAACACACGATTTCTTTCGTCACTAGAAAGAAAAACACCAACAAATTTTCCTCTTTTCCCTTGGTTTCCACTTCCATCGGTGTGCTGCTTAAGACAATTCGCCACCGAACGTAACCATACTACACACTGATGTCTTCCTTGGGCAGTGGTTCCACCTCACGCTCTTGCAGGATTTTCCCATCCTGCCCCAAACGTTGAGACTGCAAAATGCTAATGAACGTTGCCTTGTTTTTTCTTGTGTGTTTTGTTTTTCAAAAAACCGGTTCCGAAGTGGGTCAAAACCGTAGCCAAAGAAAGGGAGAGAGAAAAAAAAACGCTACGAAGGGAAAAATGCGGTGTGAAAGCGAACCGAAAGAAGAATTTATAGCGTTTTTATGGAAAATTTAATAGAACGTCATCGTGAAAAATGGAACCGAGGGTTCCGGCTTCGGGTTAGAAAAGAGGATGATGCGGGAAAGCGTGTATGTGTCTCAATGTTTGTTTATTTGGTTTTCCGTTTTCCTTTCGCCGCTATATCTTTGGCCATGGCTTTACCGAGGTGCTTGAGCAGTGTTAGTGATGCGATCGATGTGTTTTGATGGTAAGGTTTAGCGTCTTGGAAGCCGGAGTTCCAGCGGATATTCAATGTTTTGCTCCCTCGCTACTAATGTTAATGGTTGCGAAGTGTGTGCTGAGGGCCGTTTAGTATAGTTGGGTGATTTCAGTATTGAGGATTATGTATCTGAACAAGGCAGAGGATGTGTTGTGAAAGTTTTGGGTCAAATTGGAACAGGAACTGCATCTGAGGCTAAAAGTCTATTCTTGGGATTTCACATAAAAAATATAAGAAGTTATCTAAAGATTTGTAGTAATTCTTGTTGGGTATTTCTACTAAGCTCAACCGCCATTTTGGTCATGTCGCCATATAATGCCTTACTAGACTTATTGATAACTACGTCCACGGATGTTCATTCCTCGGAGATTTATCGCTATCGTATCGTCCACCAGAGCTCGCCATTTTGAATTGATAACGACTGATATCCTGTTTTGTAGAAGTGTCAGGCCGTATTAGCCACTAATATCCCATTTTAAATTAAAAGAACCTGAAGAATTATAAAAAATCGATAAAAAGGCGCATGTTCATCCACTTTAAATGTCTGTAAGTTTTTCTCATCTACATCATGCATATAATTAAAACCAACGCCATTTGCTTATGTACATGAGGGATTGGACGATCAACTGTCTCTCACATTGCCTGCTTGTGACTTGATTAGAATTAATTTAAACCTTTCTCACCGAAACAACATCCCTCGCAATTCATTGGGAAGTTTTTCGCGGATCCAGGTTGTACCACCACGCACTGAGCTATTTAATAGCAGCTATGTAAGCTGTGAATTCAATTCCACTTTTTCTTCCTCTCCAACAAAATACAAAAATTCCTCACTTTGCTAGGTATGTATGTGTTTATTTTTTTTCGTTCCCATGTCTCCTTCAACGAGCGACTGAAAAGAACATTAATAATCATGAAAAGAACGTGCCAGGAGGTAGGAGGTAACGAGCAAAGGACGTGGGGAAACATTCGCGACTCGAAAAGATTTAATTGATTTTGAAAACTTTCTCTCCAGGTTGTACAGCTGGTAGGATTCTTTTTGGTGGAGGCGTGCTGCGGTGTGTTGTACATCCTCCATTTTCTCTACCCACTTGGGAGCTGCCGTATGTTTGGTTGACGAATTGTTTCTCCCATTTCGATCGACCGACTGACACGGGTGTTCGCTTGTGTTGGTAGGGAAGGAATTGATGGGACACAAATTCAAATTGTGTCACATCGTGCTCAGGATTCAGGAAATGTCAATGCAAACGAACCCAATCGGTCTGCGGGCATCCCTTTCGAGGGAACCATCCTTCTAAATAAAAGTTTGACTGTTTTCGCCCACGTCCATTCCGTTCGTGTGGTGTCTGTTTGGAGCGCATTGTTTACACTCGCCCGAAACCGGCTGTCCGTTATCGTCGGCAGCAGGACCATCCTCATCATCATCATCAGCACCATCATCGTTTGCAGCTGTTTTCTCTTGTGGAAAATTGGAACATTGGTAGGAAAAATCGGTTTTGCACAATGCAAAACATCAGAACACTGGACATATCTGGGGGGGAGAAAAGCAGTAAGTTTTGTTTGCACGTGGAAGTTTACTACGGCTCCCTAAATCAGGCTCATCCGCGGCACACCCGTGCACGGAAAGTCTCCCCTTCAACAAAGCTTTGTGTTTCGGCTTGTCAGAAGACGGATTGTGTCACCTTTTGATGAGCACGGTTTAGTGGGGCGAAAAATTCTGTAAAGATGTTTACTCTCTCTCCCTCTCTTGGTTTTTCCCCTCGTTTTTCTTTCGAACGGCCAGTCGAGAGCTAAAGTTGTAGCGAGCTTGTGTACCGAGCAGCTTATATTCCATGACGACGCTTAGACCAGGCAGGCAATATTTTCAAGCACACCGAGCGATTGTCAATTGCCAGCAGAAAGTTTGCCGCACCCCAAAAAACCCGGTATCCTTCCAGAAAAGCTGGCAGGAACATTTCCGTGGTGGTGGTGGACAAGTTGTCTGCAACACCATTCCGACGTGTATTAGGTGTTTTACTTAATCCTTCTCCCAACTGCCTGAAGCCTTAATTATAAACTTTAGTGGCCGTGGAGGCAACGGACGGGATGTTTGGTGCCGGATCTAAGTTTGGTTTATTAGAATCGTCCCGCTGTTTTGTGTCCGGTCTGTTCTTTCGAAGAAGTTTGACGTGTCATCTGGGCTGGGGAATGGACCGGGAGCTCTAACGAGTACATTCCACAAGGATTGGGTGTTTTTTCCTGCTCCGTGATAGAAGTGTTGACGCGTTAGGTTTGTTTCGTCTTACTTTTCCGGAGATGTTAGCCTGATGAGGTTCTTAGAATCTAATTTAAACTTTTGTGTATGTAAAAGTGTGGTTAGGATTGTATGATCTGATTTGAGTTCGTGTGGCTATCAATGGAAGTTATTCGAAAGTTTCCGGCGAAGAATGTTGGATTTCGGATGGTTTGATGACAAAAACTCTCTACCTAATTGTAATTTCAAATCCGGATGGTAGATATTTACATAAACATATGAAATTTGTTGTATATTTATTTCAACCATGTTGAGTTAATTTATTGTCTTTTTTATAATTTTTCTTTATTGCATTAAAGTAGATATACTTAAGAGTTAAAATTGTATTCCTGTAATTCCTTTTTATATTTCATTAATTTGCAAATCATAAGAACCACTAAAACTATTCCTCAATGTACGTGCCCATCGACAATCCGGCTTCAACTTCAATGCCACACGATCCGGTACATCTCTCAGAGACAAAAAAAAGCAATCTTATGGTAATCGTACGCTCAGGTCGTACGACCGTTTACACTACACCACCGAACGATACTCATCACCGTCATCACCGTTCACAGCGAGCATTTTGCGCTCGTGTGAAGAACGTTAAGCAGTGATTCGTAGCAAGCAGGGACCGGTAGATCTCGCGCAGATCGCGACCTTGAGCAACGGGGCGTATATGGATGGTTTTCTTACGTCTCAATCGGTCACCATCACTACCACCAAAAACCGTTGTTGGTGCTCCGTAAACGTCTCAAGTGGACACCAACGATCATTCTCGTACATTGCAAACATCTCTCGTTCTCCCTCTCTCTCTCTCTCTTTCTGTTTCATCCCTTATTTCATAGTTCGTATGATCGCGCGATCGCCAAAAAAAAAACGATCAAAAAACCACGGCCCATCGGTGGTGACTCGGTCGGTGACTTACTGGTCGTGCTGTCACTCGCGCCACCCGCTAACTGGCACCTTGGGTTGTCTCCGGTCGCGGGCTCGTTAGGTGAACGTGTTAATTTTACGAAATTGACACGGAATGCCACCCGTACTTATGTAGGCTTCGGTGGGAAAGGTGACTAAAAGGGCGAGACGACTCGCGGGAGGAAACATTCAGTTTGGAAGTGTCTCTGCGGTTGGTTTGCGAGATTTGTTTTTTTTTGTGTGTGCCTCTCCGTGTTTGCCATCTTCGAAGGTGAACGGGTAGTACCTATCTCTCTCGTTACCAACCGAGTAACCTCCGTAAAGCTGAGTGACAGCTTTCGTTGAAACTGTCACGAGGGGTTTTGTTCCTTTCTCGTTTACATATGTTTTAAATATGTTCGTGTGCGTGCCGGTATGTGTGGTTTTTGAATGAACGAATGCAAAAAGTGAGTAGATTTCAATCGGAAGGTTTTGAGGCACAGCAAAGGACTGGGGTTATATTTGAGTGATGTTTGTAATAGATAGAAATGAACTGATTCCACCAGAAGAAGAAAAACATGAGTGCATGTGACAAATTATGCAAACACAATCTTAAACAATGCTATTCAGCTGTTTTCTGTCACTAATAAAATTGAAATAAATGAAAGTTATAAATATGTTCTCCCCTTAATGTTTGTGTTGGTGTAGGAAGAAAAGAATGAAATCGGTGCTACCTTTAGTTTTGCTCCAGGTGCTGCGTGAAACGAATGCTTAACAAGCATAATTTATTGTCACCAAAGTGAAAAGTGTATAGTGAAAAATATCCTTTACTCGTCAGAAGAAAAAAAAACGGATGTGAAGTGAAAGTGTTTTAAATAATCATCCTGCGCAAGCGTGTGCGTGTGTGTATTTGTGTACGAGCGGTGGTATTGTTCCATTCCGAATCAAATACAGTGTCCTCCATGTGTTACGACACCGATTTGCATAAGTGTGTAAATTATCTCGCCTGCCCTTGCAACGGCACCTCGCACCAGTGCAACCGGTGGCCCGAAAAGGTGGTTTCGTGTACGGTTGCGTGAAAAAAGGGCATCTCGCGCTGCATCTGTTGCGGAACAGGTGTAACGGAAAAATTAACACGTGTCCGGAAAGTGTGTAAAACTGTTAAGTGTTGTTACCAAAAAAAAAAGAGCATTCTCTCGGTTCTCGACCCGTTGCATGTCAAGCGTTGTTGAAACATAATTTATTGGCTTGCAACGTAGCACAGGTGCATCGCGACAAAAATGAAACCAATGTTCCTTAAATATAGGCGTCCATAAGGCGTTTAAAGACGTTTTGAGGTTACAACCCGGTGTGTTAAATGCACTTCCCCATTTTATATGGAAGTTTTCAGCAGTAAAACCACGATAAATTATTTTCAACCATGAACGAACCGCATCTTGGGCGCTTCTAAACGTACGAAAAGAAAAGGTGCAAAGGGCATTTGTTTTTTCAATTAGCTCCCAAAAAGTGCTTCTCTTCTTATAACCCTTACACACCGATACGTACGCGTGTAGGTGTGTTTTTGTGTGGGTGTTTGGGTGTGTGTGTGTGCGGTGAGTGAGTGGCCACGCACAGGGTTTAGCAAAAGCAGTCAAGGTGGCCGCGTCGAAGAGATCCCGAGGGACCTCGGCGTCCGAAGGTCGCCTTGCGCCGACTGCCACGACGACGACGTCGGAAAGCACTGCTGGAGCCGGCGGTGGGAATACCACTGCAACCACAAACACCACTACCGTCGCCACCTCCTCGTCCGGTGGAGCTACCGTTGATCCTTCCTCCGCCAGCCTACAGTCGTCCAGTTCGCGCCAAGGGTCGGTCGATGGCGTGATGCAACGATGCGGCCTCTGCTCCATCATCTCGAGCCTGTTGAGGCGTGCCATGTGCGTAGGTTCACGGCGTGGTAGCGGAGAATCCTACTACCAGGAGCTAGCGGAAACAAATGTAAGTAAAGATGTCCACCTGTCGGGAAGGTCCTAGGCGTAAAACACCATGCGCCTCCATTGGAGGAAACAGTTTTCCTTTTTTTTGAACAAAATTAATTGAACTTTCACATTACGGGTTACTTCAAACACTTTCCGGGTTGTGGTTTGTAGCGTTCTAAAATAAAAATATAATTTAAAACTCCTTTGTTGAATCTAAAAAGCAGGCACACGATCGCCTGAGAAAAAAGCGATTAAAAACACATCAAAGCGAAAGCTTCAATTGCTTGGTTCAAAGCTTACGTTCGACACTAATTTGCAAACGGTGTTAAAATGTGTTTCCCTGACGTCATCAACTTTGGGGTGTAGTATCTATTTTAAGCCAATCAGCTGCTGCTACCGAAAACAAACGTTAAAAAGCATGCAGAAACATTTCACAGTGTACGGTAAAACATTAACCCCGCACCCGAGACACATTCACCGTAAATCGTGTCAGTTTGCTAATTGAAGCGTCCGATTGGAAGTGGCGCTATCGATGATTAAGCGATTAGTTGAACAATTTTACACATCACGTGTCCAGAGGCTCTTGGTGGGATACAAGGGGAAGGGTTCCATGGTTTTGTTTTGACGGGCTTTGGGTTTAAGATGCACAAAAATGGTGATTATCTTTGCCGGGAGATAACTTCTATTGGTCAACTGAGACACGAACAAGCGGTTGTGTTAATCTGTACGTCACGCGTTCATCTTCGGGGCGTACGTGACGATTGCTTCGGTCCGGAAGTTGTTTCTGTTGATTGTAGGACGAGGTTGGAGAGGGGGCTCAAAAGTGACCGGTAGGTGAGTTAGTTGTATATTTTAGCACCTTAAATTATCGGTGGGATGCGTTTAATTTGCTTAAAATACTGATTTTACGCTATGGCATATGATAGAACAGGTGTTAGCTACATTTGAACATTCGTTATCTTCAAAGTTTTGGTAGAAATTGTAGTTTTTGAAATATTATTATTTTACTTTAGAAAATATACATTTAATTATAGAAACGCATACTATAATTCTGATCAATGAATATCTGTTTGAAGAGAATCACTCCTATTAAGTCACTTCAGTAAGTGCCTTTTTGTTTTTGAACTTTGACCTCTTTAACCGATACATGCTGCTCATCGATTTGGATTATTCCAATCGATCAATTTTCTCTCACCGGTCATCATACCCAATGCAACGCATCCGTGAATAATTTTGCACGAAAAACCCTCCAAGTTTCGAACACTGATTGAGAAGTTTCGTAAGTAATAAATCATGTACTTCATGATGGTGCTCAGTGATTGAATTTATAAGCCATGAGCATTTTTGCACATTTAATAGAAGGCTATTTAAGCTGATGAAATGAAGGAACTTATATCCCTATGTGCTTATCTTGCATCTTCCATAAACCTATCGGCACGTTCTGGTTCATCGATTGAAGATCACCTCCCAGAGCAAGGCACTGTGCTGCGTTCCACCAGAGCTTCCCCGTGGGGATCAGGCAAGGTTCAGCAAGTCGTTGGCTTTTGGCCATTCGCAAGTCGTTGGCTTTTGGCGGCTTTACCATTGGCTTTCGCTACTTTGCACTAGAGATTAGATTGTTTAACCACGCAAACGAAGCCCCAGCCGTGGGTGGGTGGAATCTTACCTTTGATGAAGCGTTACACGGAACGTTAGGGAGGGATTAAGTAAGAGCCCTCGGTGGGACGGTATGCACAGAAAGATACGAAGGGGTGACGTTCGGAGTGGAGGTTTGAAATGTTTATTTACACAGTGCAAATATGCATAACGTCCGATTAAGCGGGTACGGTAAACACTCGCGCACACAGGCACACATCTTCCGGTTGCAGGGGCCCGGCTGTAAGACACCCGGCGTCTTTTAGATTGGTTGTATTGTACCGCCCTGATGGAGATGACACCTTTGAACTTCTTTATTTTTTTGTCGTGTGTGTGTGTGTATGAGTGACCTCAAAAGGGAAGCGGTGGTAAATGGTGGTTTGCTGTAGCTGACAACATGGTATAATAGTTGTTCGATTAAGATCGATGAGAAGCGATGCCTTGGTTTCGTGCTCGTAATGTTTATTGATGGAGGGATGATACATTTTAATATCATTGACCCAAGGTTTATATAACGATGAACTTTAATAGAATTTAAGTGATTTTGAAAATGTTGAAACATCTTGAGGTTGTCTTTTTCACGATTTTACCTAACAGAACTCACATCAGTTATGTTCATATTCAAAACTAGGAGGTTACACGAATTAACACGAACTACAAATAGTAAATTTTATAATTTTTCAGCCATATTATATATTATTGCTCTGTTGAAGTGGCAAGCAATGGTCCCAAGATCCCAAAACACTTGTAGTCGAACGCCAAAGAGCAAATAAATAATAAAACGCACTGTTTGTTTCATCAAATTTGCCTTCTCATGCTGGCCAATGCACACACACACACACGCACACACTTCGTTTGGGAAAATAAACATAATAATATCAAAGGCAAAACAGAGTTTCAACTTAAATACAAAAAAAAAACAACTCCCATATCTTTGTGGGTGAACACAAGAAAATGCCACAGAGATGTTACCCGCAAGCGAACGTACACATACATACACACACTAAAACCATTATTACAGGCGCACATAGCAGGATGAATGATGAACGTGGGGAATCTGAGAAACGGATGAAGAACGTTAAACGGGACGGGTGTTACACTTCCACTTTACGCTTCGAGTGAAAATCGATAATTTTTTCCCACCAATGTGGGTCGCGCAGATGGAGGGGAAAAGGGGTGGGAAGGAGGAGGAGGGAAGGGGGGATGTTCGTAAACTCGTCAGCCGTTCCAGTGCAAGCGATATGATGCTGGGTACATAAAGCGCCATACTTGGGGCACCCATGACTAAAGATTCTTCTGAGTAGACGCTTTTCTTTTTTTTTTGCTGCAAGCCGAAGAAAAGATACGGCGCAAGGGTGGCTGGGCAATGAAAAATTACCAGCTCTTTGAATGTGTGGGGCTTGACCACATTTGGAGCACTTTGAATGTGACATTTATCATCCTTAGCTATGATGTCCATTAATGATTTAGATGGTGTATGACGGTTGGAACTACAATGTAGAATTTCCATAAGTACATCAACGTGTGTTAATTTTTTGTCTGAATAGCTCTTTTTAAATGAATAAGATCTATAGTCTAATGATCAGAAGAAATAAATCTTACCAAGGTGAATACAGTTAGATTGATGCTGTTATTTGCTTTAATTGCTTTATGGGTAGGGGTGAATTTAAATATTTATTCTTTATTGTTTACGAGGTTGCGTTCCTAATGCATTCCTGTCAAATTGAAGCATTTCTGGCCAGTTTTCGCTGATATCTTCACCTCCTAGTGAAATGCGCGTTAGCCCACCAGGAGCGAAGTTATCGAGAAATAGCACAGTTGGAAAATAGCGCATTTCATTCCAAATCTTCAATACTGTAGTTGTTTGAGTAATGCTTCAACCATTGCTTCATCGGTCGCTTAACAGCTGGATTAAGAAGGCGCGATCATTCCCTGCCGAGATCATTACACGGGCAAATGTATCCACTGTACGATCCTTTCGCCGTAAGTGTAATTATTTATAGTTTAGTAAACAAACCGTAACACGGGACGGTTGAATCGATCTTGTGCAATGGGTAGTTAGCAGAAGGAGGGCGAGGGTTTGATTTTGTAATTCCCTTCCATCGTCCACATGAAAAACTGGCTCGCGTGCGCGTTGGGTTCGGGTTTGTTTGTTTTTGTTTGTGTTTGTTTATGTAGCGCGCTGTACGGCCGCTCATACACATGATGCAAACTGCACCTGTTGCGTTGTTATTTGCCAGTGTTCTCCACCGACTCCCTTTACTTCGCCCCCGGTTGGGGAGAGTTGTCAAAATGACATAAATTTCTATCACCTTTACCAACGGAGTTTGCTGAGGTTGATAATCTACAACACGCACTGCACAAGCTGATGATGGCGAGAGAGCGATAGAAGAGAATTGACCTATGCATTGACATACGTACAAGCATACAGGCACGCAAACGCTTAACCCCAGTTGCAGGATTTACTCAGTGTGGTCGTCCACCAAAGGGCACTGGTGTGGACTGGTTAAGAGGCGATAAGAAAGTCTAATAAATGATTCAACATTGACGATTCAGCGGCAACCGCGTCGTTTGTGGCCACTTTCCCGTACCTTAAGCTGCGATCAAACTGGTAGCGATTGCTCCCGTCCTGCTTGGCACTTGAGGCAAACGTAGTGCAGCAGCAAGCTGGTCAAGTTGGCGGACACAATGTTTGTGCGCGGTAAACATCCATCAGAGATTGCCCGGGCAAAATCGATGCAGCTGGGTTTACGTGTGCCCAGGTTTGAAGTGGTGCATTGAGAATTCTCTGAGAAGATTTAGCAATGACTCGAAAGAGGCTAGGATTTTTAAAAGTTTTATTTAAATGCTGAATTGTTTATAAAAAAAGACCTTATAAAAATATCATCGGAAAACTAAGATTACATTAAACGATTTTTGAAGGCACAAAACAACGCCCAACCCTTTCTTGGAATTAACTTGGCAGCGGTAATAAGACAGAGTAACAGGTGTGTTGTGACCGCCACAGACCGAGTGTCGGAAATGATGTCTGATTAGTCTGCCTTCTGCCTCGATGCGTGTCCGTTGATTGGCTTAAGAAAACGACAGAGCAGAAAAAAAGAAACCTCACACTAACTTCGACTGTTCCGTGCAGATAATGACATAAGGGAAGCTACAAACAGTATGATAAGAATGTTCGTTCCGTTTATCGAACGTTTCGCACTGCGCTTTGACGGGTAATCATCATCACTAAGGGATGAGCAACAGATTAGCTAGTGTTGTTTACACAACAAATCGAGTCGATTCTGTACGGCGAATCGTTCAATTTCAACTGCACTGCGAGAGATCTTGAAGACTGCCGAATCGTAAGCCAGATAAGAAATGTCGCACGATGGTCTGGTGCTTATCGGTTTTGGTGGATTGTGTTTTCAATCGTTTCGATGGCTGGAAGTTTCACCTAAATTTGATTTCAGTAAAAAGAAAACACAGCTCCACGCAAAAAGCCTACGTTAAAATGACCGAGGTTGAGTTAGAATTTAAATAAATTTAGTATCTAAATCACCTGAGGATACCCTAGAAATTGACACATCAAAAATATTTATACAATTAACTTAAAACCACACTTATTGCCCGTTCACTAGTGCGTCACGGAACGATTGCAATGAAACACGTGGTGGAGTGTAATTGATAAATCCTTCCTAAAATAAACAAGACGCACCGGGCAGTGCTCCAGCTCGTAGGCTTCCCACGAGTCATTCGATAGCATTTCCTTCGCCGTGTCTCCACTCCAGACTTATCACGTTATCAACGGTGTTCCGGTGTTAATTACTACCCGTTGATGAAATCCGTTCGAGGGTAGATGGTGGCATTGTTGCCGCTGTTGTTGTTACCACACCGACCAGGGTTTTATTACAAGGTACAACCAGGGCAACGAGGGCAAAAGAAAAAGTGTCTCATTTTCTTGCGTTCTGTTTTGTGGTGTTTGTCGTATTTTTCAATTATGCTGTCTTAGATAAGACTTTCAATCCCATTCCCCACTCGTAACTGGTGGGTGTACCGGTTACGGGGGCGGAGGTGTAATTGTGGCGGATGAAATGCACAACCTTTGGCTGTGAAGTCGGAGTTAAATGTGTCGATCGATGTCGGTACACTATCGGAGTGTTGGCGCGCGCTCGCACCCTCAATAGTCTGTCCGTTTTGTTCCGATGATGATGTTTGGCAATTTCGTGACCACAAAGATTACGTCCTACAAGGCCAGCGTAAGGTGGATGGGCACGTGTTTTAAACGTGACTTAATTTGTTTACGCAACAGACGAAATTTTGACAGAATGTTTGAGGTTGCGTGCGGCATTGTGTAATGTTGTGGTGTGTTTAATAAGAATCACCAAAAAAAAACACCTTTGTTGTTGAAAGAATTGCCCAACGACATAGCTTTATTCAAGGTTTTTTTTGTTTGCCTATAAAAACCGTTCAAATCGTTTGTTGGAAGATACTCCAAAAATGCGTGTGATCCATTAAATTTCATTGTTATTGCGCCTACAGATTACACGAATTTAAACAGACCGAAGTGGGAAGGGCCCGGGCGAGAATGTTTGTTATCAAAAGTGCTGCTGCTGCGCGTGTCTGCAGCGTAGGAAATGGCCACCTCGTTTTGGAATCAACGCTTCAATCAAACCATTATGGTCACTCGTGCTCGCCACAGCGCAAAGTGGAGCATGGAAATTTTCTCCTAGCTGAGATACTGGAGGAAACTAGTCAACTCGTAATAATGGTGATAATGTTGTGATGTTTTCTTTTATATTCGTTTCGCATTTGAGATTGTTGCCCTTCGTCAGAAGTTTCGGAACACTCTTGGAAGGACAAACATGTGCGTCTATTGAAGTTTTCTCGTTGTTAAGTGTTTTGATCTGGGAGCTAAAACTACACTTATAAACACTTGAGATAGAGATAGTCCTCTTGATACACCGATTAGAAACTGCAATTGATTTATTGGAGCTGAACGTGTCTAAAAATAAAGTATCATTTTGTTGGGTGTTCTTGTCTTTGTTTTAGTGGAGATAACAGTCGCACAACTATCGAACATTGCGATGTATGTGAACAAGGTTTTATATGCGTTCTCAAGATTATTATTTCTTATCATTTATGATAAGTTCTCACTGCAAGGGGAGATCTAAAGTAACTATTCAACATGGGTGCTATTTTTGGAATGGCTATTGTGATCTTGGTTGTACATTCGATCCAATGAGCACGTTGCTTCTTATCCACATTGAATTGTAATGCGTATAAAGATGTCAGAATGCAGAGCTCAGATTTCAAAACCTTGCAGCCTCTTTTGAAGCAATTGTTGTGCCATTCGCACATTTTTATTTGTGAAATTGATTTGTTTCGCATATAGCTTATTTCTATTCAAAATCACTTATTTCTTCCTTGCACTTGTGTCCGGCCTATCGACCACGCTTACAGAACGTTCGACAGTAGCATGCGAACATTCATCCACGATCCACGCTCGCTGTCGCAACCGTTTGAACGATCCCGTTCGCTCGTTCCTTACTTTATGTCGCCACTCGGTACGGTATGCGATTCAAATTAAATTGTTGATTTTACGACACCCAGTGTGTGCGTGCCAGTCCATAAAGTCGTTGCCGTTGCGGCAGGCAGATCAGTGGGATTGGGTGGTCAGGACCAATAAAGATATGTGTGCCGCCACCGTTGTCTAAGCTCCACTCCAGAGCGTTTCTCCACGTGCGAGAATTGGGAGACATGCGAGACACAGGGCCTCCGCAGATAGCCGCGATTGGCCGCGAACTGTTGGGTGCCGCGGAGCGTTATAGCCGGATGGGCAAGAGCAAAAGAGGCATGGCTCAATTACGGTCGCCACATAGCTGTTGCCACCACTCCACCAGGTTCGGCGATATTCGCTATCGTCGACGGTACCCATATCTGTCGGTACGGTAGTTCGGTCGGGTTTCTGTGTCAATTTTAATTCCGCAATCCGTTTGCTTGGACAGTGTGCGAGTGCGAGCATGGCATTCCACTGCGCGGAAATGGATTTGAAGCATTCGTGCTTCTCCGGTACGGTGGGCATTCTTCCGGCTATCTAATTGTGGTAGATTAGCTTGCTTGCGTCGGAAAGTTATTTGCTGCGCAGTAGCATTATATGCGCCACCGCCTGGAGGCACGTCTACTCGACAGAAGTCACACCCCAAACTGTTGTCTATTGATTTTTTTTGCATGAAGACAGTTCATTACTATTGCTGTTTGATGTCGAATTTTTTGTGAGTTTATTTTGGTTGCCTATTTCGTTGAGTTTTTCATTACGATCTTTAACTAAAGCATAATTTAGGTTATTAAAACATTTACTTCGTAGATATAATAACAAAATATAATTCTTTCTAAAGCTGGAGTGATGTTGAAGTTTGAACATTCTGAGATTTGGGAACTGTGTTAAATATTGTTATTTGGAGTTTTAATATCTAATATTGCATATTATTAAAGGTGTTTCATACTAAGTAAAGTTTGTTAACTAGGTCCTATTTATTGAGGAATAGCGTGCGATACTTGAAACTAATTCATACAGGCCAAACAATTACGTTTGCTTGGGGTCTCTGCATTTATAAATCCACTTCTGCTTAGAAATCACCTAAAAGCTGATCAAACTATTTAAATTCTTATAATTATTTGCATGTGAAGTTATTGAAAAAAATCGTTCTTTAAAACATTTCTTTCAGAATGTTTTTATATTCACAACGGATATAAATTTAATTTGGAGAAATATTCAGCTAGCTATCCACAATTCTCATAGACACAGGATGCAACTGCAGCGACTGCTGCAGCACTACTGTGCCGTTGTATTGCGGACGATAAACAACAATGGTACATTATGCAAAACGTGCAAAGAGAAAACGTGTTACACTTTCAGCGCGACAATGCATACCGACGTCTGGTTGCCAATTACAGGCGACATCTCGTGTAATGAAGCGATGTGTTGCATTACATTAACTGAGCTCGATGAGTTTTATTTTTTACGATGAGTTTATATCTTTCCACGATTACACAGAATGGATAAGGAATCCTGGTTTGAGTTATTAATTTACCTGTAATATACCTTAAGATTTACTGAGTGTTGCATTCAGCCACCCAACATTAAAACTGAATAATGAATTTAAATATGTAAAATATAGTTGTAAGAGGCGTACCAAACCAAAGCGCATTATGAAATCGACGAAACGACGATAAAATTGCCCTCTTCTAGCCCTTGTATCATGCTCAACAATCGTTCTTATTTTTCAATTCTACGTAGTGCGCCGCTCAAGACGTCACTTCCATTTCCATACATGCGTACATGCATAAGTAGTGCTTGCGGTAACTGCTTCGTACAAATGTGCTGAATGGGCTGCTCCGCCGAACAACCCTTGCCAAGCGTACCGGCGAAGGGCACAAACCCCACCCCTCCGGGTCCAGTGTGTCACGATAAATAGAGATAAAGTAGGACAGGTTGATTGAGGAATGCAATTGATAAGTGTTTATTGTGCTTGATGAAGATAGACGGGTTTTTGCAACACAAGCTGTGTATATTCGTACCGTAGTGCCGTGGAAATAAAACGGGGTTTGAGAGTATAGGGAGCTAGAGGTGCATCATGAAGGGATTTGATGTTGATCATAGTTTTATGCAAGTGGCGGTGCTCGATCCGGTGTTTGTGCGATGGCGAGCTGGTCGTGTCTGATGGTGATCGCGTTAAACTGCGATAGTGTGACAAGAATACGCAAGAGGACAACCTTAAGCTATGTTGATCAGCATTGAAATCGTGATCGTGTGGCAGTTTACTTCGTTGAGCATGATTGATATGACACTCTAGGGGAGTATGACGATAAACCGTAGCGATGGACGAATTGATAGAAATAGGATGTTCTTATTTGATGGTTCAGATTGCTTCATTCTTTAAATAGTGTTATGGATTTTTAATGCGATCATAAACTAGAGAATGAATGAATGTTAGGTTAAATGCTAGTGAAATAAAAATATACTTAAAATATTAATACACTCCATCCCATCAGCTGACAACTACTTTAGAAATAAACTTCACAGCTGTGACATAAAAAAGGAGCTGGAACGTGAACAATAAACGCGAAAGATGCTGCACGAATAATGTCGTTATTTGCAATAAAGCTCCTAGCACTAGCAGTTAAGCGCAGAACGTGCGAACTCGCAAGGAACTGCACCGTTGGCGTGACGGCATAGAAAACCAACCGTCGGTGATCCTGCACCTGAGGAAGTAGTATCCGGCGTGTTGAATGTCATAAACTGCACTTAACGCTAAGCCGAGAGCGAGCGCGATTGCAGTTCGCAAAGCGGGCCGAAACCATTCTTAGCCCCGAGCTGGTGCTTAAAAGCAACTATCGGCGGGCGAAGGAGAACAAAACCGGCAGCCAGATGGCAGCTTGCACAAAAGGGCATAAAGAGTTGGTTATTAAACTAAATTTTCTGATGAATCATTAGAAAAGTTCGTACGTCAGTTGTGCTGGTAAATGCAGCCCGCAGTTGACACAAAACCCTGGAACGTGTTGGTAAACACCGAAGCGGATTCGGATCATGAGGGGGCGTTGGCAGGCGATTAAGTCGGGCGAAGGCGTGAGCGGGTGGAGTTTTTAACCTCCCAGCCATCCCCCCGGACGATGCGACCACGCCATTATCTTTGGCCGTGGCCGTGTGGCAGTTATCGGCTACCATATGCATGCTCTCGATGGTGTGAAATTGAACCACACCTGGTGCGCACCTTCACGGTTCGGGCTTAAGCAACTCGTTTTATGACGATTTGCGGCAAACTCGTACGCGGGCCTTGCCTTGCAGTGTCCTTCCCAGTGCGGTGTGCAGTTGGGTTGTAAGAGACTCTTAAGGGTTTGCCATTACGACCCAAAGATTATAGCTTCCTTGATATCTTGGGGTTTGTTTTATTTTTCGTTGGGTTCTTTCTTTTTTACCATCTTCTTGAATAAAGTTTGCCATTGGGTTTGATAGTGTGTGGCGGTGAAGGTGAATTTTGCGAACCTGTTGACATCGAACCTGGGCCATGGTTGGGTAGTGAAGTTATTCTTGCCATATGGCACGGTAGACTAGTGGATTGTAACAAACGATAATATTCCTTTGAATAGAAATTACGATAGTTCCCCTGTGCATCTACGTTTCTTTCCATTCGTATGTACGTTTGGGAATTGTGTGTGATAACTTTGCCAGAGATAGTTTTTTTTTATTTTAGTTTTTAGTGAATTAGTTCTTTGCTGTTAAAACATTGTTCAACAACTTTTTTCTGTTTTTAAATGTTATTATTTTAAATTTATTGTTATTTTCAACAACTTAAAATAATACATTATAAATAGTTTTAAATAATTTGATAAGAATTAAACAGTTTTTAATAGTTGTTACTGTTCTGTATACACTAAAATAAAATGAAAAATGCTGTTCAAGGTTAGAAGTGGAAATTGTTGGAAGAAACAAATGATTAAACTGCTGCGAGTTAATAATGTGTGCTTATGGACTCACTGTTTATGATAACATAGTTAATTTTATGTGATATAATATTGTAATGCCCTAACTGTCAAAACACGCGTCATGGTGCTGTCACTCGTAACGCCGCGGTTATTACTTAAACGTAATCTATTCAAATCAGCATCACAATATCAGCCGGAAATCTTTGACACGAGTCGTCAGTTGATTACATAGCCGGGCCGTTGAAAAGCCTCGATTGTTAATGTCAGGAAAACACCTGTTACTGTCGCTAGGCGGACCGGCACACGTTATTCCTAATAGGATGATGACATTCGTAAAACATCCAATTCGATGCTGCAACACCGATCGTGCGGAAAAGTAGTAGAATTCTTGAAATTCTGTCCGTATGAACACAAGGGACAAGAGAAATGATTACATTTCGGTAGTTTGACACATGCCGCATTCATTTCTGCATTCACCGCTGTGTTTGGGGATATGTGTTTGAATATGCTTATTTTTTTTCTCCCCCCACATCCACAGCACTCCAAAACTAAGGGAGGGGAGGTGTTTGTGGTTTTATTTTGCTTCGAAACCGCCCGAACCGGCAGTTGTTCAAATTTGTTAAACAGCTGCTGTTTACTGCCATCGACCAGCGAGTTGACGGTGAAACGATGGGTTTGTTTCAGTATCCAACTTGCACAAACATGCTGTATTTTGATTCGTACCACATTCCGTTCGTAGCTTTCTTTCATTTTTTTTTGCTATGGTATTAATATGTTTCTTTCTTTTCCATTTTCGTTACAGGTAAGTCCCTGACATATTCCTTCAGTGTGCGTAAGTCAACGATCAGGTCGAAGTTTCTTCAGTTGGTACGAGCAAGTATTGTGTCAATATTTGAACATCATTTGGAGACATTTTGTTTTGTGGTTTGTGTATGTTTGAAAAGTTGATATATTGAATCGCACAAGTGGGAAACTATAATGTTTGTGAAAAAAAAAAACAAACAGTAAGAGAAACAAGTAAAGTGATCATTTAAAGCCGCCCTAACACACTTTACCAATTCAAAATAGTCACGTTGTACGGTAAACGTGCTAAGTGGTGAGATTATTCCTCGCCATAAATATCCATTTAATATTTCGAACTGCGCATCGTTTTTTTTTTTTCGTAACCCGAACGATGCATTTGAACAAACAATCGCTGTTCTCGCTGCATCCCGGCAGTGAGTGCACGATGATGCAGATATTTTACAGCGCAGGCTAGTTTTGGAAAACAACTAAGAATTCCAGTACAATAAAGAGTCGACTAATGCCAGTGAGCGATCGTCTTCGGTTCATTATTCATCGAGCGAGTGCAATGCAAAATCTAGCTGGCGACGACGATGCAAAGCTGGCATACAAACGGCAAGCGCCCCCGGTACAATATTACGTGAACCGATACGTAGGAGTTAGAGGGAGAAAAAACAGCGGCGGTGATCTCGCTCACGGCACGACTTCCAGTAATGACTGCGCCACAATTGCATATAATTTTCAGACCCCCCGGGGTGGTGGTCATCCGCTTAGCACTGAGCGAAGGGTTTTTTGTTGTTGAGTTTAGTCCGGGTCGACTAGATGTGACGGTGAAGGGGATGGATGGATTTCTGTCGCCATTGCCGACGCCACACCGTGATCATGTCCAGCGCAAAAGCCAACGCACGCGACCTTTACGCGAGATGACCATATTTGCGCCGCCTGAGTAGCTGTGGAGACATCATCAACAACAACAGCAGCTGCATCAGCGGCAGTAATAGATAGATAGCTAAGACAAGTCGTTCAACGAGAAACGATTGAATAATTGTCACCACTGAACGGGGTGAATCGAAGCAGTTTAGAAGAAGGACGTGAAGGAGCGAAAACCATCCTGTTTACAATCACCTTAATCGGCCAGCCGCTTGAATCAATTTATAATTGTACTAAATTGAAGATATTTATTGAATATGGCGTGGTTTAGTCATCGCTCGTAAACAATATATTTTTTTACACCAGATATCAAACACCAGCGACATATGGTCTAAGTTTCCGGAAACTATTAATGTCTTAGAGCGTAGGGTCTTAATAAGACAACATGGGTTTAAGATTACAAAAGTAGTTAAGTAAGTATGAGATTCTTAATATAGAGTTGTGATTTAACGTCATCGAGCGCATAAGATGGGTTAGTGATGTCATTATAATGACACCGAACAACCCAGCTCATAACAATCTTTTCAGGACGTCAGATGGAATCATGTCGTTGATTCATCCATCAGTAAGGCCTGGGTAAATGATTGATGGAGGTTGTCGGTCGGTAGCGAGTGATCCTGTCAAAGAGCGCAATATTATTGGGAAATTAAAACATCAAGTAAATTTAACTTGATTTCTGAGATATTTCAAATCCTGTTCAATAACTGTTCATAGAACACACAACTACACCTTTAACTTTATCTGGTGAAAATTATTTCCAAGCCTTTTTTTAAATATTCTGTTTTTGAATTGCGATTGAATGGATATTAATTTTCAGAGAACAGTTACTAGGGACGGTGTTTAATTGAATTTACAACACTCTCCTGCCTAACCTGGATGGTATGCACAAATGCCTAAAACAAAAAACCTTCCTCTAGAGGTGTTTATGATGCTCCATTTATCGCGTAACATAAGTTTTTTTGCAGTCTCGCGTAGTTGCGTAGGTGCGGATTGTTTGCTTGCTTGCTAGCGATAAAGGGAGTGCTTGGAAGATGTGTAAATCGCAGCCTACGCGCAGAACAGAAGGTTAACGATGAAAGAAAACGTAAAACCGGTGGCACGAGATCGAGTTTCGGGTGTGGATATGTTTGAAATTAAGAAAGAATAATCGTCAATCAGTGATGAACGATGTGTTTCGATGTATTAAAAAGCTTCTATTAAGATCGTGACCCAAAACCAAAAAAACCCCACGAAATTG
This sequence comes from Anopheles minimus, assembly GCA_000349025.1. Classification (NCBI taxonomy): domain Eukaryota; kingdom Metazoa; phylum Arthropoda; class Insecta; order Diptera; family Culicidae; genus Anopheles; species Anopheles minimus. Next base: position 7,028,832 of record KB663721.1, read on the forward strand.
TGAAGACTGTCAAGTACAAAACGGCTATGCACATGCTCCGTGATGTCAACCTCGAAAGTGTAGGGAGCTGTTTATATAAACGTATCATCTTTCACCGTAGGATGATGTTGAATGACTTTCGCATGAATCACTCGCACAAACCCACACGCAGCCGGTGAAGGACATTATGAAAGAACGCCACTGTTGGGGGATTTAAGGAAGTTTTCAAGCTAATCCAGCTCCTCTTTCACGTGCCATTGGCGTTCACATGGGTTGCATCTCGATACAGCCAAGTTTGCGGATGCATTTTGTTTAATGTCGTCGTGTTATCTCCGCCGTTTGCCCAAGCGAATGAACGGGGCGGCATTGATTTATGGTGGCTCGGATGCAACTCGCTTCCGGTTGGATGGGATTTGTGATGAAACACCTGATAAGGTTTGCAAGCTACACTGGATTAATTATAATTCTTCTACGTTGCGGTAATTATATCATCAGTGATGTATAAATAATTGTTCATTTATTTGCCAACACTTATGGGGGAACGAAGTTATTTGCGAATGTATGGAATGGATAGTACAAATAATGTCATTTTATATTGCATGCACCACAAATAGAGTTACGTTTTTCGATTTTTCCCTCATCGTAACGATGTACCGAAGTTTGAAGTGAAATTTAATTAACGATATGCCTTGTGGCGCTTTATTGATTGGAGTGTTTTACCGCCCCGATTCAAAGCTTGCATGCAAAAAAAATGGTGTCCCGAGGTGAGTGGAAGTGAAAATAATTGCATATTAATGACACACCATTTCGCCTGACGGGACTAACGTGCTCATCGCTTACGGGATAGCGGATTAAGATGGAAATTAATAGTTTTACATTTTAAATTATTTCCCCCATACGGGCGGTGTATCATCAATCGCTGGTTGTTGTGGGACGTTGCAACTTAGACCCCCCTTGAAATCGATTCTTGCAATACTCGAACGTGGCGGATACCCTGTTCGCTGCTGGATGTTGGAAACTTTTTCGATAGTATCGATTTTTCGATTGGAAACGGAATTTATAGCTAACGGTATAAAACGTGCGCGCCCGCGTACTGATGGCGGATATGGTTGAAAGTTTTCGAGAATGTCAGAAATTTTCAGCCAACGTCTGGTGCTGGAAGGAAGAGAGCGCAAAACCACAGGAATGCTCCATCCGTCGAATGCTGATGGTCGGTGGTTTGAGAAACGAGGTGTCGGCGCAGAAACTGGAACCAAGTGGACAGGTAATTTCGCCAAGATAAAGCATCCCGGGCGATGCTCGGATGCTGTTCACGGTGGTGCGGTGTAACTACTGTTTCCGATAGCAGCCAAAAGTTTCGTTTCGGGTATAGTGTGTACCCTAAGGCGGCGCGCGGTGGTAATAATTAATTCCAAATATGCTCTCACGTGTCGGCTGCTGTGCGGTGATCGGGGGGCCAGTCTATCCCAGAAGAGACGAACGACAAGGATAATATGCGATTTTCGTCCGGATAAAGTTAAACATTAACACACCGATGGAGGTGTTTGTCTGCCGCTGGAGTAGTTATCTAACCGCTGCGTTAATTCACGGTGGTTGAAGGAGAAGAAAAGTTTTGCTCCCCCCGATACGTAAGCCAAGTGTAGCGAAATAGCGATGTAGTTAGCTTGCAAATTATACTAAATTGTAGCTTTTGCTACGCCAAAATCGATGGCGGGTTTCAGAAGCGTTCATACATTATATTTGAAGACCTACAAAGCGATACATCTTCTTGCAAGAAACGGTATTATACGTCACTGGGCAGAACAGTCCACTGAACAATTACTCACATGACTACCAAGCTCACCTACACAAGCAGCAGTTTGGAATTTTGGAACGAGAACCCACGCCCACTGCGGTTGTGCGCGGTTCCCGATCCTCTTACTCGTACGGGTCACGGTAAATGGAGTCGACAAAATGTACCAAACCATAAATCAAGCGAATAAGCTTATGTCCGTCGCTTCGTCATCCAAAACCATGATGATTACCGCCCCTTCGTCATCATCGTCATCGTTAAAGTGTATCATTTTGTACGCCAGCAATGGAGACGCCCGGTGCTTTTTGAGTTGAATACTTATTTTAATACGCTTTTAAATAGGTGAACGATTGGAAAGGGAGTAAAAAGTGTTGGAGAATGTGAGTCGGAAAGCTGAGGTCGAATTCTAACATAAATTTCATTATCACACCAGCAATTAAGCACCAATCGAAGAAGGGTTCTACAGGGTTCTTTCCATATTAGAAGTGTGTACGGCTGGTTCTGTCTCTTCTCTATTGGAAACTAGTTTGAATGTACGACGATCAAGAGCACCCACAAGCATCTCACGTCGATGATAACAAGGTCATGCAAGCGGCATCTTCTTACCATGATGAATTCTACAAACTTTAACCGCAGCGTAACGTTCTCTCACTCGTACTGGAAGCGAGAAGAGGGAGGTTTTCCCATTCCGAAGCGACCGCCCTACTTGAACGTTCAAACTTGTGCCCCACTCACCCACAAAAGTGTGCGAGACATAGACAAGGAATTGAAGTGTTGTTGGAACAGCGAAGGATATTGTGGGAACGACGGATAGAATAAGTAAGAAAGATGAGTTTTTGGTAGTTTTCTTTTTCAATTGTCGGTTGCAACGGCTGTATAGAAAATCGAAACTAATCCTCCAGCACTGCCAGCCATCAACTACCAGGCGTCTCCACCGATTCGGACGACAAATTTTAAGCCTTCAACTAACGACGTCACCACTCGCATAAAAATCTCTTAAGCATCGTATCGAATACACCGCTTTACAGTTGTGGTTGCGTATTTCACTTCTTCTGCTAGGCTTTGCGGAATTTTCCCACTTTTTGCAAGAGCATGGTTGGAAATTCATTCAGTTTTAAATTTCATGCTTCAGCACTCTGTTCTACTTTCTACTAATGAGGCCGATGAGTATGTTGGTAGTTTCGGTACAAATTCGGTTGCAGAAAGCTTGCGAATTTTTGCATCGAAAGTACATCGCGGTTGAATTATTCCCACTCAGCACTGCACACTGCAACGATGCATACCATGACGAAAGTGGTTGAAGTAGATAACGGAAAAAGCCGCTTCACTGGATTTTTTTCTGACACAAAAAGAAGGAAATGTGGGAAGATGGAATATAATGTTCTTGTTTGTTTCCCCTTAACAGTGTGGAAAAATTTTGTAGGCCAACCAAACGTGGTTGAGTGAATGCACGTACGGAGGATTTTTAGTATCCGGCACGTGCATACGTGACTGTAGAATATGGCGAAAGGTATACACTCTATCGCTCCCTTTCTGTTTCGCTCATTCTTTCAATTTTAAGCTTGCCTCGCCGGGACGGTCTAAGACGTGCAATGTTCATTTGTGCACGTCTGCGAAAACTGCATAGCGAGTAGATGAGAAGCTGCATAAAAAATTGCAAGCTAAACGAAGTTAGTCCGCGATTGCTCGCAAAAGCACTTGGGTTCGCTTTTTATTGCAGATTAAGATGCTACTCCAGTGCATGAAGATGGGGGGTGGGGCATGCCGAACAGGCTTTACCGCCGTTCCGATGCGCATTTTGTATGTTGTGTTTAAGAAGAAAGTATAAGGAATATTTCTGTTCTTTTTTTTGTATCTATTGAACCCTAAATCGGTGGAGGAGAGAATTTTAAATGAGTCTGCAAAAGTTTATCTACAGATGCATGATCGAATAATTTATTATGTAAGCCATTTGGGAAGCACTCTCTGCTGTGGAAAATATGCTTTACCTGCGGTGTGGCATATCAACTTGTTCCCATGATTTGAACGAACAGTTCGTGTACGATTCTCAATAAAAATATGGAATTTATTTCCATCTCTCTCACAAATACGTGTGTCCTGTGAAACCGCATATTTGGATAGATGTTTTTTTCTCCTTTTCTTTCTGACATCGTTTCATATGCAACTTTCTCTAGCTTCAGCTGGTTCGGCGGTGAAATGAAAACCCATTTTAATCGCTATGACTACCGTATCAAATATTGAAGACTCATGAATACGTAGTGATTTGGGAAGACAACGGTGCGGCAAAAACGTTCGCGTACCGTGCACATTTCGTTAATGCTGGTTTTTAACAGCTGTTCAATTTATCTGCATACAATATGAGTTTTGTGGTTTCGGACAGCGGAAAAGCGCCCGCCCCCGTGATAATGTTTATTTTTGCTGTAATCATTGCTTTGCCACGTGTTTGCATATTTTGCCCAGGGAAAACAATAAATGAATTTGAAATGATTCGTTTATTGTATGGTAATTTATAGGCGAACCTTCCCCCAAGCCGGAATTAATTGCTTCTTTTTCGGAGTTTTAAAGCTCTTTGGTGAATATAATTTACTAACAATTTTGTCACTTGTTTGGAATTATTTTATTTAAAATTAAATATAAAATAAATTGCTCCCTCAATAATGCGTCCCACGTAATATCTGCTTTTGCAGCAAATCCACCTGTAATCGTAACATCCAACGCTATCAGCGTAATCTGACGTACAATAAGCAGGTTCATTGTCCACCGTATTCGCTTGCTTGCGACAAAATGACGTTCGCATGTGGTATATCTTTGCGTTCGAACTGCTGAACTCGCTGACGTCGAGCCGGGGCGATGCGACACTGTCCCCGCGATGGATGACGCGTTTCTCTTACACGCGCACTCTTACGCGAATTCCGTAACCAATGCTGTATGGTGCTGGTGGCGAAGGGAAAACGGAGAAAGGGACGAGCGTGATAAGATGGGTTGAAGACGTGCTGGTTGTGCTTGGAGTTTTTGACGCTAACCACGTCAGATTCTTAGGATTTTTTTTGTGGATATCGGAATTTTGTGCATTATTGTTCATTTTTATGTCTCCAATAGAATTTTCGATGATGATGATGATGATCTAACCACTGATTTTATAATGACTAGAAAATATCGAGGTATCTTGTGATATCTAGTTTAAATCGTTTCAATAATTCGACTATGGATGAAATGCATAAAATAATCCACAAAAACTGCAAGATCTCAACGTCCTTTGTTATCGTACCAATTTTCTAACTAACTAATTAAAATATTTTTCGTTCAAATATGTTAAAAAACAAAAAAAACAGAAACTCTTCGTCAGTACGAAGAACCAATAAACACAGCATTAAGGTCGAATAGCTTCTCAGTGTTAGATACGTCACGCGATTGATGCCGAACAATCCAGCTCTCAAAGTCTGAAGAGACGTGGAGCGTCAAGGTCAGTTATTCAGAAATTAAGATTTGTGGAGAAAGATTTACCAATCGAATAAATTGAATTTAGGTTATTTATTTTCTTGAAGCATATGCCACTCAATTGTTCAGACGTGTGCTAAACAAGACAAAAGCGAAGACGCTTCAAAGTTATCACTATCGCTTTAGCAATTTATGAGCACCGCTTAAGCCCGGTAAGTTGCGCTCTTAAAAGTACGTTATTTTGTATAACGATCCTTAAAATTTAGACTCCCCGAGAGTTAGGTACATCGATCTGTCACGGACAGCTCATGGTCAGGAGCCGTTCATCGCTGGACGTGCACTGTAAATGTTGGACGGATGCTGCATCCAGGATAAGGTCACTAAGTATAAAATGTACGGAAGAATGAACACAACACATAAACACACACACATACCCACATGCTTCTTATTGTGTTCTCGCGTGCCCGGACAAAACACTGTAGGTGCCGTTGAAGGACGTTGAATGGGTCGATGGATTGCAGCAGCAGCTTCGATGTTTTACGCTCGGACGTGGCAGTGATGAATGTTGTCGTTGTCCAATTCTGTCCATACCGAAGCTTCTTTTAGGTGAGTTGTGTGGCACGGTACATATCTTGGAATTCGTACCGGAACGTAGCGTTGCCACTGTTCAGCAAATGCGCACGGAAGATAATAAGGATATGTGGAGATGCGCATGAAAAATTCTGGACGGATGAACGCGACTCACTGACGATAGGTTCTTCGTTTATCGCTTTCCTTTCTCGTAGCCGTTATCTGGGGTCGGGTCGGTTTGCGTACGTGCTGTGTAGTGAAGACGGTTCACTTAGCGATTGCTGGGGAGGCAGGTCCATTTTTGCTTCTATTTTCCCATCCCCCAGGGGTCGCATAAACCATACATCGACGTAAAAATTTATTGATTTATCTTATCGGATCTGCAAAACCTGTAGTCCGTGCCTGGTCGGTTTCCTTCCAGCGTTGGCTCTAGATTTGTTCGTGTTTTTTTTGTTCTTCTGTTGCTTGCATCTCCAACCGGTCACATTCGGAGTGAGTACGTGCCGTCTACCGACAATGCCCTAGTCTCCATCGTTCGGCCGTTCTAGAAGAATGTTGCCCCATGATTCCTTCGGTTTCCTTTCGGTATTCTATGGGACGGATTCTGGAAGACGGCACCGGGGCACGGTCGTTTGTCTCTCCGCCGGCCTTGCGGGCTGACACATAAAACCAAGGAGTCACCGGTACGATGAAATGGAGCCGAACAGGCAACGCTACTTATAACCTATAATAGAATTATTTATGTACACAACCACGATTCGGGGTGATGTTCGAACCTGCCTGCGTCGGATTGCTTGACGCTGATGTTGCTCGTGGTGGCGGTGGATAGTCGCCAATGGAAGACGTTCATGAAAACCGATAATCATACATTCTTCCCATCGTCCATTGTGAACTCAGCATTGTTCTCCTGTCAGCGTATGCCCTCAGCTTGCCATGGTCCGAATCTGTATCAAAATCACCAGCCTGCAGGCTTGACAATGGAGGCATTCCCCATGTTTGGTAGAATTGCTGATCGACAGCGCTATCAAAATTCTACATTATTCCCCGTGCCTGTAGTGCCATTATTGTAGGTTATATTTCTTACTTCTAAAACATCTCCCTACGGGATTTGATGGGGTTGTCCATTTCATGGTTTGTTGTCTTCCTTTTGGCAGGACGTTCTGCTTGGAGTTGTTCAGAATTTGTTGTAATACACCAGACCGTGGCCTGATCAGAATTCGAGAAACAATTCATCAACAATTCCATCATCCTGTGGTGAGATGGGTTTGTTTCCAGGCGGACAGTAAGCGGCTTTGAGGATGTAAAAACTCAGAAATCGGCTTTTTACAAGCTTTTGGTTTGCCAGCGAGCAATTGTTTCGGGGATCGGATCGTTTTCTAACGGGACGATTAAAAGTCAATCGATTATGGATTACTGGAACTTTATTAAGGGTTGAAAGAGGGGGCTGAAATTTAAGGGGTGGTTTTTTGTGTGTTTTGTTTGTGAACTTTTTAATTCTAACTATAGCTTTTTATTCAAATTTTCAAAATTTCACTAAAATTGTTAAAAAGATTGTAAAAAAAATCACAAATGTTTCATTTACCTTTCAAAATATTTAATATACCCAAAATTCAAATTGATGTTGTTCTAAATAATTTACATCTACAAAACATATAACAATGCCGACCACCAAATATGTAACCACAACAAGTATTTTACTTCTTTAGACATGATATGTCATTGTATCATACAACCGCTGAAACATAATTATTTTTGTGGTTTATATTTCATGGTTGCTTCTGTTACAGAATTTTCACTGCCATATATTTGCTTGAAAAATGAAACTTCCAAATGTTGTGGTCAGGAAAAGTGGATAACAAAAACTGAAACATTGAAACATGTTTTTGATGCTCTTTAAGCAATAGATTTTGCGTAAAATATAGTATAGCATTGCCATGATTCTTCAAACCGTCTATACACATTGATTTTCCATGCACGTACATCTCGCTGCGTAATAAGAAAACAATCTCTTTCCACTTGCAATCAAACGAGGTGGTGACGTACTGCTGTCGAAAGCTTGTCCAAAAGTGTTCCGAAAAGTTCGTATCGATTGCTTTGTGTTGCATTCTCCCCCAGCGTTGCCGGGCGCCCTTGAAACGCCCACCCGGTTAATGTTATGACACATCGAACGAACTTTTGGTTTTCTCACGGTGGCAAAACTTTACCCGGTTGCCGGTACCTCCACCCGGGGGGGATGATGTGTTTGCAAAAGCATGGTCTGTGTGGCTGTGTGTATGTACCTTTCCAATTAGAGCGTTCGCGGTTCCGATGTCGCTGGAACTGATTAGTTCACGTTGGAGTACACAGCCTGGTACAGCGAGATTGATCTTTGCTTCACTCGTTGTTCTTTACTCATGCACTGGAGTGCCGAGCCCTTGCGCTGTTTGATGTCGCCTGGTTGTGGTTTCTTGGCTGCCGAGCCTTCCGTTCAATTGTCGATACAAATAAGTAACAAACTTTCACTGTTTTCACCCTCCCTTCTTTCTACACTGTGTTCTTCCAGCTGTTTACTTTCCACCAAGCAACAGAATACAGTCTTTTCGATTAGCAAAACTTTTTACGCTGGTGGGGGGAAAAAAAAGAAAGTTCTATTCGTTTCCCGTGAAAAATTGTCACAGTTTCACTGGTGCGTACAGTTTTCTTCCCGCAGGGTAAAAGTTTTACACATTCTAACTTTTTTTTTCTATTAAAAATGAAACTTTCCCAACCAGCGTTTAGGGCGGTGGGGGAGTTTGATTTCGTGGGAAAATCAATGCAATCACACTGATTAACTTTAACTTCACGCAACTCCCCGATCGTGGGTAGGGATTTTTTTTTTTACTTTGACAGTAGCAGAGGGGGGAAAAACAAACAAACCAATTTGTTCTTTGCGACAGGCACGCTACACTTTTGACACCTGCTGTTGAAATATGAAAATGAACTTGGTGCCACCGGTCTGTCAATTGCCATTCGTTCGATGCGTAGATTGATTGCTTTTGGGGGTTTTTTTCTTATATTTTGAGCGAAAAGTTTTGGTACGCAATATGTTGGCATATCTATTTATCAACAAAGTTTACAAAATGTGTGTCCCGCTACCATAAGATGGATAATGCTGGAAATATGTCGAAAAAATGGCAGCCGTCAGTTGTATGTCGTTGGGACGATGTTACAAAATAGAGTGATTGAAAGCTATTTTTAAAATTAAATAAAAGGACAAATAATCGTTTTTATTTCAACGTGTACAACTTGCACACCATACGAACACATTTTTTTTCGAATTATTATTCCGAGTGACAATAAAATGTTGCATAACACTTGCTATTGAATGGAGCACTTTTATCACTGCACTGGATCGATTAAAAAACAAACGAATGTCCATCGAACAATTGAAAAGCGAGACAGCACTGAAGGGAACCTGGTGCTCTGTCCTCTGCAGTGACGCAACCGTCACAGGCATTGAACCCAACGCGTCGGAGGCACGACTGTTTGTGAAAGGAGCATGATTCGTGTTGGTCTATGGACAGTGGCAACAACTGAGGTCAACTGGTCAAAACGCGGGGTTAGGGCGGAAACAATCCATGGCACCTTGCCAGACCATTTTAACTTCCGGTTGCACAACCATTTGCCAGCAGAATGTGTGTGTGTGTGTGTTCCGTCTGTTTGTATAAGTACGTTCGAGTCGCGGACGTTCCTGGGTGATGTCTTGTGGAAGAAGAAAAAAAGCGGAATCCATCCGCATAACAGCAGGGTGCCAGCGTAATCCGTTTGTTTCTTGAACGTGGCTGTAGCGAAAAGTTATGAACCCTTTCTTCTTGTTCTTACCTTTCCCATTGTACATGGACCATGGGGGGAGGGTGGAAGGGAAAACTCCTTTTGTTCAAAAATAGCGAACGACCAAATGAGTACGTCCACGTCCTGGAACGAGTTGGTTCACGGACGTAAAAAGCTTTTATTTCTGGATCATCCTTCCGTTCCCGTGGCCGGCCGGCACGAATATGATGTATGGGGCTTGGAAGCACGCGCAGGGTGCAATAACATGTGCACGATGTGAACAGTACAATGGTTGTATAGATAAATCAAAGAAGAAAAAAAAACACGATACAAAAAAGGAAGAAAACAAGCCGGGGCTTCGTTCGCTTATCTTGAAACTTTATCGGGATCGATGACTTCGTTATAGGTTGAACTGTTTATTCTCTCGATTTAACAATTCTGGTTTAGATTTATATAAAATAAGATATTTATTTCTTAAAATAAATAACTATTTTATCACTTTAAATTCCTAATGATATCACTTAACTTTTTGTAACATTAATGGCACAAACTGACAAAAAGTACACACGGTGGCATTTTGAGATAAAACGCCCAATGGATTTGGTTGGGAGAAGAATAAATAATGAAGTACGATCGAAACTTGCTCCCATCCATCTTTTCCTAGCGCAATGTTAGAACTCAAACACAGTTTCCTGCAGAAAACCCGAAAGCATTGCATTGGAATAAAGAAAAACCCTGGAGAAAGGAAAGTTTGTGCAGAAGAATCATAGATAAAAAAGCTCACCAGCCAAAGCTGGTTCGGTTGAAAATCAGGTCAAAATGGCGGGCAGGATTGTGGAAAGGAGAGAGCAGAAAAAGAGCTGTGTATTGGCAGAATGGAATAGTCCCGAATGCGCTTGCAACCGAAAACCGACCCTCTGGCATGATAGCCTCCCCTTCCGGTCGGTACGTTTGATGGGAAAATAGGCTAATGACCCGTTTGGTGCTACACTAACCGATACCCGGGAATGAATGGCTATGCCGGCGTTAGACGTGCAACCATACTTGGACGCGGTGCCAAGTATCGATTGCTTTCCCAGACTTCCGGTCTGCTAGTGCGCCCCGCACTGATGGGCGACAACAAGGAGGGAAAGAAACGAGTACCGGACCGCTTGGATGACTCGTCGTCAGTTTGTGGTTGTGCCTTATGTTATCAGCGTTTCTTGTACCATTTACCTCAGATTGGGATTCCTTGTTTTTTGTTACGCAGGAAATTGCATCTGGTTTTGGGGAGTTTTCCGAGTTTCGTTGTAGCGTTTCTCTGTTCACCCCTTCGCCAGCCGGTACGATTTATGCTAGTCACAGAAAAGAGGTCAGTCTCCGACCACGGAAAACCCCTCGGAAAAGTTTACGACTTTCGCACAAAGACCCCGGGCAAGACGTGGACATGCCGGGGGGAAGATTTTTACCCGATCAAATTTGGGCCAGTCGTAAAAGAAGTCGAAGGGGAACTGGGTCGTCTTTTGGGTTTTTTTTGTGGGATGAAGCATGATGCTCCGAATGCTCTGACGTAATTCAGCATTAATCCTCGTGGAAAGGGAAAGAATCCATAGGCGGACAAATTCACTCACTCGCACATATATACACAATGGGATGACATTTTTCCGGTGCGATCGAAGAAGTACGCCATAACGGGTAATTAGGGCACACGTTTTTCTGTCCATTTCCACTCTGATTTTCATGTGTTGTGTCATGTGTACATTCGGGTTTTGCACAGTTTATCGCAACACCTATAAAACGGATTTAATTTCTTTTGAATGTTTTGAACATGTTTTTCACGTTGTCCAATATCAAATAATTTTTCATCAATTTAAATTCTTCACCCAATCCATGTTCGTTTTCCCACCAATTTCCATACAAAGCATCAGCAGGCGTATTTCTTATTTCCCTTTCGAGAAAACAAATGTTTACATTGTTTTTGTTTGCATTTAAAACATTGTTCTTACCTCTTTATCTTGTGCCCCATCATGGGATGTGTTTTTTAATTTTAGATAACATTTTCACTCGAATGCTTAAAATGCTTCCCTTCCTTGAAGTGGGTATGCCGAAGAAAACACACTTAATGCATGCTCCGGGTCACATTCAAGGAAAAGATCAGAAATGCCTTACCGAGAAGTCTTTTACGCGAGCGAGATCTTTCCCTAGCCACCCCTCGCTCTTTCTCTCTGTGTGTGAGGGTGCGTACGCGTGTTTGTGTCGTTCCCTTTCTGCCAGCCACCCTAATGAAGGCAGCAAAATTCGGACGAATGTTTTAAATAATTCGCCCGCATTCTTCAGCGGAAATTGCAACCGTCTCGGTGCGAAAAACCTTCCACCGCAGGGCTGTGCGGGTGTATCCCAATATGGCCCATCGCTGGAAAGTGCGTGTTCGCGTAGCCCCACAATGGAGGCTCTAAAATTGTTTGAACAAACAAACAAACAGCTGGGTTAAAGGAAATATTCACACGCCATAGAATGGGAGTTTTTTAGGATGGGGGGGAGAGAACGTAAAAGCAAATGAAAAATGCTTTTCCGCTCCATCCTAAACCTTTTAACGGTTTGCAGGAAAAAGGATCAGAAACGTAATGAGCAAGCATCGTTGTTTGGTATTCAAATTTGAGTATGTTTTCCTATTTCACGGTTAACATAAGTTGTGTAGTATTGATGAAAAGTTGAACAAAGTACTCTGTTGATAATACATATGTTTTTATAAACATTTATTTTATTATTAGGATATTTTTTTACAAACATCACATTCAATGGAGACGCCCAGTATGTCACTTGCTTAACGATGGAAACCCAATGACGTCATTGTGCGAGAAGTATGTCTATTTGTGCGTGTAAACATTCGGGACAGTCTAGCGTATCAATGACAAATTCGCAAACGACAAACGTTAAATCTCATTATATAATCGCACAAATGGTGCCATGATTCGATGGTTTCATGTCCGGCGGCTGAGTTCGAGTGCCATCGAGATTATGACAACCGACGAGATCGAACCTGTTCCAGAACCGAAAGATTCCTCGCACTGAAGTGTCAGGTGTGCCGGGCAGCATAAAACATGGCCTATCATCGAGACACCAATCCGAACCAGTTCACACGGGATCGATCCAGTTTCTGGTCCACTTTCCAAACAGAGAGAGATAGTGAGAGTAAGAGAAACATGTGGAGAGTTGGGGGGGGGGGGGCTTCAGCACCCGGCGATGATGACAAGAGGAGAGGCAGCAAATGCTTTATCGTGTCGGAACGAGATGGTTGTTGAGGCTACGCTTTTTTCCGGTGTGGAGAAGAGTTTGTTTTTTCTTGCCGCTTTTTCCTTATATTGTTGCTCCCGGAGCTCTCCGGGAGAAAATCTTCTTCTAGTCCTCTTGAGTGTTGTACAACCGGCACCAGTAGTAGCAGCAGCCGGGGTGCTATTTTTAACATCCTCCGGTGCCACTTGACATGTGACCGAAAATAGCACCCGACGACGTCGAGTTCATAAGTGAACGAACAACATGCATCTCGTGCTGGTACGATGTTCCCGTCCAACGGGGAAAGAAAACGACAAGCACTATGTGTGACCTACCGGTTGTGTGTTTGCGTTTTGAAAGCCTTGCTGGGGTCAATTTGGGCAGTCCAGAGTTTTTTTTGTGGTGCGGGAGAAATGTTGGGAAGTTGAGACTATTGTCTATGGAATTGATTGTAGTACACTTGATTCTGTCGATTCAGATTAAATGGTTATTTAATTCAATATCCACATCCTCTGTTAGTGGAGAAATACCAACTTTCATATTAACAATTAATTTGATTTGTTTCAATTTATTCATAGTTTTAATTCCTTATACAATCAAAAGAAGTTTTTTTCCTTCATGATTAATAGATTGGTTCAAGTCAAAAAAAATATGCGATAGATAACGTACACGTCTAAAAAAAAACCAACAATCAAATTCATCATGGAAAATGCAGATGACACTCAACACAAAAACTTAACCGATTTCTCCATCCAACGGCGGCAATTCTTCGTCATAGTAATCGGCCTTATTTGTCATCGTAATTTGTCGTATTGTCTAGAAACTTTAGCCTTTCCCAGTGAACAATAGCACCCCTTCGTAGAACACAGATATGTTCATTAAGATGGCAACATTATGTGTTTTCGCGCTCGGAGAGCAACCTTCAAAATTATCACCACGCGACAATAGCACGCACTAATTAGCTGCGCGAAGGAAAACACGTTATGGGCTATATTTCCTATCCCGATTAATTTTCCCGCTGAAATCGGACGCGGATGAGACGGAGAGAAAAAACTCGACTCGGATCTTGGATGGCATTTTTGTTGCCCCGGTTGCAGAAATGCTGGCTACGGGTGTCATTAAAATAACAAATGTACGCTAATTTATATTCGCATCCATGAGCCGGGAGTTAATCATCCGTGTGTTATATGGGGGGGAGGCTGTTTTTTTTTGCTTGTATTGGTATTATTTTGACCCAAGAAAAAGTGACTGCCCTATGGGTGGAACAATTGACAATCGTCTCTAGCAGCAAACATAATTCCCGGTTGTTAACGAGAGACATTCCAGTGTGATGGAAATAAAACGCTTGTAACAGCGCTTTACCTCGATCGTAACGTGTTTTATGTAGAACGAGAGTTGTAGTAATGTAAAACAAGCGTTCGACGAGAACAATAAAGTATGGAATGTGTTTTTCAGTAACGTTTTTTTTTTGCATTACATCCTCCCCCACAAACAAAAAAGAACTCAGATGAAAACCTGAAAAATGAGTTGTGAAAATAAATTAACACGACGCCCCTTGAAACTCCTACATCGTTCATAAAACAGCACTCCGAGGAGCATAAATCATGCTCAACGGTTGGAAAATGATATGCTGAGAGATGGCATTTTTTCTTTCCCCGTGTTTTTCCCCCGTTGCTTGCAGTACTTTCTTGCAGTATTTACGACCATATCAATCCCTCGCTGCAATGAATAGTTTTCGTGTGCAGCAAGTCATCAACATCGTCCGCGAAAAGTGGACGGATGGAAGTAGCGTGAATCAATAAATCATCGAATCGGCATCCATCCGTATATCGGATACCTGTTGTAATTACATTTTCCGAATCATTTCATTGCATTTCCAACGGGTTCCCATATATCGCGTTTCAACAACGCCATCGTTCGGGGGCATTTCTGCAGCATTCCAGCAACCGAGATGGGTTGGTTGGGTTGGATGTGAAGCATGTCATCAAACGCACCCAACACGAACATTATCCATTTTACCGTGAAAAACCAATTAAAGACCGTTTTTCCTCGAGAGACTCTTTTCTCGCTGCCAATGTAGTTTTTGCTGTCTCGCGTTTCGAGTTCGCCTTTGTCAATGTGGCTGTTGGCCAGCAAAATGGCTGAAGTGATGACGTAGCATTGATTGAGGTTTCACTCCGATTACATCCTTCACGGACACAAACCGGACGTTCCGGATAGTTGAAGAAAATGTAGATTGTAATTCGTACCGTGTTCGTCTCGCTTCTATTTAACGATCTTAACTCAATTCCATCTCTCTCTCTCTCTGTCTCTTTCCAGGTAAGTGCTGTGCGGTTTCTTACGAAGGTCGCGAAGGTTCAACCGAGAAATGGGAAGTAAACACCACGCTAGATAAGGTTAATTTGCTACGGCGGATTATTGGTACGGCGTGATCTCGGGCGCGCACACGGAGTACACGGGCTCATTGGAGCTCATTTTGTTCCAATTATTAGCTACACCAAATTACATGCCATTTACGCGCCGACTTCTTGAATGGCTGACGCGATGGCTAGCGACCGATGGCGTGACTGCCACGTCAGGTGCTGGTGGATACGATTACAAATTAGCCATATTACAATGATGTTAATGAGACGATTATGTATTTCGCTCGAATCAGTTTGATTAATATTTCGGATGGGAATAATTGGGAAACATATTGTGTTGACTAAGGCTTTTGATAAGTATGTCTTCACCTCTAAGACATATGGACAACTATAAGACATAGTAGTTCCACAAACTCCTCTGCAACTCGAATAGGAGAGCTGTGTAAGTTTTGAACGAAATTCCATCCACCTCAAACTTACATTTCACGCTTAGCATTGTCATTGGCGGTTTCATAGATGATTTGAATATTATATCGAAATGTACTTCCCATGGAGTTCGATTCGTCTGGGCTCAGCTTGCAAAGCTCTCTGAGGAATGTTCAAGTCCAGTATTTGTGTATATCACAAAGTTTGTCTAACAGCTTTGGATATTCAGGAAAGGAGAGCAATAAACTGCAGTATTGATACTCCTCTATTTCCGTTAGCAAACCTTGTGGCTTTGAAAAGTAATTAAGCTGAGTGTTCACATTCAGCTGCTAGATTCATTGAAACTATCCTGGTTGGTTGAGTTGAAGTTCCTGAAAACTTTGCGAAAGGCTTTAGTAGAATTATAAATAAAATGAATGAGGATTTGACTCTCCATATAATCTCTCAATATGAGACAATAACCAGTGCAACAATCAGATCTTACGATTTGTTGCACACGGGAGTCTATAAATTACTTTCATTCAGCTGCATCGAAACAACGACGAAGAATGATATCGCATATATTAAATCGTTCTCTTTCTTCCCCAACGAATGGCCAGACGCTACGCAAAAACGGTGCTACAACACATCAAGCTTAGAAGGCCTGCGGTTATCGTCCGTGTCTCTGAGGCAAGAAGGAGGGTGACAGGTGGCCACCCGATTGTGCATGGGTGCAGAGTGTTCGGTGATAGTGATGATTGAACTTTCTAAAAATAATTTTTTATCACCTTCCAGGCCCGTGTCGAGTGAGAGTGTGTAGTTATAATATCTAGACTACCATGATTAATGGTGCGACATTTATACACAGTGGCAATGTTGTGGCCGGGTTGGGGGACATTAGCAAAAATACACAGACACACACCGCGAAAAAAAAAAACACGGCAACACAAAGAAAACAAATCACGCCTTCCAGTGCGTGCGCTGGCCGGGCGCAAATGGTGGCATTTGTGACGCTATTTTACGACCACAATAGCATGGCAGGCAGCCTTGTCTTCTTCGGCGCGGCGATAAGCTCAACGTGAAGACTCATAAATCGTGCACCGGCTTCAGGCGGTAGAGGTGGGCTTTGGTGCATGGAGGAGCATTTAGTGCAGCGTGGTTGCGATTGTGTGTCGACGTTGCAGGGGTCTTCGTCGGGCTGGTCTGTCCTATATTGCGTGTGACGTATTTATGACGTATTTATGCCATCTCCGGCATGCGCTGCCCCATTATTTGGGATGCTCCAATTTGGGAACGGTTCCGGTTGGTTCGGGTGGTTGTCAATTCGATTCGACTCGATTAGCAATTGTGTCAGTGGAATAATAAAGTGCTCTGACGTAGATGACATTTTCGGTCCACGTTGCACACGACCGGTGGTTAAGTATAATGGTTGGGAAAGTTGTAATAAATATTAAACGGGTTGCATTATTTTTTTTCCATTAAAATTTAATTTGGAAAAAAGCATAATAAATAGCCAAGTTTTTTAAATATATTTTCCATGTTTTACATCTCAAAAAACTATAATTTTGTTTAAAATTTCTATTTTGCTACGTACGTAGATACAATCAAAAACCATTGTAAACTATCTTTATATGGAGATAAATCTAAACATGTAAACGTTTGTCATTTTCACTACCTGGTTATCATGTATCATGAGTTTGCTGAACTCATCTGCACACGCCAGCATGACTCATTAGGAGCCAAGAATAAAACGATCGATTCGCTTATCAGTCGCATATTCAAGTAGCGCGATTCTTGTAACCGTGTATCGCCACCGTATCGAAATGCGCTATCTCATCGTGATGATCAGCTCGGTGTCCAAAGTGTCGCAAGGGGCACGGCGCATTTGGCGCATTGTTGGATGTTGGCATTCTGCTTTTGTTTCTCTGTTTTTTTCCCTCACCTCATCATCATTTACACTTCAAACACAGCCTCACCTTGGTTGGTTGCTACGTGCGAATAGTTTTTTTCGTGTGGAATTTACTGACACACCTTCTTCTGCGCTCTCCCTGAACGGCCCTGCCCGTTTGGAGCCTCACTATCAGGCGCGGTATCAGTAAACATGGTTTAAATTTCATATAAATATGTATGAAAAGCTAATGAAAATTTAAAGCGAAACTGTTTGTTTTATTCGCTTTGACCCCAAAGGACACATATGTGCATTAAAACAGGGGCGAAATGACTCATTGATTGATTAGTGAGCGTGGGCATTCGGGAAATGTGCACACTTTATATAATTAATCACCTGCCATATTGGATCGTTTGATGCGTAATAGGAAACCTGTTAATTTTTCAAAACCGCTCATTACGGGTTTTATTTATTACCATTTTTCACAAATGCTCTTTAAATTGATATACCGCAAGCATAATTCATTTTGTTGCTAGTTGGGGTTGTATATTATGTAAGACAAATGGTGTTGAATCAAAACCAGAAAAATGGTTTTTTACATTCTAGCTTGCTTTAAAGCTACATGCCCTCTGATTGTCTGGTAGAAAAAAGATGAATGGTCCTATATTCATGACAAACATGTGTTCCGCACACACGACTCCATCTAACTCTACGTTTCCACCGTAAGTTCATTTCTTTGCTCGATCGTAGGTTTCAAATGGCTTCACCGCCGGCCGGTCTGTCAGACCGGGTACTGTCAAATGAAAACTCAATTATTAACGCCATATTCAATTTCCGCCATATTTTTCATCCTGCTTGAATTGCTCTCAGTGAGTCGCGAGTGTACACGAGGGATTCCATTTTGTCACAGCAGATAGACAGAAATGTTTTCGCAAAAGTGAATCACGCCCGCAGATTCTACGAACGGGGCGTTTTGGGAGTTTTCCTTCCAAATCAGCGTGCCCGAACGATTAGCGGCTTTCATGGTGTATGAACATTCCATTCCTTCAGATTAGCCTATTCTTACATTACGGAAATATTAGCTCTCGGTATTCTATCAGACGTTGAAAGGTATTTTGATAGTTTCCAACTAAAAACAAATACAACAAGGTGCATATCAGTTTCGCTTTGATTTGTATTGATTTTTGACACAAAATTTGGCACAACGTAGCACATTACCGATCGGTTGATGATTGGCATCTTGCTCGTTTACGGCGCGAAACAAACATCAACAACATGCTCAACAACAGCTCATTAGCTGAACGTCGTGTTCGATAGCTCTTTAGGCGGATATGCTTGTGTTTTCCTCTTTTTTCCGATGGCCCATGCTTTTCATCACCAACCGCATGCTCATCAGCATCTCAGTTCTGAGTGCGACCGTGATGAAAACATGGCGTGAATAACATTTCGTCACCTTCCGGTTTTTTTTCTCTTTTCCTTCCGTGACCAATCAACCAAACCCAAACGCAACGGGCGAGTCTGGTGTTGATGGTTGAATTTAATTTAGTTGACCTTCTTCAAGCTTCCACCGAACGGGGAAGAACATTTTTAAGATGGTTTGTCACCTGAGCACACTTTCACATGCACACATGCAGACAAGCGTTCATTGGAAAGTTTCGGGTCGGTAAGGATTATCCTTTCCGAAGGGTCGTCGACAGCCGCAAACCCTAAAGTTTTCTCATAAGTTCCCGGTGGGTGAAATGCGCCTTCGAATGCAATGCCTTTCTAGAAGAATGAGAAATAGCAACAAATAGAAAATAGAACAAAACAAAAAAAAATCTCGAAATCAAGTTAGAAGCTTAGATCAGCTGGAAAATTGTTGATTCGACGAGTGGAATAATTCAATCACAAAATCGTCGTCAGTTGAATGGAAAAAAGCCGTTCAATTGAAAAGAGAATAAATTCATTATTCTAGAATTTATTTCCAATTCTTATACATTATGTGTTGAACGGAAAAGAATTTATGATTACGCTTTTAAAATGATCTTAATTTATTTACAATAATGTTTTAGTTATGTTAGACATTTGAATTATATTTATATTTCTCAGTATTTCCAGTATTTCTCAGTAAATGTATTTTATGTTGTGTAAAATTCTACCATCATCCATCTCTTTAATTTGTTTACCTTTTAGTGTTGAAAACCATGTTCCAATGGAACAGGTTTGTTTAGCTCCACTTTATATGTAAAACAAACATGTTTCTCTAGCTATAACAGCTCGTAACTTCGCCACTTCAACAGTATCAGTAACGCCTGCACACTTTGTAGCTAGTTTGTTGTTTAAAGGCTTGGAATTTTATGGTCCGGGGATTTTAATGTTCGATTTTTACTCCAACGTGTGCTCGGTCGGTAAATCATTTTTTGCCGTTTGCTCACAGTCAGTTACAGTACACACCAACCATCATTATTTTGCGGTTGGAAATTGCACAACAAATTCCAATCGGTCAATAACACACAACACGACGTCGTCGTTCTTGGGATGTGCACATTTTTTGTTGCCTTTCTACCGTAGGCTTCGAGATTCGTACAGTGCGGGACAAATAAAACAAACCACGATGAAGAGAAAGCAATAAAAAAACGCTCCAATGCAATATTTCAAACACTTTACGAGCATCGGGTTCGGGTTCGGAGCAAACCCGGTGTGCACGTCACCTGCAACGTAACCCACCGGTTTCGACCCTTCGTGTGTCGCTGTGTTGCGTTTGCTCGCAACCGTACTTTACACAATGTTGCCCCTGAAATGGGAACCTCATGGAGACCGTGGTAGATGGTCATTTTTATGACGGGGTTCGTTTATTTTTTTTTATCCAGCACACTACCACAATCGGGGGGACGATGACGAAGTTCGGAATGTGCCGTTCGGATGAATTCCTTCTTGAAGATCTTCCGTTCGGTGCAACGGCAACAGCAAAAGGGACACGAATGGTTGATTTACGAAGTGGAAACAGTTTTTCTGCGGGCAGTGTAGATGGTTAATGTACCAATTAAATGGTCGTTGCTAGGACTGTGGGATGTCGTTGAAATGGTTGCCGGTTTTGTGAAGTTTTGTTTTTTCGGAGGGCCACGAACTTTGTGCAGTTGCGTGCACGTTTTAATGTGCGGTTGGGGAATGACGGCAAAATATACTCGCTCGTGGATACTATTAATTGAGCACTTAAAAAATAGTTTTGCATAGGAGGACTACAATTTTGGGTGTTTTATGATTGCAAAACTACATTTATGTTTCTATTTGTTTGTCAGCCACTGTAGTTCATTCGAAGTACACTTGTTATAATTCTAAAATATTCTCACTATAATTTTAAAAATATTTGTAACAATTTATATTTTCTACTTAAGGCGTTAGCCATAAAGCTGCCATCTTTTGCGATCATAAAGCAATTAATTCCAAATGAATAAGTACATTTGGTGTTTTAGTATTTATAGTATTTTTTATAGCAAGATGTACATTTCCATTTTGAATCACTTGATCGGTATATCTAAACTAGTGGAAGTGTACTAATATTTTCACCAAATTTAGATCCCGTCAAGGAAGTACTCGATATCTTATAACAAACCCTTATACATTGATATCAGCCAAACAAACCGTTTACAGTCAAAATGATCTTTTGAAATCGATTTCGAATGACAAAGCATTCCATTTAAACTTATTATACTCTGCATTGTGCAGAGTTTAATTTTTTTTTTCTAGAAAAATCGCGCTTACTTCAGCATGATTGGCACGTCACAATCACGGTTAATGAAACTTCAAATTGTGTCGCAACATGTTCGCCACACCCGGCATGCGGCCCAACCGGGTTACAAGCTTTTCCTTTCCGAAGTTCGAAGTTCCGAAAGCACCGAAAAATCCTCGATAAAAATCGAGCCCGTGAAGACACCGAAACCGTTGGCCGTCCAACGCTGCTAACCCAATAACCTTACACCATTAACGAACACACAAACCTGCCTGCCCCGTAATAGCCCCCGGAGCCGATCGAGATCGTTTTTTTCCCTTCTCGTAGGTACTTTCTGTTCGGCATCGTGTCCAGCTGCCGATGGTGCTTGGCTCGATGTTTTTTTTTTTTGCTTTACTGTGCCTTCTCCATTTGCTTTCATTTTTTGGGCTAAGGATGGCGCAAAAAAGGAAAACCTCCGGTACCGGTGAAGTGGTCGTGCGACAATGGGTAATAGCCCCACTGGAGGGATAAAGTGCTTGCGAAAGAAAAGGCTTCTTAAGGGGGATGAAAGGACTTCGTGCAGAAAGCGCCCACGCTTGATGTTCTCGAGACGCCGCAATTATTTTCTATGTTTTTTTTTTTCGGGGACATTTTTTTGTTGTCGCTGCTGTTGCGGTCCCGCTTCGATATGATTTCGATTGTATGATGAAGTGAACCCCACTGGCCTGGCAGGGGGACTACCGCTGGACCGATGGGTGATGAAATATTCATTGATCGTAATCGTAAATGAGTCGATAATTTACGGAAACTCCTGCCGTGCGGCTTTGTGGTTCCGTGCTGCCAGTAACAGACGTTTAATAGACGATTGGCCTTTACTTTCTGCGGTAGTGGGAGGTACATTTTATTTTCCATTGGAAAGCTTTTTTATGTGTCGTCTTTTTTCCGTATCCTCTGGAGAAAGGAAGGAATAAGGAAAGTTATTTGTTGGAAATACGGAAATAAATTAAATGTTTTCAAAAATGCAATTACATCACACTGATTAAAATAGTAGAAATTTGTTGCTGGTAAAGTGTTCTACTGAAAGTGTCTACGCAAACTTTCAAGAACATCTCCAATCCTGGTAGCTTCTCAGTAACAGAATGATGCTCTGTTAAATGTCCAGCGGGAGCAACCATTATGGAATGTTTATGGCGTCCACGATTGGTTTACCTTTTTTATGGCATTATGGTTGCCAATGCGCTGTTTCATAAAATATTGCATTTTATGACATTATCGCAAGCCTGAGCAAGAACCTTTGTTGGTAATCGCTGTGCCGAAAACCCGGTGAGAGTTTTTCTCATGCGGGGTTGCAAATTATCAATTGTCGCATCAACATTTAATTTGAAAGTAAACTGCAAGCTCGGTGGAAAGGAAAATAAGGTTTTTGAAGTCCAGTCAAGTGTACATTAGGTGAGATGAATTATTTAACATTCCGCTTGAAGGCAATTGAGTGAAAAATTGTTATCCTCCACAGTGTAATCTAATTTTATGTCGAAAACATCACCATTAAAAATAAATAAAAAAAACAAAACAGCTCTTTAAGCCCGGCAGCGCAACCCTACGGCCAGATTTGATAAGTTTTCGTAATCTTCACTTGTGTAAACCAACTTAGGCCTGCCCCATTGAAGGCCAAATGTTTTCCATCTTCCCAGAACTCGAGCTAACTCGCCTAATGAATGGGAAAACCGTGCGTATGAAAACAAATCCAAAACACTCCTTCATGCCGTACGCCATCCGCTCCACGGCCATAGCGGTACTCACCGTTGGCGGTTCTCAAGCATCATATTACTCCCCGGGTAGGGCGAAAGAGTTGCTCGCCGAAAAACTCGAACGAAGAAACAAAACAAACAAAAAATCAAAGCTAGCGATCCTCCCCATGTAACCGGTTTTCCTGTTTTCAACACGTGGGACAGGGATGGAATCAGAATCGTTTTTTTTTGGTTCTTCCTCTCCTGGTTAGATTGGCCGATGGGCAATACTTCAGCAGATCACTTCCAATTAGGGCTCAAACCCATCCCACACACACACACACACACACCCACACACTATGGGTTGGCCATAAAACATTCTCATCATAAAGTTTGAGTGGTGCTGCTTTGGGTAATTAGGGCATTAGCCACATCATAAACTTTGACAGCGTATCACAAGCGGTCATGGGACCGTAGAGAGGGGCGCATGGTCGGCCATGTATGCCCGCTACACTGTGGTTCATGCTCTCCCACATCACCACAATAATCAACATTGAAGCAGTGGGGTGAAGTGAAAAAAAAGTGAAGTAGCTACAGAGAGGTAGAGGCCAAAAAAATGAGCATGAAAAAGGAAACCGAAAAATGGGTAGCTTTTTGTGTTGTTAAATCTGAGACTGAGCGATAATCCGCTGAGGTTGAGGAGTGGACGAGGGAGCGTCGTAAGACGGAAGAAGCTCCGTCAGTGGAAAGCTAATCGGGAAATGTATCAGATGGCGGTGTTGGTTGTGCCGGAAACAGGCGGGTTGCTCTGTAAACTGACGAACCTGTTGGATGGTTTCGTGCAGCCGAGTGAACAATATATTGGTGCTGGTCGATTTATGGACAACCTTTTGTCGATGAAGGGAATAAAAAGTGATCCCCTGACCGTCGACTGTAATAAGACCACTAGAAACACGCAGTTGCAGTTTGGTGATGATTTAAAATGGCGATAAATTGATATTTGATCGTCTGTGCAAACAAAAAAATACGAAAATAATATAAAGAGTGGATTAAAAAGAATTATATTTAACCTATTAACAGTGAACAGGAAATGAATAGCTTAACAAGATACCGTTTCAGCTACTATTTCTTATCTGAAGACGCAAGCTTTGTTGCACGTCCTAATGTCGTGTGTAAAATAAACGTGCGTTTAAATATAACTATAAATATGATAAAAAATCGATCAACCGATAAGAAAGATAAACGTTTCTGTTCTGCGTTTCAATAGATAATTAACCAGATTAGCAAGGCATCATTAAGAGATTTAGCTAAAACGAATGTGGCTCAGCAGCTATTCGATTTTAATTTAATTGAAAAGATGCAGATAAATCAAGAGCTTACGTTTGATATTATCTCTTGGAGTATCTTTTACTATCAATTTTTACTACCGATAATAATTTTGCTATCAAAGATTTTGCTTTAATTTTCGTAGATAAGTGAAGCTGATTTTGTTTTGGTTTAAAAGTCTAATTGTATGTCATGTCATGTCAATCAAAATTGAAAACAATAGTTGTTCTGTTTACCGTCGACCGTTAGGTACTATTTTGGGAAACTTAAACTGGTGCAGATGTTGGCATTGTAGCTAATCGAACGATCACGGTAAGTTCGCGTCCCATTACTCATTTCGCCAGATCTTCATGTTCATTCCGTACAGAACAACACTCGTCTCAACCCAAATACCCTTCGAGCAAAGTGTTTTATTTTCACCCCCTGTGGGTGTGTGTGTGGCTGTCACATCGCAAGGGTACCCTGACGCCAAAGGTGATCATGAAGTGGGAACGTGTCTTTACTCCTCCGCTACCTGTGAGCCTGAAATCTGTACGCGAACCATCTTCGAACCATCGCTGTACTTGCCGTTTTGCGAAAGACACAACGGCAAAGAAGACGGCCATTACCGAGGATGGCCGGGCATCGAGAGATGCATTTTACGCCGGCTGGCACGGTTGATGAAATCCGACACGGTTAATTGTGAATGCATCACATTACGTTGCCGGTGGGGCAAAAGAAAAGACGTTTGACTGACGGCAGAAGTTTTGTGCCGACGGTTCCATGATTGAATCCGGATGCCGAGTGCAAACAGCCGTGATGGATTTTGCATATTGCGTTCCGTTCATTTTGCAGCGAACGCTCCATCCTGGAAAGTACGGCGGCATTTGTGAGATGCTCTGGGTGAAAAACTGTGGGCTGACAAAATGAAGGCAGAAATGTTAAATGAACGACATTTCCTTGCTGAACTAATTTCGCAGAAGCATTATAAACGTCTTGGATTAATTCAGACCAATGTGATACTTCCATTTTTTATGTTTTTTTCATCATCCTAGTTCTATTTACATTATCGTTGTATGCAAACGATTTGAATGTGAAATTATACTAGTTATCACATTTTTGAAATGTATTAAATCAATTCAACGACCTTAATTACTGCTTTAATAATGTTACGCTTAAGATTTAATTAGTTTTATGATGGTTTAACACCAGTTATGTTTCTGTTCCTCTTCATCATTCACATTCCTCGTTGACATTTCAATTTCCGGTCACTAAACTCATCGGCTTCGTGTAGTTGTTTTACAGCTGGGAAGCACAGATTGTACAGCAGGAGTGTTACATGGCATCCTATTAATTTCTGTACACGTATATTTCTCAACCACGAGCATATAACCATAAAAAAGAGCACCAACCCCCACACTTCTGTCGAAATCACTCATCCGACCACTCATCGGGACAAAATGATCTATGCCGTTTTGCCTTCCGTTTACCTGTCGTAAAAATCCGTATGGAAAACCTCGTCCTTGTCTTCACCAAATCATACGCCCGGGCGCACGGGCGTAGGGTTGGCGTCGGAGGGAAACCCCGAAGAGCACGCAATTGTTTTACGGCTTCGGCCTTGTTTGCCGTAAAGCCGAAATGGATGTCTTCATCAATGTCCATCCTCGTCAGTATGAGAGTTCTGGGTGTAGGGTTGGCTGAAAAGCAAACAAATCAAACCCCCGCCAGAAATTCCGACACCAAAGCCGCTTCATATTTGTTTTTATTAGGCAAGTAAAAACACTTTTGTATCGATTTGTTACAACGTTCAAGAAGTGCACCTGTCGTGGGCTGGTGGGTACGGAGCAGCGGCATGTAACGAGATAGGAAGAGCCTATCAAATAGCTTCTGGTGTAGGAATGTGTGGTTACTTTGTTCATTTCTCGGCAAACCGAATGTGATGCTGAAGTTTAGCTAATAGTTTTTGCTCTTGCCGTGGACCCCGGGGGAATACCGGAGGAAGACAACTGCACGTGAGGTCTTAGCAAACACCTGCCACTGGTCGGTTGATACGATCAATGCTGGTAGTGTTGATGTGGCCACAATATATTTATATGTATGTTATTGAAAATATCGATTAATCACCATTACAAAGCAGCAGCCTGCATGCAACCGTACGGATGTGGTCGAAGGATTGATGCAACTGTGGAATGGACACATGTACGTTGTTAAATTTCATGTCATTTGATGCGGGCATCACTGTGATGTGACGTGAAGCTTAATAGTTTCATTCATTTTCCATCCTTGCTCATGGTATCGCTTTTAAAAGCTCAATGTTGTAGCAATAATTTTTATACGCAAATAAAAACACTTTTTACATACTTTTAACATACAAGAACAATATGTGAAACATGAAAGCAAATCCAAAATCCCATCCGAACCGTTCCTCGTGTAACCGCAAAACCACAAAAGTGAATGAATGAACACAGTATTCAAAAAATTATCTATTGAAATTGATGTGTCTAGTTTCACATGGTCTAATAATTCATATCTGACTCCTAGCATGCGATCCGAAATTTAAATAAAATCCACTCAGTGTTCTTTAAGGCAGTTTAACCAGGGTTAAAAGGCGTAAATTGTCATAGTGTAGGGTCATCATAAAAAAATCGGGAAATTCACCTGACATGATGTGAAATACGTTGGGCAAAGCCGTCAAGGTGGTGCTAAATGGTTTCAAAATTTGTGCAAAGTGTCAACTTCTCCGCTAATGGATCGGTATGCGATGTAATTTTTCATTCTGTTTGATTTGGAAACTTTCCCTCCCTCCATCTTGTTCTCCTTTTTGTCTCCCGCATTCACCGTCCAGGTCCTTTGGTGACGGTGAACGATGATCCGACTTGACCGATGAACACTCCGATGCGGATACAACCTCCACAGGTTGTGTACCTCCGATTTAAAAAAATACAAGACAGAACGGAAAATTCGTCCCAGTCTCCCCCGCATGCTGCCCCGGTTGCTGCAAGCTCAGAAAAATAGCACCAAATGAATCATTTTCTTTCGTGACAGGGTGCACTTTTAAAGCAATTTATCACCCACGTGAAAATGCATTTCCCTCGTCAGTCCCCATTTTTTTCTTCTACTGCACGTTACTGTACGGAAAGACGATCTGAGCATGGGGTTGCAAACACCTTTCCCATCGGCAGCTGGTTGGTTGCTGCAGCCGGTCCAAGTTGCATCATCCACGGTGCGAGCATAGAGAAAAAGTGCATTTCAAAACGTTGCGTTCTCGGGCGATTCCCACCCGTTGGGGTGCAAACATTTCCTCCCTCGGTACACTGACAAATGATCCAATTTTCGAGAAAACGAACGGGCGCAGTACGGCCGCCTGCACACGAAATAAAACAGCAAATGTGCAAGCAGTGGGTCAGCATCAGGAAATGCATCAGTCAAACAAACGGACGTGCTTCCAACTTTTCATCTCACGGCCGGCTGGGAACAAACAGCCATTTTGCCGGTTGCGGAGGTTGTTTAATGGAAGCCAGATTTTGGACTTCCTGCAGTGTACGGTGGGTGTGTCACGGGGAGTATATTTTTTTTTCTTTCACCCCACTCGCTTATTCCACAAATTCCGCGCAAACACCATCGTGTGCATGTGTTTGCTAAATTTGCTTGAAACGCTTGGAATGCTTGCGCTGCGGGTGGGGTTCATTAAAATTGATTTGAAAAATATAATTGTATTTCTTCACATCACATTTCTTCGGGTTGGCGGGTGTCGTCTCCCTTGCACTACACCTACCCATACTGTGACAGCTTAACTCGCTCCCGCAGGCCTCGGCGAGAGGTTTGCTGGAGGCAATCAGTAAACAATCAACCGCAACCAAATGGGAAACCCACCGTTTCGCTGTATCTCGGGGCCAAATTTTATCGGGAACCTCCAAGGTACAAGGCACGCCCACCACATCCATTATGCTTGCATGGCGACGAAGCCAGCATAATAATGTTGCGAAATCAATTTAGCATACTTAGCACGAAAGCTTAGGCAATTCTGTGCAGAGGAGGATGGGTTTATAGCGAAGCTATTGGGCGGGGAGTTTTGTATTTTCCTTTATCTAGAAAACATGTATTAACCTGCTTTCCTTACCATTCCCGAACCTTCTAACCGTTAGGAATAATTGCAAAATAAAGGACGAAAAAACACACGCACACGCTTAAAAAACGTTATCACAAAGATGTGTAGCTCAAAACAGGAAATAATCAAACGGAAAAGGAAAAAATAACGCACCTCGGGCAGAAAATTGTTTCAATGCTTTATTCGAACATGTTAGCGTTACCTTAACCACACGCTGTCTCGCTCACTTACTTTTCTCTTTTTATGGGTTCTAGGTTAATGAAGTTTTTGAGGAAAAAAAAACACACACACACACACAAATGCGTTAGAAGAAAGATATGGTGCCGTGTGTAGAATTTTGTTCAACAACGAAATAAAAAGTAAGAACCACCCACCCGTGAAATATAATGATGGAGAGTATTTCGAAAATATTGTTGCTCGACACGGAAATCGCATCATGTTTCGTACCGAAAAAAACCCTTTCTCGTCGATTTCATATTAACCGTAGCGGCCACCCAAAGGAAGCCGCGCGTGTCTTATTAGCCTTCTTTAGTCTAGCGAGGGAATGGCGTTTTTTTTAAATCGTTTACCAAACATCCCACATTTGGTGGATTAAGGGAATAAGGAAAAAAATTACATCATCAAGCACAAAAGTGTTGCATTTCTGGAAATAATTTGTGAAGTTGTTTTGAAGGTATTTAGGTATGAAATGTGTAGTTTTAGAAGCAATTAACTAATCGCATTTCCTTTTTTTTCCTTTCTTCCACCTCCTCAGGTACGTCAATGTGTTAAATACAATGAATCTTCAACCGTGAGTATACTATAATACAAAAAAAGTTTGATGGTGTGTCCTCTCCTATTGTACCTGTATCTCTCTAAAAGCATCCTGTAACAGATGTATTGAGCATTCATCATACACTTACAACTTTTCCCATGATTTGTCTAACACAACAGTCACACCTGTAAAGCTTGATGTAAATCATAAACAGAACATAAAAACATAAAAGACAAATGTGTCTCCTCGACGTGTTTCATCCCAACCCCCTTCCATCGCTCCCACTCCCACCCTCTGTAAAAGTTCCAATTGTATGACCTTTTCTCATAGACATCGTCCTACGTGCATTAAATTTTTCGGTGTCCCGTTTGAGAGTGTCAACAGACGCACACGACGCCATTCGTTCGCCACGCCTAAAACACACAGAGCCAAATACGGAATGGCTGGGCTGTCAATATTCATTTTCGAGTCCTTGTGCCCATCCGCCCGCTTTCTCCAACACTCTATCGCCAGATGTTTGTCAATGAAAAATGTACCTAAAAATAGTGCCTGAAGATGAAGATGGAAGGCCCTTTGTTGGCCCTCGTCAAATGGCGACACTGTCCCAGCTGCTGCATTTGGATGTTGGACGATACACGGGAAAACGCGTCCCGTGTCCACTTCCAGCGATGGTTCTTGTTTTGATACTGTCAAACCATCCGGATGATCCGGACTGGTGCTGCCAGTGACACTTATCTATCACATTAACGTTTGACCTTTGGTTGGATGAGATTGGGACCGAAAATTGAACATCAAACGTTACGATCGAAGGTGATTAAATGGACGAAACAACGGGACGAGTGTTTGTGGGGGAGTGGGAAAAGAAGGTCCAAAGGAATTATGTCTTTTTCCCTCCCCCTACTGGCTCACTTCTGGATGAGCTGTTTAATCTTTTGATTGAGAATTGATAAGATGAAAATGGTGATGAAAGTTGTTTTTTCCTTGCGATCTTCTAAATTTCGAAATTCGAATTTCTTTTATCGAACTCGTTCAGACAATGTCTTACGTAGACAAGTTTATATTCCAAAGGTAACGATTTTACTTTTTCATTTCATTATCTCCGGAATTGATATGCTTTGTGACAGGATGTAAAGTATTTCAAGCATTATTTCTCTCTCGCACGACGACTAACCAACGAAGAGCAATCGACATACGAAAAGAGTTTTTTTCCGGAGTTGAATGATACGAAATATAATGTAAAAAAACATCCCTTAAATAATGTTGATGAAGCGTACCCGGGACATCTCTATGTAGAAAGTGGAATTTGCGGTGTCCTGTACCTTTGCATCCATTTAATGGTCGGTACGCTACCGTCTGTCGCTTCCGTTTGGCGGATGAACACCCCGCCAGTTGTCGCGGAACGTGCCCTTCTACCCGTGCTGCATCGTGCAGAAGTACCATTTTCCTACGACATTCAAATTTCATTAAGCCCAAACGAACGCCTCGCCTACGTCACTCGATCGATCAAATGTCAGTTCCGGTTTTCTATTTCGCTTGTTCGCTGTTCCCCCTGTTCCGCACCATCTTCCTGCCCGCACGTACCGAGGCCCTCCCTTTTCCCTGGGGCGAGATGGCCGAACGAAATTAGATTAATGTACCGTCGAACCTTTCGAACGGAAGAGGACACGATCAACCGAAACAAGATTACCGCACGAACTGAGAATGAATCGATGAATGTACTTCATCCTCACCGGTGATAACGAACTCTCGGCAGGAGTGTTGTTAGTGAAGGTGCAGGATGTGGTTCTTTGGGAAAAATTTCAAGATAATGAAAAGGACTAAAGCACAAACAATGACAAAAATAGTTTTTATTTGAAGGATAAAATTTAAATTTAAAACTATTTCCAAAACAAATTTAAAGTTTCTACCTTACAGTACGGGGAATTAACTTCATGTACCTCAGTGTACAAACAGGTGTTATTGAAGCTGTTAGCTTTAATTGATTTGTCATGTACAACCGTTCGTTTTCTGGATGTCACTTATTATAATTTACATCGGCCACAATCTAAAACAGTTCGCCATGTAACAACAGGTAGACGAACTGATTGCGACCGAGATACCGTTTGCCCTGCCAGAACGGACGGAAATATTTTAGAGTGAATTTCCTAACCCAAGCAATTGACGCTGGCACCATTCAGTTAGCACTCCATTTAACCCATTTGAGAAAAGTAACTAATGAATATGGAATTCTATTCCGTTCCGTTTTCCACCCCTTCGTCCCACCGCGGTTGGGATCACGATCACTGCAAAAAGGGGTTGGTTGCGATGGTTTTCTTTTTTTTTTCACATTTTCAAACGACAACCACGCTAGCAGCGACCCGGTTGGCAATTTAATTCCCAGCCACTTGGACGCTTCGATGACGCGCGGTCGACAACGACATGTGTGTGTGTGTGTGTGTGTGTGTGTGTGTGTGTGTGAGTGCGCGAGAAGTTTAATTAGTTTTGGACACAATAATAATCGGCCGCTCGGCAGACCCGGAACACACTTATAGAAACTAACACGCCATGCAAGTGTAGCTAAATTTAGCACGTCCGCGAATACCACAAATCCCGTTAGCACTCCCTTCTTCCCCCACTCAGTACCTGGCTGCCCTATTTGGAAGTGTGGGAGAAATCAAACCACACGAAATCCGTGTTGTGTTGTGTGCACTCATACAGGGGATGGTGGTGTCGGTGGCCAGGGTTTGAACACTCACTGATGGGATTTTTATGATCCCCGGACAGGTAGGGGGGAGCAAAACCACGGCCCGACGACACACGGGAAAGGGTTAAAGAGTAATTAAATCGTATATGATTTATAGTAACATGGCAAAAGTAAGTTACACCCCGGCAAAATCCAGCCATCGGTTGGTGCAACCTTAACAATAAATGTAGAACATTGTGAGGCAGGGGAAATAGTGGGAAAGAAAAAAAGGTGGTGTTTCCACCCACCAACTGCATGCAAAGTGCACCAGCGGTTTAGCTCTAATGCCGTGTTGGTTCATGTGTGGTGCACGCTCGGTGGCATGCTGAGCATAAATTAAACACGAGTATATTTTTATACTTAAAAAAGTCGAGTAATAAATCTATTTCCTTTTGCAAATGGAATGTACTCTGGTGTCTGGAGAAGGGTTTGCAACGAAAGGAAAAGAATTGCTAGCTCAGCACAACACTACCCTCAACATTAAGAGTTTGATGCACATCCGGGTGTTGCTATTGTTTCAGGGCACTGTTGTGTGTTTTAGTACATGAGCTTCCACTCAAACGTTTCACGTATCCTACTCGCATATCATTAATTAAGGGGATTACAAAACGACCAACTCTTGCAGAGATTGCGTGCACACGAGATGAACCACCCTTTAAGTACATGTTGATTTTCTAATCTCTTAATGACGAGTAGCGAATCTCATATAAGATGCAAAAGATACATTTCGCAACAAACAAAAAATCTCCCCTACTGGAATGTTTTTTTAACAAAATTTTATATTCCACACACTCATAATCGAGTGTGGAAATTCAAAAAAAAAACGAATAAAACAAACACTCAACATGCATATCATCCGTGTTCTGCACATTTTTGTGCAACACAAAACATGTTGTTGCCTGTGTTCTCACTTCACGAAAAAAAAACCTGGCTCACAGTACAACTTTGTACCGGTTGTGCTTATTTTACTTATGAACTTCGGGTCTTGGGGCCAGCATAAAAGCGCACACAGCGTTGTCGTGGCGGTTGTCGTGACGCAGCGAATCGCTAAGAGCGGAAATGTTGTTCGTTAGATTTATAGCCTGTCTAACGGGGCTTGTTTTCGGAGCGTTGCACGGGGATGGTCCCCGCCCAAGCCTCTTTGTGCCGGTTCTCATGATGAAACTTAATCTTTCCTGGTAGCTTCTTTTCAATACAACCTTTCCGTAAAAGGTGCAACAGTGTATATACCACGTGCACGTATTTTTGTGCTGAAAGTAGATCAGTGGCATACATTGCCAGATTCCCAGATTGTATACGTGCCTTTGGAGATGGAGCGAGGCCTTGAACCCTGAACATGTTGAGTAGTTTCACTGCACTGCATTTAATTTCAAGTAATTCCGCTTCCTAATTGCAATTCATTTTTAATCCTTTCTCGAATTTACAAACCACCAGGCGTCTCCTTTCGAATCTACAAACCACCAGGCGTCCGCTTTTTTTCTTCTCACGATTGATTCACCGGGCGCCTCCACCGTATTTTTTTTACGTTTTTGTGATAGCATGCTATTATTACGTCACACATCCCATCCAGACGGTATTATTATACACGATCACGTGTGCATCGACACATGTCCTCTTCTAAAGCGAAGCACTTTCATCGTATTTCAACGGCTTTTTTCCCCATTCGTACACCTTCGAGTCGGTCGTAACCATAGACGATTATTGATTCACGTTTTGCTTTCGCGTATTATTTTAGATTTCTTGCACCCTGCACACTCACATGCGCCAGCCTGTAGTATAGCTTGTTCCTATTCTTTATGAAAAAGCTAAAATGCTTCTGCCATAGGCACTAAGAGCGTGGTGCAATTACCGAACGATTGAAGCGACTGCACAGCGTTGCGTTGTGCTGGCGGGAAAATTGGGCGCATGGAATGGGGAGCAAAAGAACACCGTAATAACATTACAGGAGGCAAGAAGGGAAAAAGAAATAAAACAAACAAAATTGCATCCGTGCAAAACGGAAACAATGACGAAGTGGAACAACAAAAACCGGAGCCAGCGAGAACAGTCTGGCGGGGTCGAAATGGCGTCAGTCAGTGTGCTGGTGATTTACGTTTACGGTGGCATAACGGATCACTTCGCTATTTGTTAAAGTGTTTCTCACCCTCTCCCTCCAAGCAGTGTTACCTCCACCACCTCCCAGTGTGCCTTCGTGTTCCTGTTTTGTTTCTTTGCCTATTTTCATCGACTCATTGCTGATGTCTTCAGCAGACGGCAAACGCCGTCGTGGGTCGCAATGATTGCAAGACAAATAGAGCGTCTTCGTTTGTATGCCCGAGTACACGCATACACACACACAGGGTGATTCCGTGTACCACGGAAACCACAGCTGGCCAACGGTACAGATCCGTGTTTATCGAGGGGATTAAGAGCAAATTCATCAATATCGACTTCCGGCACGAAACTGTGATTTGTCTTCAACCGCACTGGTGTTCGGGGGATGGGTAGACACATTGGAGGAAACACAACGCCAATTGTTACCGTTCTTTGGGGTTAGGTTGCACAACGGTAGTGAAATATTGAAAATCGATTGCAGGAACTACTTATCGCGATGCCGATGCTTAGTGATGTTGATGAATGAGTCTTATTTGTCAAAATTAAAATCAGTTAAGGTAGATTAATATTTGAACTTCCCTATCGGACAAATAGATTACCATGAAATCGGAGAATTTGCTAAACAAATACACTTTTATTTCAGAATGATGATAATGTATTTATTTAAAATCATTTCTATTGAACTAGGAACGATTTTCCCAAGTTCTGAAAAACATAAAGTAAAGTGTATTTAAATTAGATTTTTTTCTATTTCTTAGAACAATTTCAAAACGTATTTAAAAAAATTCAAATGAGTTGCTTATGAAAGAGTTATTTTACAAAGTTATCCAGATCGCTAAGAAAAATCAGAAGTGACTTACAAATATCTCCAAACAAATATCTTCAAGTAAATAAAATATCTCTGCCAGTATAACATAGATACACCACTTGCTCAAACTGTTTCCATGCCTTTCCTTATTTTTAGCAAAATAAAAACAAAATCTGAAACAATGCAACGCACTCTTCGAATCACCCTGTGTCCAGTGTCAAGAACTTCACATTCCCATCATTTCCACACGTCACCGGCAAGCGAATGGAAAACAAAGCACAAGACAAATCCACACAAATCGTCACTTGCCGGCGTCATGAGCCGCTACTCATCGTGTCCCCCTTAAGTGAAAACGCAAATATTCGTGCACCCACACGCACGCCGCACACATAGCCACACACACATACATTACAGCACAAATATTACAGCATCGGTTCGGCCGGGAGGAACGCTTGTTGTGCTTCTGTTCGGATGTCTCGCCCGAATGTGACGATGGTCAGTGACACGGAAGCAAGGTGATGCTGAAACGAGTCTAACAATTCGTGTGTGTGTGTTTGTGCGTACAGTGCGTTACAAGAATGGTCTTCCTTCCTTCTTTTCTTCGCTTTTGATTCCCAATTTGCACATGTTTATGTGAAACAGAAAGGAAAAATGTTTGCGTACTTAAAGCACGTTTCGCACTGGAACTCGGTGTCCACTACGGGTAAGGGAGATGGGCAATGTAAGGTGTCTTTGGAATTGCTTTTGAACCCGGCTCCGTTTTGTCTTATGCTTCCTTCGATTCTTCGATAGCTCCCACGATGACGTCAATGCCGCTTAGGTGCCCTGAGGCGGCATATGCAATCATGCAAGAACGGTTCTGTTCCCATTCTGCCTGCCATATACGTGGTGTCCAAACGTGAGCACGGCTGTGTTTGTGTGCGTATTTCGTTGTTTCTAGCGGCTGGTGAAACAATACTTGCTAAATAGCCAATTGGGCTTTTGCAACTTTGCTATTATGTCATGTTTTGTTTGCTCTCTATCCCACGTCAAATAACCTCTTGGTTTCTGATGCTACCGTAGTAGACGCTCATCTCAGTCTGTGACTTTTTAAATTAACCTGGAGCTACAAGAAGATATTGCATGCCCAAGAGCTGTTTTGATGATGAAAAACCAAATATGGTGTACACTTAAGGAAAATGTTCCAGGAAAGACAACAGACCACTTCCTTATGTCACATTAGGAAGATGAAAACAGGCACTTGCGGAAATAACCATGTGGCTCTTTGGATCTTTTTGATATTTAAATTATTTTCTAGTAGCACAAACATAGATAAATCTGATTATAAATTTTGCACTTATCTTTACTCAGTTCGATTTTATTAAAAAAAAAACTTAGAATCAATTAGATAGACGCAATAAGTATCCAAAACCTATTCTATTATCTCCATGTACTTCTCTTCAGTTGTTTGTAGGGTTTCTAAATGCTTTTAAACATTCAATTACATTTTATCGTTCTCCTTTTATGTTCTTTGAGGTGTTTTGAAATACTTTACAATTGTTTTCATCGTGAAATATTGGCAGCACTACAAATTATTTGCGTGCTACTACAAGTGTTACTTTAAATATTATTGCATACATCCACGAATTTCAGGCCAAAGTTACAGGACCGTTATCTCAGCCAAATTTCTCGCAACTAAATATTGTTTTTTTAACGTTACCTTACCCAGCGTAAATTCCACTCAGCACATTACATTGCGGAAGCCATAAGCTAACTGCACTTTAAGGCTTCGTTCAAAGCAGCTGGTCATATACCTGCGATGGAATCATTACGATGTAAATGCATACACTTGAGCGCTTGCACACACACGCATAAGCGCTTTACCTCAAGAAACTGTACTTAACCGCAAAATGGAAACCTTCATCTCGAGAGGACTGTTTTCCTTTATGCTTTCACGAACAGGGAGCATTGTTCTTGTAGAATGTACGAAGAAAATTACATGTGACCTTAACATTACAGTTTAAGGGAACAAAAAAAATCATCTCCATTGTTTCGCGTTGCGACCTTACGTTCAAATAATCCCTCTACACTCGCCCTGACCGTACGCGGACAATAAAATAATACGGCAGGGTGGGTGCAGAAAAAAATACAAAATGGCCACTGTAAATAAATGCATGTTTTACGTTTTCCCATCCCATCCGGCTATCAACAGCATCGCAGCAGTTCGTTGGCTTCCGTTGAGATGGAATTCAATTTTTAATAAACTTAATAATCGTCGCCTTGGGTGAGTTCGTCGATCTGCTTCCGTTCCACTGTCAGTCGGGTGTGAAAATGTTGTATAAACTCGAATCCATCCGGTGTGAATGGTGAGTCGCTGCCAAGTAAACGTTGATCCGCAATGCAATCGGGGTGAGGGGTGGAACCGTTTCTATTGGAGGATGATGAGTGAGTCATTTGGAATGTTCTATTCCGTTTTTTCCCATTGACTCATAACTTTGGAGAAGCACTAGCATTGTCATCTTAGTACAATCGTCGTCAACTATCGAGTAAAGTGATGACAAAACATGGAAGTGACGCATTATTTTGCTCTTTTGTGGATTTTCCCAAAAGTTAACGTAGAGAGAGTAGACCAAATCCATCTGTCTTTGATCATTACAGTAAATTATAAAGGAAACTTTTGATTCTTATATCTGTTCTACGTCGTTAGAAATAGTTTAATGTTTTATTCTTTCTTTCCAATCAAAACGGATTATGACGTAACAAGACTTCAATAGCCTTGATTCGTTTTAAGTGATCTGTAGATAGGAATTTTAATTCCATTTTTTGTCTGTATAACTTAAACCCATTGATTGACAATATCGGAAAAAAGTTAAAAATACCCAGTAAATATGACGCTTTCCTTATGCCTGTTCCAGGCATACTCAGGAGTACAGAATGTTTGATCTATCATCTTTGACATATCGCAAAACAACACTTCCATCAATCTCTATCAAGAAATAGGAAGGCAAAAGAGTTGTTTGGGAGAATGTTTCCATACATCAACATTTTCCAGTTCTTGGAGAAGGTCGCCTGTCGATCGTAGGCAGCATGAGGTACGATTTTTCGATTAATATAAAATCAATGATATCTGCTGCTGCTGCTGCTGATGCTGTCATGATTGACACCCGGTGCTTGACTTTTCATCGATAGCTGCAAATGTTTGTGCAACGTACGAGCTTAGTCGGCTGAATAGACTGCTTACCTCCTTTGTCCACCCGAGAACGTCTCGAAACGGACCTGCCAAGTTCAGGATGACGATTACGATGTCGTTTCTGTAATGGCCCCGGTAGCGTGTTCCCGTGCCAACACCATGATACGTCTTCGTCTGCTAAATTGTCTCAGCACCGGGATCATCCTTATCGTTGTCTTACCGTCGCTCGAATGAGCCCGAATGTGAGATAAGCGTTGAATGGCAAGTTATGTTTCTTGCTATGAATTTTAAAAGCGTCATAGCACACTCTCTCCAGGCTGCTGTGAGCTGAGCAACGGTACGTACCACACTAGTCCACACTTAGGCAAGGACGTCCCAGTGGCCGAAGGACGGTGAGTTTGTTTTTCCTGTTCTACCATTTCTCCTCTCATGACCTCGCATGCCGCATGCTAAACGATGAATTATTGGTACTATGGAGTACCTGGGCACAATGTTCCAAGAATACCATGAATGGAACTGTTCACACTGGAGAACAAAATAAGCGCCCAGGTAATGCTATGCATTTGCCATCCTCAAGCGGGATACGTAACTAGTCCGTTCGTATGGAGTTCCTTACTTCGTCCAGCGTGCTTGTGGATGCATCCACCATGACACAGGATGCCATCAGGAAAAAAGCACACACTCAACACACACAACCCCGAGAGGAGTTCCGCAAATGGTGGGGATAGAAATATCAATTACTTTGTGTACTTCCGGTCTGCTGACGGAGAAAATAGCTCTCTTCTTTCGTTGAAACACCGTCGGTCATCGGACGACAAACAGCCCGGTTGATGGATTGTGTCCAACCAGACCACCCCATCTACGTTTCAAGCCGGTTTTCGCACGGGATTCTTTCCAAAAGCGGTCAAGAGGCCGCTCTTTTTCTTTAGAAGTGCTTGTAAAAGCTGCCTTAAGGGGGCAATATGCTATGGTTCGTCCGATCGATATTGTGTATCGATGAATGGGATCCCTCGATTATGATTATCGATCATTAGCCGGTCCATTATGGTTAGTCAGTATATCTCGCATCAGACGGATGAATGCAAAAGGCACATTCCTTTGCGTCAGCACGGTTAAATTCTTTTTTACAATAAGAGCCGTTGGCATTCGGGAAATCGTATGCCGATCACAGCACACAATAGAAGAGGGTGAACATTATCCATTCCGTGTGAAGAAATTTGTCAAAAAATGTTCTATTACTCTTGAAGAAATAGCTTTTCAAAAAGCATTGAATTAAACCCTGAAAAATGATCTAAATAAATAACTTTTCCCGGGGATGTAGAAATTAATTATGAACTGTGCCTAACTTACACAACAACTTCAAACTAATAAAAGCACTGTAGTAGTAACATTACAGTACACCGACAACACTCCGGTAAAGCGAAACTGAGTCCTCTGTTTATGCATGGCTTACCATGAATTCCATTTCAATCGCAATCCGAATACGTTGCTTGAAACTTTTCTTCCTTTGACCCTTTGGGTGGAAAGTTAATTCGCTTTTCATCTCACTTTTAAACCTCTCCCATCTCTCCATTATGCCCCCTGTCAACCCGCTTTAATTGCTACATCAGTCGAGTTTTCGGGTGCATTCTAAATGAGCTGTGTGCGTTCCGCAGTTTCGGTTTCCCATCCAATCAGACTTTTACGGGGATGATGGGGATGTTCTCATTGCGGTTGCTTTGACAACGTCAGTTGACCGTCCCGTTAGCAAAAACTGTCCGTGGTGCTGGTGTGTATGTTTGGGGGTTTGCGCCACTTTTCAAACGTACGCCCAAAACCCCACCTCCATTAGCAGAAACTCTTTCACCAAGGTAATTTGCAAAACTCGGCAATGCTCGGTTGCACTTTTGCTCGGTGCGGTGGCACCATGAGTTTCGGCGCTACTGTGCTTGCTGTGCCTTCCAAAGAAACGACGGGCTGCATATTTGATGGTAACTACTTTCGATGGTTGGTGTCTTGTGTGCCGAAAAACTGTGGCACAGACACTGTGCTGCGGTAAGGAAGTACTTTTAATTAGCGAAATTAAAATAACACAGATGCGATGAATTTCTCATGATTTGTTTGTTACTTTCCAGCATCGGTGGCAGGACGGAAACGGTGACGCATGATGTTGATTGACTCATTAGTAATATTAAACTTTCGTGCAAGATGGTGGCGGTTTGTTTTATTCATTCCAATTGAAAAAAATAAACGAAAAACATCTCGATGCAACATAAAAGTGTTCCATTATAAGTTCAACTGCTACTTGAAATAAAAGACACATAAGGATTGCTGGATAATCACAATCATTTTCTTTAATTAATTGCAATGCACCACCTTCGAGCACGTTTTCATCAGCGCTGAAATTAATGTCGACTGCTCCGTCGCCGTTACATCGGCAAGATATGCAATCAGAGAGATTATATTAGATTGCAATCACTTCACGGCAGGCACGTCGTTGAAGATGCACTCTTCATTACCTTACGAGAAGACTTTGATGAACCGGGAGACTGAATAATCTCATTCAATGTTGCTTTTTTGCTGCTTCCTTCCATACCCATTCCACATACAAATGATGCTGAAATCGAAAATAGTCGAGCTCTCTGTGTGAGATGAGGTTGTTTTCTTTCCTGTCGCTTTGCATCACCCCAACAGAATCGTCCCACCTTATTTCAGCTACCCATGGAATGTACATGCGTTTAAGTGTGTTTGTGTTTGTGTGCTAAGGTACAAACACACTGGAAGAAGATTAAGGAATGCAATACCGGCAGCATCCAAGAAATGCAGCGATGCAGAAAAAATGATTGGAATGCTGTTTTTCAAGCAATGCCAAGAAAGAGAGAGAAAATGATGGTAGGACAGCAAAAATAACCTTCTCTACCTGTTAGCTCTACCACACTTTCCTCCACGTCCCTCCATCTGACGGATGTGGCCTGAGGGTTCGAGGAATCGGAGGGACCAGAAAAACGCTTGTAATGCTTCCAAGAGGTGAGTTCATATTCAAATCACTGAGTGAAAGAGCGAAGCAAAGTTCACATAACGAGATTATCCTGCCCGTGACCGGAAAACGATGTCCGAGCAAACCGAGCAAAGCGGCACCGTTTGTTGTTTCTTCGTTGCGTTTTTTCCCTCCTCTCGTTTGCGTCTTCCTTCCATCGGACACTATCGGCACTGGAAGGAAGTAAAATCAGCCCATCGATGGAGCCGCCTAGTCGTTCTCGCTAGCGAGATGGAGGCGCCCAGTCATTCGCTTAGAAAATGGAGGCGCCTGGTCGCTGTTACACATACACAGAAAAAAAAAACACGAACATGCATGCTTGTCGATTCTCGGACAACGAGCAGGACGATGCCGTCCGGCGTTCGTGCTAAAAACTTGCCCCGACGGCACACGAGTGTGAAAAATAGCTGATGTCGACAGTGATAGATACGAGAATTTATGATAATTTAATCAATCATTGACTTGAGCGCGAATGTCTGGTATCGTGGGAACGGTTGTTGTGTGCAGCAGCGTTTAGAAAGATGAAGCAGCGCACTTTCTCTTTTCTCCATCCCGCCAGATTTACCTCCAACAGTCTTCGCTATGCATAAATCAAAAAAGTTGGTAGGGAAATTTGTTGAAGCGCTTGAAAATTGTTACTATCAGGCAGAGTGAGCGAATACATTGAACTGAAATGGATGATTTTTTTTTGCTGAAAGATAAACACACTAGGGGGAGAAAGAGACAGTGAACGAGTGACAATTCAGTTGACAGATAGGTACTTGAGAGTACATTATAAAGTCAAGAGTCAACCATTTAAAAGCATCGAACAATCTGTAGCTGGCGGGTTTGACACATTTCAGTTACACAGTACTCCAGTATTCATGGATTCTACAAAATCGTCTGCCATGAAAGATAAAATTATGAGAGTTCATTACACTCATACATCAATAGGACATAGCCTAAATTTCGTGGTGCTGTACATATTGTGAAAGTTAGTTTTTGCTAAAATACTAAACAGTTGATTGATTTGTTGATCAATTTTCCACGAAAATATTGTGCCTTTGCACGAACTGTTTCCCATCAATTATGGGTGTACAGATTAAGTTTTAATTACTTCTTTGCATGACAATAATGCAAACGAACTTTGCTTCAGCATTTTCAAATTTTCAACATCAATGAGGACACCAAAGATTCGTGGAAAAGGCTCCACACCGTATCGATTGGTGATGTTTTATCTGAATTGCTTGTGAAAACCACCGAACACAGGAACGAACAACGCTCTCAAAAGGTTTGATGTGGTTGATGTTTTTATTGTTCATTTGCTGCTCTTTCCTATCGTCCCCCGGTTCGTTGGTTTTCAGCAGTATGCTGGTGTGTGTGTCCACTCGATCGGATAAACACCCATCGAACAATCACGATTAAACAGTTTGTGCCTGGTTTTGATCTTCCCGTGTACATGTACACACGTTTTCAATATCATTTTTCACGCTTTTGGTGGCGAGTTAAAGTTCATTCGCCGCCCCCACGCGCACGGCACGACATCTCGGTTAGGATACGTTGAATACGAATGTTCCTTTATTCACACCCACACACAAGCACATCCGGGTTGGCGTGGCCGGTAGTCGTAAAATGCTGCACCACCAGCAAACAGGCGACACCCCACGCTCTGTCAAAAGAAGGAGGGGGGGGGGGAGGAGGTGAATTCATGCTGCCCGGAACAGCCATTGACTGATGATGATGGGGTCGTTTACATCAAATCGGTTGGTTTGGGAAACGCTTTCAAACGGTGGGTTGAAGTTGATCAGAGTGCAATGAACAACAAGCTACCTACGAACACACCCACCAGGAACTGATGCCGCGTAAGCTTAACGTCGATGGATTTTGACCACCAATCGCTACAGACACGATGTGGTTGGACATGCAAACGTACTACATGTGAGTCACTCACATGGCGTGACAATTGAATCAAGTTGCTAGATCCATGTCCGGTACATGGGCAACAACATTTTCAGATTTATGGCGATGAATGCAAATTTCGTTGTAGGGTTCACATTGCTTAAAGCTGCCCATGGTAGTCATTTTGAAATTAAACCCAAGGCTAGAGTTAATTCTATCGATCTGCCTTCATCTCCATGTCTAAGCTCGCAAGGAACTCGACGTCGATTAGATTAACTCCAAAACCCGACGGGTAAACGATACAGTCAAATGGGATTACCGATCGATTATCGCCCAATATGTAGGTACTTTTCCCGATTTCGAACGTTATGGTGCCATCTTGGTGATGATGGAAAAGTATCCCGCAACAGGCACAATGACGACGTAATTTGGAACTCTGAGCGATGTCTTCTTCAGCACGATACTCATGGAGTCGTATAACATGGGAGCTCGATTTTTCCGACAGGAAATTGTGCTCAGAACGATCCGAAGGAAAGATTGGAGAGAAATTCGAGTTGGATGACGTGTCCCAATTGGCACCAGACAAGATTTCCGGGAATTTCATCGACCGTAGAAGTAATTGGATCGTTTCGATGAAATGAACCAGAATGGTATGTTTAAATTAAGGAGCAAAACAGCGAATTAAAACACTTCTGAGACGATTTGGTTATTTGGGATTGAAAATATATTTACAAAAAAGTGTCCTTAAAGTTATAATTTTAAAAGATTCATTATTATAAATAAAAAAATAACGCAAAACGAATGACTAAACTTTTGGCATCAGGAAATCCCTTGAACGCATCGTGTTATTTAAATACTTTGACGAATGGGGTTTTTGCTGCTGTAATGTTGACATATTTCTCTACGACAATCATCATCATCTACGTGTCTTGTGACGGGTGCACTATTACACTTGGCATGGGGATACGATTATTTTCCCTTAGCATGGCAAAATCTTGTCACTTCTACCGTGCGATATTGGCACGCGATACAGATCCAACGCAACGCTACGATATGCCACTAACGCACACTTAAAACCACCCCTGTGCAATCTGTGCCGCACACACCCAGCCTAGCTAATTTGCGTGTCAAACATTTGCAAACGATCGAGGCACGATCTTCTTGAAGGTGAAGATCACCGCAAAAAACAGGGCGGAGAAAGTGACGTGTGTTGTTCGATGGGATCGATGATACATTCCGATACGGGTAAGGAAGTACGCGACCGCAACCGACCACTACAGTGTTTGCCACTTATCGTTGCGTCGGGACACGTCGCGGCGTTC
Organism: Anopheles minimus; assembly: GCA_000349025.1. NCBI lineage: Eukaryota > Metazoa > Arthropoda > Insecta > Diptera > Culicidae > Anopheles > Anopheles minimus. The sequence goes on from KB663721.1 coordinate 7,072,902, forward strand.
CCTGTGTTGTAGTGCGTTCAAGTAACAGTGAATCAATATTTTGCTTTCCTTCGCAGTAAATTGACACCCACCTACAGTAACCGTGCATATCGTCCTCAGAGCGGCACGCGAACACTTACACGCTTCGGTTTCAGTTTCATTTAATGCAGCCCTTTCATTCCTTCAGTCTATTTTCTCCCTTTTGACCCACACAAACAGACAGACACACAGCCGTCACCACTATTTCATTTATGCGTTCGAGTTGAACGAGCGGCAGTATATGTGTAAAATGCACCGAGTGCGCACAGTGATTCAGTAGTACGGTATCGTTGTCTCGTTGCAGATCGCCGACGTCGCCACGGTGGAAACGACGGACAGCTCGAGCTACAAACGACTGATATGTAAGTACTTAACCACTTCCGTTTTTAGCTTTCAACCTTTCCAATGAGTTTGGTTTTTTAATGAACGACACATAAATTTACACGTTTCGCAAACGGATTAAGCGTTAGACAGTTTTGTCAGTGAGATTCATTAGTACCTACCGCCGGCGGAAACATAAGCAAACAGGAACACGAATTTCTCGAGGCCGGTATTTATCTGAACGCATTGTACGACATTTTACCATCATCAACAAAAAAGTGACAGTGACAGTTATGCAACGATCAGATCAAAACAACGTTCCCTGATAAAACAATTATTGAGCGATGCAATGGATGCATTTATTACATGTGTTTGTGCGCGTTACCTTTAGGCAAGGCTTTCTTCGCATGTGTTTGTGCTTCTCTGTACCGTGATGCACCCTGTTGACCGAACCAATGATTTAGTGCGTGCAGTGACACTCTCGCTTTGGGACGACGGCGGTACAACAAGCGGCGGTGTAGCTTACAGTACGAACCCGCATTAGTTTTCCCTTGATCATCCACACTTCCGCCCGTGTGGGCGAGTAGTTTATTGTCGTTTTTACCCGTCACGGTTACAATTACGATTCGTTTCGTGCCACTGCACTGCGCCCCTCCCATACACGATGGGCGCGCAAGAAAATTGAGATGGAAAAAGAATTAAAAGACCCTATTGGCAGTGTGCGCCTAAAAGGGGTGATATCGTGACACGGTCGCATGGTACTGGCGGTGATGTAATTGGTAATAATTCATGCTCAAAACGGCCATCGTGTGTGCGATGTGATCTGTGTAGTTCAGATTGCACAGAACATTGGATGTTATTGTTTCGGTGATGCAATTTTGAAGACAACCATTATGCATGATGCGTTTTTTAAATATGCATAATGGATGTTGGTGAATGGTGTTTTGGTGTTATTGGAGCAAGTTGGATTTATTTGTTTAAAAAAAAGGCAAATATTTGCGATTGGGAATAGTAGCACTATTCGCGACGCAAAAAAGTGTGATAAATCGCACTGTATGTATTTACTATTACAATCGCTTAAAGGTGTGATTTTGAACTAATTAAACATGATGCTAATTACTGGAATTAGCAACATCTTTCGTATTACGATAATTTTCTGATTCATCGATGATAAAAAAAATGATTTCCTTTGTTATTTTAATAAAAAAAAATACAAAAACTCCAATTAATTTACCAATTACTTGCCGAAAGCTTGCAGTTTAAAATATACAAGCAAATTTATTTATCCTACAATCAAAGCTAATTCTACGAGAGTTAAGGTACTATTCGAGACACCCTATAAATTAGTCATGATTGCGGTATGTTATACCAAAGCAATATTGTTTCTGTTAGAATAATAAACAGCCCCAACCGAGGTTGGCAAGCGCTGGCCATAGTTTTGGGCCTTCCATTTTCCAGGAAACAAGGCTTTCCACCCCGTCTTGTTTCAGTTTGTGTCAAAGAGTGAAACAGACCCACCTCCCACGAATGCAAAAGTCTGACGGGTTCCATCAGCCTCCGCCACGATGAAACACGGTCTAATAATGCCCACAGGGTATTGTAGAGCGCGTCTGTTTCACGTGAACCAGTAATGGAAACCTTGCCTGGGCGAAACTTTACGATCGATCAGATTCCCGGAACAGTTGATGATATACCACTTTGGGCAAGTACCGTACGGTCCATCGGTATCGGGCAGGTACATGTGTACTTTCAACCGAAAGCTAATGGTTGGGTAAAATTGAGCATTCTGTAAAATCAGACTATCTGTCATAACCATCTTTCCCGCTCTCCGTGGTGGAAATATTGATTCTCGAGAATTAAACTTCAAATCAATTCGACACTGACACCGAACCTGATTAAAACCAAAATCACATGGAAAAACAACGATTTAATTAATACTAATGAATTTTGCAATAGTCCTAGTCAACTGCTGGTGATGGCTGTCGCAGACACAACCAGGTTTCGTCTACTTCCTCGCTGCCAGCAAAAGGCTTGCGTTTGATTGCTGTTACTATCTTTTGCACATTCTCGCTGCCTGTGTGCGCTTGCGATACAATCCGGTGCCAAGCGTTCGAGGCAGGACCGCAGGGCAGGACAATTAATCCCCGCTAATTAGAGAATAGATCTTCCAGGGAAATGCTGGTACGTGCATTCCTTTCTTTTGCCTTCCATTTTCTATCAATTAAAGTAACGAAATTAGACGTTTTTGTGAAACGAACTCCACGGTGGGATGTTGAATTTAAAGCAAATGAAGCATTCTTCTATTGCAACGTACTGCTGCAACAACTCACTCGGTTCCGGTTTTCACACATTATCTACCATCGATGAGCCTTGGTTACGGTTTACCCGCGCAACAGCACAGTGTGACATGCTCAGAAACACGGTGACGGTTGACGTGTTGCGGCAGCCATAAAACAGATAACCCTGAAACGAGAACTGTTACATCGGTAATTTGTTAATCTGTTGAGTAATTATTTTAATTACTCACTCGCACACTCGCGAAACGACCGTCAGAATCGCGTGCGGCGAGGTTAGAGCCAGTAGTAAGCAACGGCAGCAACACCAATAGACAACGATCACACGCGCACACACACGATCTTGCCTTCCGCTTATGCAAAAGCGCTGGAACTGTAACTGATTGCTGTGAAGAGTCGACGTCAACCCGGTACTGAGCACAGTACAAGTGCATAACAATCTTCGGTGACAGGTTTTGTGCTGGTGTACTATTAAAGAGGACGTTTGTTCCTATTCTGGAGTGATTTGAAGCGAATTTTTCATTCCCGTTTAGGTTTGTAGTATGTGATAAAATGTGTACAGAAGTTCTTTATTCTCTCCGTCCATTATTTAATGAACTTAGCGTCGCACTGGCACCCGGGTGATATTGAGTTAGCATGTTAGAAAATTAGTAACCATCCCATACGAATGACGCACTATTTGAATACCAGAACTCATGATAATCTGCCCTATTTTACACCACGCACACCCCGTGTTCCCCACTGTCAGGACACCATTTCGATATGGACGAAAAATTCCAACATAAAGGAACATTCCAAACCATATCAGGGCCATCAATCGCTTGGAGTACGAATTTTAGCATACGAACGCACCCACCCGGACCAGGGCACAGTAGTGATCGTTATGAGCAGATAATTATATAGTACGCATGTTACTAAGCTCCACAGCATTCAGGACGGTGCTCCACCCGTGCCATCCATCCCATGGGAATCGGACACGACACAAACTCATGTCCGCCCGGTCCCAAAACTACTCCGGACAAACTCCGAGCGGAAATTAACCAATCCAGTGGTGCGTTCGATACTTTGATTGCCACTTTACGAAAGCATTTAATTGAGTTTACTACATGATGCAGCAGACCGACCGGGATACGGCCGTTCCGCCTGACATCCTCTGTTGCCACTGGTGGAATTGCATTTGGTTGTTGCATTACTGTTGCCGACCATCGTCTTTCACGGGCGGACTTGACAACGCTTGAAGAGACATACTGAAAGGATCCTAAAGCACACACTGCTACTAGCCTTCATGTGCGTACTACGTCAGGATGGGGTCTCCGCTGTCGGTGCTTGACGATTTGAGCAACGGAAACAACTCCCACTAGCTTACACATACACACACCGTCTTTTGGTCGGAAAAGCCGTCCCGCTTGGTTGTTTGCCTAGGTCAATTGCCAATGGTAAGGTTCATACCATCGCCGTACGAAAACTGTTCCATCCACACCAATGGACTGCGTGATCAAATGGTCAGCTGGAACTTCCAGCTCTCGTGTGTGTTCGTGTATTTGCTCAAAGTCCTCCGTAGCCAACCGGAGCACAGTGAAGCAACTGTGGTTGAAGCGGTCGGATTTGGGAATTACGATTTCGTGTCCGTTTCCGCTCGTAAAGAGATTTATGGTGCATATGTGTGTGCAAATGCACTAGTGCATCTTTCACAAAACCATTCCGCAATGCAACGAAGGCAAATTTCACACTCTCAGCTTTTGGGTGGGAAATTTCACCGCTTACAGAAGCAACTGGTAGCATTTTTCAGTTCTGCAACAGTTCACGCTTTTCATTATGCAACCCGCAGCGAGTCTTTAGGAGCGATGGAAATTCAACTGGGAATGCAAACATTATGTCACTTCCTTGGACGGCTGGAGATGTGCCAATACCGTTGATAGATTGTCCCATTAGGTTGGGCAGGCCTTCGAGTACAATCTTTCAACGGGCCATTTAGCTTGATGTCATTAAGATGCAGTGAAGTAGGTCGTAGTGCCTGCACCGTCTAGCTAGACAGTACAGGCGTATTACGTGTAGGTGTCGCGGGTTTATATTTTTCCTCCCATACACTCCACGATTCAGCGAAAATCTCGGCAATTAATCAAATTTATGAAGCAAGTGGAAAAACACTTTCATCAAGCGTAATGGACTTGGTGGGACAGCCGAACGTAAATCCACGGCGTCCACCACGGTCATGGGGTAATGTGCCAAAAGGTTATTAGACCGTCACCCGTGTTATGCGTGCTAGAGCAGAATTTTTACAGATGTTTTAATTGAATGATTAAAAGTTGATTTCTTCAATGGACGATACGTTTTGTTTTTAATTACAAGTGGTCATCGTCATCGCCTACATAATTCCACATTATTTCCGTATTTCGAGTACATTCGTATGAACGTTCTATTTTATTGATGAACAGTAGAAAACTTTGTACAGATAAGTTAATTGTTAAAATAACAGTTGTATTTTATATTTATAGTAACACTAGCTCGAAATAAAACTTATTTGCCAAAAAGTTTTGGCGCTACCCACTGATTTGCACGTACCATTCCTACCCAGAACTAAAATAGAAAGCATACGCCGCTCCATAAATCAAGCCGGGAGAAAATCCCAACCAATTTATCGGGTTTCACCGAACAACGCATTGTATTGCGCAATTGTTGCGCGCTATCAGTGCCTTTTATCACCGGTACTAGTTAGCGTTGCAGGCACAACCTTTTCCTTGCTATCGGAAAATCGATCGATTGGTCCAATCCACCGCCGACTCCCCAGTTGCCAGTCCCCTCTCCGATGGTGGACCGACCCGTTTGCAAACCAACCTAGGCTAACTTTATCGTTGGCTGGGGCCGAAAGTTGGGTGGGGAAAAGGAATGGGAGCTTTTATCAGTGAAAACACCCGCTGAGCATACAACGCTTACTAAACAAGTGCTAATCGAAACGGTAGAATGTGTGCATGCACCATTTTCCCTTCCGCCATTTCTTTTTCCTGGTTTATCCCGCCGTTTTGTTTGATATCGGGACGACCTTTCCCTGCAGCCTCGAACCGTCGAGCGGTGAAGTGAGGAAGAGAAAGAGAGAGGAGAGGCGTTTCTCCGGTACGTCAAAGCAAACTTTTTCCACTTCCGGCTTTGAAAGTCTATTGAGCAGGAAACCTAAAAACACAACAGAAACACACACACATACACGGACACTACTGTAGTCATTGGCACTTTGGCAATCATACTACACACGCTTCTTACAATCAAACGCCAATTTCCGTTTCGAATGATAAACAAAGCGGACTGGAGCGGGAAAAGCAGCAAGAGAGTACCGAAATAAGGTAGCGTATTGATGCCGATCAAAATGGAGGAAAGTGGGAGTGTTGCAACCTTCACGCCATATTGCTAAACGTCCTCGCCATGGGGGTGTGTGTGTGTGTGTGTGTGCATTCCTAACCCTGATAGACAAAGGGAGCTGATAGCCGACGTGTAGTCACGCGATAACGCGACAACTTACAGGCCATCATCGATACGATGAGTGTTTTCCCAAAACCGTTTTCCTCGAAGCCCCCCACACACGGAACCCACTTCCAGCAAAAGCAATAGAAGGACGGCAGAACAAAAAAGATGGCCAGATACACCGGATGGTGGTCTGTCGCCATTTGCATAACCTTATCTGGGGGTAAATATTTGCGCTCGAGAACTGGTAAATAACTGGTGCATTGGAATGAACTTTGGTGCCTCACACACCGGGTGCTTGGAGTTTGAGGCGCAAGTGAAAGCGTAAAAAGGGGGTCGAATGCGGAGTTTATGGGGAATTGAAAAATTGGACAACTTCTGCTGGTGGAATTGGTGAAACTTTGCACTTTTAAGAGTCAATCATGAAGTATGAATTTTTTCCCTTTCATAGATTCGGTAAGGGTGTTTTTATTAATTTTTAAAGAAAAGTTGCCAGACGTTATTTTGAACTTCAGTTTTCCTTCGCAGACGATCAATGGAACTTAATTCTATTTTTATTTACTATTGAAAATATCAATATATTTTAGTATTTTTATGGAAAATGATTTATGGATTTTGAATGTCTTCTACGACTGGAGGAATTTTTAAAGAAACGAAAGCAAAATCTTCCAATATCTTTCAGCTGTGTCAAATCAAATCAAATCAAAGGGATGAAAATGCAAGCTATTGGGTGATGCAGTGTTAAGTTCCGAAAGGATTTATTACAAAGCCTTAAGTTCACTTAAGTAATCTAAAGCCTAATGTCCAATCTAGGTTAGAGGACTGCAACAGGCAACAATAACTGTCCATTTTATGTTCTTTATTTGGTTTGTTACTTTTTGAGGCAACAATCCTCTTTTATCCCTAACTTATGCTTCCTACCTGGAAGGAATGCATAATGTCTTCAATTTTCAACAATTATCGTATCACCTTCTTGACCACCCAATTAAGGGTTCGTCCTTCAGCGGCACTCATTGGCTTAATTCTACCGTAATCTTACCTTAATGTGAACCTTTTTGTCTTTTGGGATTGTGAAAGCAGCTCTCACCATGCATTCCTCTGTGTTACAGTGTACCGAAAACCTCGTCCGGTTGTGCTTTAATGTGCAGCTTTATTTCGATTGGATTTTTCCCATAAATGCGACACGGTTTCTTGCTTTGGTCCAGTGAAGCTGATAGATGCTGAACCGTATAGTACAGCGCAAAAGCTATCTATATCCCCTGGCTCGTGCGTGTTGGATGTTGGACAAATATTTGCATACTTCTGTTTCTTTGCTTGCCGGGCGGGTAAAGCTGCAACGAAAAGGGCGGGGAATAGTTCGGTTTCTCGCAACAGCCCAACAGCTTTCCGGCGAACCGGCAGTGTATCCTTTTCCCATTTTGCTTGGAATTCGATCGACTCACACGGAACCGCTCGGTGCTGGACCGGTATTAAGTGATTAATGTTATGTTTTTCCACTTCAATTAAATCGGATCCAACCGGCCAATACCCCGGAGCGGGTATTTGTGTGTTTGTACATGAAAGTATCGGTGCTACATGTGCCGATGTCTCCATCTGGTCCGAAAATGCCCACGAGGGAATTGGGTGCTGCTGCTCCATCGCCATGATGCTTCGAACCGGATGAAACCGGTGAGACCATGTAAACATGTTTGCACGCAGCATTTGCTATGGCCGACTGCTTCCGATCCTGCTGCGCTATGTGTGCGTGTGCTTGTGTGTGGGAGTGTGCGAGTGTCCTGCGTCTGTTGTCAACTGGCCGGTTGGCGATCGCCGGCAAACCGTTGCTACACGACTCGCACCAAGGTTACAGGGCTGTGAGCGATTCAAAATAAATGTTAAGCTAATTAATTGGCTCCTCCACAGTACTGAGGCATGAAACAGTGTATGAAACACGGATCTTGTCCACCCATCGTAGGTGATGTGGGGTGAAATTGAACAAGACATGTATGCGAGTGCGTGTGTGTGATGTTGCAATTAGTTTGCAATGGCGCTTCCGGATAGAGTAAAACGCATAAATAACGCATTGATGCGTTTCGATAAGCTTATAACTTTGAGTTAACTAAAATTTAACAGAGGTAAGTTAAGTTTTTATATTGTTGAAAATTGTTATCCTGTACAGTTTGTTCTTAACGAGAATATCAAAATCTCCCAATGTTGAAGCTCCCGATTTCAAGACAAGCGCCCACAAACACACAAATAAAAAGGCACAGTTTAATTTAATGTGTTTGATTAAAGCAATGCTCTACCACTTTGTCGCTTCCCCTTTTCGTCCACTCGATGCCTACGCCCCCGGTTGCATTGAGCGTATCGAAATAAATCCAACCTAAAATAGACGAACACAGCGTCAAAGGTAAGCATCCTAAACCGTGCAATGACGGACTTTGACAATTAAAAAGTTTCTTCCGCTGCCGGTATGTTTTGTTCGATTTTGTTCAGGCCTCCACGCAGCTGTTGTGTTTTGTAGTCCTTTTTAACTGCCTCTTTTTTTCAACTTCTTTTCGTGAACAATTTCGAAAAACATGTGGGATGCTGCAGGGACATCTGAACCACAAGCTTAGTGAGCGCTTTGTTGTTGCTTACGGTTCGATGTTGCAGGCATTTGGGATGAAGTTTTAAGATCTTTCTATATAATTGAAAATGTTTTCTTAGTGAGGCTCGAGCAAAAAGGACGTCCCTAAATTGTAGAGAATTTTAATCAATCTTGAGATACTAACATATTGATGGTTGATTGACGTTTATCAACCTTTATGCTGCTCATCTCAACGGATGAGAAAAAATCCATCTTCAATTTAAAATATTCTAAATTATAAAGCACCTTCGAACGTTTGGCAGTCCCCAATTAACCATAAAGCCATCCGGAATGGAGACGCCCAGTACTTTACGCCTTCGGACCACATCACTTACGCTCAATTTCGATTCCCTTGCCAATTCCTTTGGTATCTTCTTCCATCTCATCTTCACAGCGAACTGTCACAAGGGAGACGATCGCTAAAGTAAAGTAAACTTCGAAAACACACACAAAAAAGCTCTAAAATTCCCTTAACGACCGTGCACAATATTTTACACAATACTTACAAAAAAGGCATGCCCACAGAGCTTCCTCTCAAAAAAGGGCGAGTGGTGGGAAAACAAAAAGCAGCACAAGTGAGGTTGAATATTTTATCCGTGCACGATAATGCTTCTGGCAAAGTACATCAAACAACCATTTGGCGAAATATCTATCAACTCGCTAATTGTGCGGTACGTACACGGGCGCTCGAATCGAAATTTATAGCGCTCTTGTCTCGGAAGCAACGTTAAAGTGCAGGATTAAATATGCACCCGGTTCTCTGTGTGTGCGCGTGTATTACGGAGAGGATGGGTAGATTGTTAGGTAAGAGGAGGTTTGAATTGATCGTAAGATCGCAAGTTTTGATGGGCGTTGAATAAGGGTGCCGTGGTTCAAGTTTAAACTTCACTCGCACTCTCTACTTTGCAAGGTATCAGTTCGGCTCAATAGCGTCAATTATTGGTAGAACTGATTGGTTGTAGCACAGTAAATCACAATTAACGTCATGGCAATCGCGCTCACAGCTCTCAGCAGCAACTTTTAAATGGATGAAGCTAATAAATTGCAATAATGATAGATTTATCGTTTTTAATACTTATTTTTACAATTAGACATTACAAAAATGATTTCAAAATAACTCCTGATACTGACATCTATCAACAGGTATCTTGTTTCTTGTCAACTTTTTGGTAAAAATTCCACTGCAAAAGTGTTTGCAATAATAAACGAATGAAAAGTGTAAAAAAAACTTACCGTAAATTAACGCTGGGAATTCTACACCTTCCCGAGCTTGTTTTCGCTTAGGGGAATTCAGTTTTCCCTCAAGCCAACCACTATGCTCTCTTCAAAAAGGATTACGCAAACTTACCTGGACAGCTTCGTTTCGATTCAAGCTTCGTCATTGAGGGCCAGATACAGAGCACTGAGAGGACAGCATCGTTGATGACACATGGATTATAAAAAGGACTGGAAGCAAGATTTGATCGTGTTTCGTGTGCGACGTCTTCACCAGTACCAGCGCACTGCCAATGGAGTGATTAACTTTCCCATCCCATACACGCTCCAATCAAAAAAGGATGGTTTTTGTCACCGCACGTATCTGTTTGTGGAGACAAAGCTGGTTGTTCAGGGCTAGCGAGCGTTTTGTCCAGTTTTTCACCAGTTTGGAGCGGTTTTTTTGTCTCCCCCCCTGCAGATAGAAGCTGCAAAGGATAATGAGCCGTTGGCTGCAAACATAAACACCGTTTACCGTCCGGTTAAGCCTTCCAGAAGCCCTCATTAAAAAGGCTTACCCGGTATCATAAAAACATTACTCTTGATTGCGACTCCGCTCACGGCCCCGGGATTAGTGGGAGTCGCTGCGGACGACTGCGATGCGCACGTCGCTAGGGGGGAAAGAAAGCTACGGGCAAAAGCCATAAACATTCCATCAATTACTTGCACTGTGACAGGAGCGGGTGTAGAGAAGTGAGCAGCGCGTAGCAATGGAAGACGAATGGGTAGGATTTTATGCGCGAATAATTTTTAATGTTTACTCTTAAGCCTAGCGAACGAATATTGCCTACCTTTAAAACCCCTCATTCAGCTTTTTCGGGCTAACGCACCTAGACCGGTGGTAAAAACAACAACAAGCTAATATCATAGGAATAATGGAAACGCTGAAAAAGAATCCCCTTTTTCCTAACTTACGTTTCTACTTTAATTTTATTTTCTCCTCAGCGAAATTGCTCAAATTGCTGAAGATTGCAAATTTGGTCTTCCTCTGCAAATACCATTTCGGGTTGGTTGCTGGTGTTTAGTTTTGTTTTCATCAATTTTTGATAACCTGGACAATGTCGCCTTCGTTTGACCCTTCGATGGGTTAATAAATGGTCGAAGTAGGAGGAATTGCCTCAACACATGGCCTCACACATGCACACACAAAAACTATCCTCCCCCTACTTGAAGCTTTCGCCAAAAAAGGGATTTAATAGACCATCGCATAATGGGCTAGTGTTGGCCATTCCTGTACCATCTTCTGCTGTGGAATATTTCAACAGTACATCAGTGTGCTTCCAAGGATTGGATCTGTCCTACATCTTCCTTCCATGTTCTTGTTTTGTTCCATCGAAAACACTCCAAAAGACTGCTTACGGAATGTTGACAGGATGAAGGATCTACCCCTTAGTCCGAAACCCAAAAACCCGCTCGGGTTCTTGAAATGGGAAAGAAATTTCTCCCCCAGGCTCGATGGTTTCCCCTCTGAAAAAGGATGGCCTCGACCACGAATTGTCCGGGACCGATGATGAAATTCTCGGTGTGACAATCCACTACCTTTCCATCGTCCAGGACACGGGTAACTGCCCGCCGTAGCGTTCCCTGACAATGTAGCCTGAATGGTTCCGAAAAGCGGCCGGATCCTCGTGTGTGCCTTTTTGACAGTTCCGGGCATGTATACTGTGAGGTTGCCGGCTCATGATCAAAGGATAATGTACGCTTTGTCCGGAAGATGATGAAGTTGTTAGCCGGACGATGGGGTAGATCCGCATGGATTCATTGGTTTTGGAATTCATTTATGCATTCCTCGAACGGGGTACGAATGTGATATTCGACCGAGATCCTTGGAAATGGCTGTTGCGAGAGTTTGTGGCCATGTGTAGCTCCTCGCTACCAGGGAATTCTATTTTCATGAATGTTACAAATTTAATCGGTACTCAAGCAGGGGCGAGTTTGAAATCGGAGTAAAGAAGGAATTTGTTTTATTCAATTGAGGTTTTAATTCAATTGCGCAATCTGTACTTGATACATACATTAGTACTTGTAGTAATATTCGGTTTATGGCAGGTGTTATTACAAGTAATAGTTGCGTGTAAGATGAGTAATCCTGGACGGTACCAGTTTAGGAGCGTAAACTGGAACCCGTCGATCAGAGCGACCCCCCCTCTCCCTCCTCCAACGTTTCACCCTCGCCGATGACGTCACTTCTATGCAGGGGTATAAATTGATATAATATTTAAACTACATTATTATCTCTATATCTTGGAAGATTATTCTCCAGTAATAATATACCAGTTTTATCTTATACATTGTATGATAAATTGTGGTTGTGTTGAAGAACATACTTCTGTATGTCAACATACGATGTTGACACATGATGGTGACACTCATATGCTATCACTTAGCGTAACCCAAGCCTGTCGCATTTAATGCATACATACTGATTTAATTTGCTTTACAATTTTCCGATAAAAGCAACGCCATTGTAGCTGCCCATAGCCCATAGAGAACACCACAGTAACACCAATTAGTGCCCCAAAAATAGTTCCTATGAAAGTGGCACGGGCACACACAGCCATAGTGGTCACTCCATTCAGCTTTTCGAAAGCCGCCCGCAAACCCATTAGCGTCAATTAGCGTGTATAGTTCAATTATCAAACGCTTGTCCTCTCTTCGTTATTTTGTTGCCTAATTAATTCACTGTTGTCTCGCCACTGCTCCGTCCAGTTTACTCTGCACTCACTCTGCGGTCTTATCCTTTTTGCTACCCCACTGCTGCTTACACAATTGGACATTGCAGTATACGTATTGTATATTCTCTTCTGTCTTTTTGTTCCAGAAACAGAATGGAACCCCCCTTATTCTGTTTTGCAAAGTTTAAAACCACATCAAACAAGGATGCTGGATATAGATGGAGTAAAGGGAAATCCATTTCGAGTCGGGATATCGGAAAAATATTTTCTTCGCTGAATGGAGGGTAAAAAACCAGGAGAATAATTTGGATTTCGAAGAGGTTTCACAAAAGAGAGAAAGAGATGAAGAGAAAGAGAATGCATAATTAGATGATAATTTGATTCAAATTGTTCAAATAGCCGTAGCACAGCGTTTTGTGTGCTCGAGAGGCTGGTTTGTACCCGGCGATTACATTGAAACCATCCGGTTTAAGTGGTTCGGTATTTAGCTGCAGTGGAACAGTGTAACCTTTCACGAAACAGACCAGAAATTCTGTTCCTACTACTGATCGATCCATGATCAAACATTTTGCTTAGGGATCAACCAGCCCATCTACTTGTTTGTGCCTGCTTTTACCTACATCCGTGTTCCATTAAGTTGAGTCGAAAAAGGACGTACAAAGAAGCAGGAAATCCACGCACAAAAGCGTCTGCTCATCGACGAATCGTGTTCCGTTGCCGTTCGTCGTAAAAAAAAAAACAACTCCGGCCCGTTCAATTATTATTCCAACGAATGGGACACCAAAGGGCACTGAAACCCACCAGCAGCAGACAATTGGCACGACCGGCAATTAATTGGCCCCGTAAGGACACCAACATTAGGGTAAGCTACAACAACAACGAAAAAAGTCCTTGCTACGGAACATTTTCGAGATGGAATCGTAACGGCAAAAAAGGAGAATATCCCAGGCAAAAAAAAACAACCGGGACTCCATAAATATCCCTTCATTCAAGCGGGACCGTTACATCTCCGGCTTCGTCGCCGCCATTGCATCGTGTGTTGTGCCGATTGTTCCGTCCCGATTACGAGGTATATCATCTGCGTTTGATTGTTGTACCGTTTTTATGGCTATTTCCGGGCAAAAACCCAGCGAGTGGTTAGATAAGTAAATAAATCACTACCACCGTTGATGGTTCCCCATTCGGGAGTCGAAGTTGATGATTATCTTCTTTCTTTAAAAAAAAATACAACATTCGATTGCATGTGAATTGTAACGGAAATAGATAATTGAACCATCTTCCTTTCGTTGCAACAATTCGTTGCTTAAATTATTTTTAGATTCATTCAATGAGTTCTTTCAACATAGCTGTCAACGACTGTATTGATATGCAGATCATACCGCCTGAAAGTATGCAATGCATTTTGAATTGCCAATCATTCCACGGGGATTTAGGCGTTAAGCGTTAAACCAAGAAAAAAATTCCTTCTCTGTCTTTTTTATTGTATCAAAATTTAAGCATACATCACAAATACTTGAGGTTTGCTAATGCACCGCAATAAAAAAAAGAACACATAAAAGGAGAAAAATCATTTATAGCTCGAATTAAATTTACATCTCCCGAAACCGGTTCGTCGTAATTGTTGGATGGCAGATAAAACAACTACTCAGTTTCGTAGACCAGCTTACAAGCTGATCTAAACTAATCTGTAGCCAATTAAAATTTCTTCCAGCAGCACCAATCTGCCCATCTGCTGCCTGCAAACCCGAACCAGTAATGAGATTTGCCATACTGGGAACTTTCTTCCTGTTCCGGAGTTTTGCAAACTCTAGCCGAACAGGTGAACCGTCACCGTAGGTAACTAACCCTCCCCCGCTCTAAGCATCCACTCACCTTTCGGCTGCATCGGTTTCGATAAAATGCCAGCAACCAAATGGTACTCCAGGAATGCATTATTTCGGTCCCACTTTTGCATAAAGAAATATCAACTTTGTCAGCTCGGTGTAGAGTGGCGTGCGGGTGAGGTGATTCCAACCACGAATGGTGGGGTGGGTTATTAACAGAGCTCCAGGGTTCGGTCTTGTGGTTGGGCTCCATTTTGCCCCCAAAAACCGATCCACTCCATCTTTCTGCCGGTGTGCAAAAATACTTTGTTGCACAGTTTTCCATTTAGCAATTGTCAGGTCCGTTTCTGACAGTTTTTGGCTTTTGCGTGTGCGCGCACCACACCGTGGCGCATGAAGCATGGAGATCCGCACAGAACAGACAAGCGTGCATATCGGATGCTGCCTGCAGGTAAATACAACCATTGTACGTTGCTTGTGTATCGTGCGGTGTCAACCTTCGGCAGTGGCCAAGGGAAAAACGGGAGAATAGTTTCCATCCTGCTTGCCCTTGGCCCATCTATTCTGAGCGGCGGTGTGCATCCGCGTCAACCTGAGCTGCCGGAAAAGATTGTGGTTTTCTTCGGAAGGGGGATGGTGTTTCTGCAGAAGAAAGAGGTTTCGATGGAGCTGCTGCTACTACTTTGGAGTAGAAATTAAATTAGCTTAAGTGGATTTCAGTATCTCGAGCTGTCGAGCACAGCTGTTAACAGAAAAGAAAGTGAAACAAAGATGTAGCATCTTTCTGCAGCATTTCTGGTGCGGCCCAACGCTTGTTCGTTGATTTGAGCAACAGAATTCTGCCAATTGTTCCGAGTTGTATGTGCAAAGCAAGGCAAAGGTAAAAAAGACTACCTTCTAATGAAGAACGTTTGTTTGGAGAATTTTTTAGTGAGTAAGACATTTTTTCATCCTCCTTTCGAATGTTTAATAAATAGAGTGGAAGAAAAATGGTGGTTGAGGTGATGCGTTGAAAGAGAGCTCAGAAACACCCGAAGCCACAGCCACAAATCAGCCCGACGGTAAACAGGATTTTTCCCCTGCCGGGCATTGAGCTACAGTTGGATGAAAAAGTGAGCCTTCAGCAAGTGAAGTTGTTAGATAGAAATTATAAACTTTACATTAAAAGACCTCCTCCAATTGCTAGTAGTAGTGAGGTATAAGAGCAAATGTGTTTTTTGCTAACGAAATTGCTTGCATACAGTAAAGCTAAAAAAGAAACCCATAAGTATCGGTGGAAGGGATGTGGACTGTCAGGGGAGTTGAAGTTTTGCTCCCATAGCTCTTCAACGCTTTCCGTAAGTCAATGCGAGTTTTTCTGCCTTTCCAGTACAAAAATGAAGTGTGCTCAGAGATGGAAGCAGCAAAGTTTTGCGCCAACCACTTGAAGAGCGTTTTGCACTTCCGGATGTTAATGTCAATTAGGAGGTAAAGTTGCATCAAAAGTAGAATAGGGAAATAAAACGCTAAACCACTTTGGGAGCATTACAATGAAAACATTTAATTTTACTATGAGAAATGGTACGCAGGATATGTAAGAATCTTCAAAATATGAAGCATTTCGAAGCTCCGAAACCATTCACTTATCGAGTTAGTGCGCCTAATGATATGCAATGGTTACAAAGTTTCATTCAGTTACTGACAATTTTCCGAAGATGCTTGAACTAGGCTTAAACTGATTTATATCACTTTTTAGCATCGAAAACCCTAACTTAGAACCCCAAATTGTCCTTAAAATCCTTCAGCACTCTAAAACTCGTTATTGCATATATTCAGGCGCTCTGAAACTTGTATAATGTAGATAATTTTAATTGAGTATTTTGGAATGCCTTTTCGAATATTTAACTTTTTCTATTAATGTTTGTAGTTACGTTTCAAAATAAAAACAGATGAAACTATTCTTTGCAATGAGGAAAATGAGGAAAAATGGGAAAATGTTATCCAATAATTCCAACACGACACCACCCAATCACATCCAAGGGAACTTAATTCCCAATTTACAGTCCGGTCCGCAACGAGCTGATAGTGATTAGAATTTCATGCGAATTCATTTCTATTCCCGGTATTGCTAGTTTAATGGCACTTTTTTTCTCTCTCTCGCTTTGGAATAGATTCGTTATTCCCACACAAAAGTGTGCGCATTCGTTCGGACGATTGGTTCGCTCCGGTGCGTACAATGCCATATTTAGAATGCACCGAATGGTTCGGCTGGGTCCGAGGTACGCTAATACGTTGCATTTCCAGGAACCCGTTCGAAAACATGCCACACGTAGAACACCTTGTCGCTAGCCTATCAACACGGCAATAGTTATCCGATTATTGTTGGTAATCCTTTTTCGTGGAATTATACTTTTCATACGCTTTGTTTTGAGTGTTGATATTGCAATTTGTATGCAACATTTTTGGAAAAGTTTGGAATCAATTGTTTGTTATATACTCAAAAAATAAATCTGAAAGAGCAAAACCAAACAAATATTTATCGTTTAAAACCTGCAGAAGATTTAAAACAAAGTCCCATGCATGTTAGAATAAAAATTATTCCTTAAATTAAGTTCAGTTTTATTTATGTAACTGGTAACGCAAGTGTTAATATGTGTCATATTAAACATCTCACTTCCAAGCCCAACATTTTGCTTCTGTTTTTCATAAAAAGTATATTCTTAAAGCACACCACACAAACACGGAGTAGAACAGGTGTATCAACACCACGTAAAATGCGACCAGCACATCCGGTGTAGTAGTGGTGGCTGGCTGGTTGGCTGTCTGCCAAAAGGGAGTTGCTTCCGGTGGTGGGATTAATTAAAAATTAAGCACCCTCGAGGCGGACACCATCGTTCCTACACACACACACAGCTTCAAGCGGTGAATTTGGTTTTCAATGTGTGATTTCTTTTATTTCTTTTTACTCTAAAAACTCCACTGCAAACATATCCAGCCACAACCCAGGGTAGACCAGGGGTTTTTAGTGCATTTCATTCGCTGCTCCGGTGCAATGGTGAGAATTATGGCAATCGTACAATTATTAATCAACAGCAAATCATACCACGAACACTGGTGGCTTGACTGGAACGAAAAACGAGTGCCTAGCTATTCGTTCATGAAGCTAACAAACAACATAACAAAAAAACACTCTGTTACATCCTTTCCCTGGTGGAGTGCGGATGCATTTGCAGCGTAGGACGGAGGTGTTTTTATTTCCAGCCTTTTATTGGATTCCGGAGTTCACGCGGTCTGACGGAATGAGGGAAAAAATGGTCCGCCTAGCCAGTTTGTCGGGAAGGTCAGCAATTTCCGGTTCGCATGAGTGAACCAAATGGAATCCTTTATTAAGTGTATTGCTGTATTTTTATCTACACTGCAAACGAACTCACCAGCACTATTCTGGAGGGAGACCTTAAGTTACATTACTCTGATAATTATGTTTAATGAGCTTGTGTTCGATATTCATTTTCATATTATTATACAATTTGGAGGAAAAGACACAGAATAAATAATTTAATAGTATTATTAGTTCGTTAATGTAACATAGCGACATCGGTTTCTTATCGTAATGATACATCCTATTTATTATTCTTCATTATCATACGAAATGTTTGATGAAGTACCGTTCAACGTTCATCCCACACGTGTAAATATTTATCCTTATTATTACAAATCCATGTCACCGATTCATTTTTCAAACAAGAGCTCTGCAAATATCTTCACCAGAAATGTGCATCACCCACACATGAAGCTTACCCAAAAGCCTATTTTTATTCCACGGCCAACGCACAATCCGACTGGCACCTAAAATATTAATAATAATCACCGGCTTAAGCCTTAAAAAATCGGACAAACCATTACCGAAACCATTACCATGTGCGTGGGCTCGGTGGGCACGATTTGCCGCCAAAAACTGTGCCATAGTTACATATGAATCCCTCGTAACAATATTGCACTAATCAAGACTAATGCCCGTGCATGAACGCGTCTCTACCGAGGCCGTGGGTATTAGGAATAAAACCACATTGTACTGGTTGTACTGCTCTGGTGTGTCCCGCATGCGAAAGGGGGCCCACCGTCGGGGGACAATTGGATTAGAGATTACAAATGCCGTCTCATGTATGAGCTTTTCAGGGAGCTCAGATTGAAACAGGCTGGGTGGGTGAAACCAGCAACAAAAAAACCAAAGCCCTCCATTTCCGGTGGGTGTAAATGTTCGATTTTCCCTCCCATTTGTCTGCGTACTTTCTTTGCGTCTGTGCGTTACGCTTGCATTGGTACAAAATCCGAAAAGATGCGGGATGTTTTTGAGAGGGATTTAAAAAAATCAAACCACTATTTAATCCGCAGACAATGTGTATTAGTCTACTAATTGGAATTATGTCTCTTTGTTAGGCATCTTTGTTAGAAAATCTGGATAGTAATGTTTCAACCAGGTTTAATTTTTACAAAACATTTGATTGAGATTTTTTTTCAATATTAATCAATTTTATCTTAATCAACATGCATAAATGTGTATAATACTAATAACAGGGTCTCAGCCAATGTTATTCATAAACCACCAGGCGCCTCCATTGCTGCTTCCAATGTTTTTCTTCCAGTTTAGTATTTCTTATATAATATTATGACACATTTTCATAAGAATGTTCATGATGTTTATATTTAAAGTTCATTTAAACATTTTTAAATAATACATGCTTCGAACAATTCAGCTATTAAAACAAAACTGCAAACTTAAAACCAGCCATTAAACCGACAAGTTCCAATAGTTTATAGAAATAATTTCAAAGTTGAAAAAGCCTTTTCTGAACCGATCACCAAATAACAGCGTTGTCTTAAAGATAATGACAATAGATAGCAATTTGTAGCGGTAAGCGTGCCTTTAAAAGCTTCCGAATTAAAACAACATAACATCATCACAGTGCCGCTTGTTCATTCGTTGCTGCAAGCCTCATGCCTGGCGTGAAATAAAGCCGAACAGCAAATCTGGATCTTATTATAAATCTAATTAATCTTTACGGCTGCTTTTGATTGGTTTGCTGTTTTTGTGTGAAAGGCACAGAGAAAAAATACCACTCCGCTCCTAAAGGACGGCCAAAATCCTGGCAAGTTGTCAAAGTCGAAATAAAACTAAATCTTTCTCCATCCTGCCGCCCAAAGTGTGTCCGTAGCACGCTCGGGGCACTCAAAGTAAACTGTCAGTGGTTCGTCATCGATGAGCGTGTAGAATTGATCTGCGGGTCGCTTTCTTTCCGAGAAAAAAACACCCCGGTATACCGAGATTTCCCAGTAACTCAACCTCAACCAGTCGGAAGCAATAAATTTTGCTCTCACGTTCACCGCCACTCTATTTCTCATCCGAGCGCCACCGGACCGAGTGCTCCAATGGTCGATTATTGCCCAGGCATACGCATACATCAGCGATATGCAGCATAGGGGGACCATGATGGACCGGAATACCTGGCACGTGTGAGTGTGTCTGTGCTGCAGCTTGGTAAGCGCGAAAATTTATTTCCGGTGATAACGAAGCCATTTGATGGGGTGTCTTCAATCGGGCAGCGTTAAGCTGGCGAGGAAAGGCAGGCTTTTCATTGCCAGGGCGCGCTGATGTGCAAAATCCGCAAGAAATATTGTCCAACCGTTTCGATCGAAACCACTCTCCGCTGCTCCGTGGGATCACCGTTTGACCGAATCCAATTTCTCGGGATTAGATTTACGCCTTGTCCGTTCGACCGGACCAAATTCGTTTTGCTTCCCATCCCGCTTGGAGCGTGGACACATTGTGATGCTGTGGACACTTGTGTGTTTTTTTTTTTTGCTCTGCCTACTATCCTTAAGGGAGTATCCAACGCCTAGTGATTATTTGGCTGATGTTATGAATACGAGGACACGAAAAAGACAGAACTTAACAGGATTAGGGTGACCTTTAATTTTTACCAAGACGAGATTGATTTCTACCCATGACACACGAACCGGACAAGGATGCAGTTTTCATCCACCCAACCATTCGCTTCTTCTCTTAAAGATTTTGTTGAACGCACGAAAAAAACTCCCTCCAACGTTCTCCAAAGCAAAAAAAAATCGGTTCAAACTGATAGATCTACTGTCGTTCATTCTTGACAAAAATACCCTCCTCAAGCAAAAAAGAATCTGTCCTACTATTGTTAACAAAACAAGCAACAGAAAAAAAGTACGTAAAAGACCATCGTCTTGCCGCGAACAAATGGGACCCCCGGTTCCAGTCCCCTCTTTTCGGGAAGGATGCTGGTTTTTTTTTATGTGGGTTAACAAGTTTTGTGGAAGAATAAATTTTACTGTCAGATTTTATCCTCTTTTTCATTGTCATCGTTTTTTCCCTTTTAAACACATTCTAACTCGCTCTCTCTTACTCATTTTCTCTCTTTTCCTGGGTCACAATTTCCAGATTTGAAAATGTCTACTGATTCATTCAAAGGAAATGTGAGAGTTTGTTTCTTGTGAATTTGTTCATTTTTTTTGTGAGCTACAAGATGGATGGAATTTTCCACTTAATTCATACGATGTTCACAGTTGCTTGTGGGGTTTAAATCGAGCTTCTCGGAAGGTTTAAATATAATTTTCACACTAAAGGAAGTAACCGAACGTGGAAACTCGTGGGAAGTTTATTTTGCAGAAAACAAAAGAGCTTCCTATAAATATTTACTTGCGTTGACATGTGTTACAGATTGAACGTCTGTCGTGTTGGAGATGTAGCGAGAATTGATACAGTTTGTTTTTGGTTTATCTTATTGTGTTCTATTAATAATAGTATATTATGCTCTTGCCTATCCCATCAAATCAAATCCCATCTGGGCCATTCCCCGTAATTTAGGACTGGCTATCCTGTTTACAAATTGAGTCATGGTATACCAAGACCTCTGATATTAAAAAGAAGATGATATTCTTGTAATCTTACATTATATTAGAAACTATTAGTGTGAACCAAGAGGCCACCCAGTGGACAGCAAGGAGCAAGGGATAGCGACACGATAAGGCCGGAGATCGACTCCCATCACAACTGTTCCAACGTACTGAGGACTTGACTATCCAAATACGTGGTACCAAAAAGTCTCATATGCCATGATGTTTCTGGAATAATTGTACAGGTCATTTGGCCATAACAAATGTTTAAAAGCTCCGTCTAAATTAATTTTACCCTTCCAAAGTTTATCTTTAAACATACCTTAAGAACAATCGCTGTAAAATGTTAATATTCATTTCACTTTGCTATAATGCATCGATTGCTCTTAAAGCTCCCGCGGAAACAATCGCTTAAACACCCCTAAGATCCCGCTGACAGGTCTCTAAAAGCTTTTTGTCGCCGAGTTCGCTGCATGAAAGCCCGTAAAACGCGACACCCATATGGTCCGATATGTTGGTGGCGGTAGTATCCAACAAAAAAAAAACACCAAACATAACCCTCCATCGCTAAATCACGCCCCGTATGCATCGTAAATTTGGATCACATCATTCCGGTTCTCCTTCGAACGATCGGCACCGAAACCGTTTCCAGCCAAAGTAACGAAAAAACACACTCATCATGTTTAGTGGCGGTAGGCCAACGGAAGCCCAACCCACCACCACAGCGTGGAATGGTTATTTTCCATCACGATTCGATTTTCGTGCGTTTTGTTTTGGTTTTCTTTGTCCACACATCAACACAGGGCTTAAAGCTTTCAGTTGATTTGCCCTTCGCGCTCCGGGCAAATGTGGCCAGGGGTGGATTGTTAGTGCCGTTATGTCGCAGCTTGATGTCGAGAGTTGGCAACTGTAGTGCTGCCCGGTTGTGCTCAGCAGGCATAAAAGTGATGCCCATTTCGCTTCCGTGACCGTGTCCGGCGTGCGCTTACTTAAGAAAGTATCCAACCGAGCGAGCAAAACAGCCAAATAGCCGCGTGGGGATGGGGATGCTGTGTTATTACTTTTCTAATCATTAGGCTTTGTTGCAATGATGGTGGAGACGGTCTCTGAAGGAAGAAAATGAATTTACATTACTTTATTTTTGGGTAAGGTTAATGTTGTATGAAGCAGATTGTTTACCAACTGCACTCACGCAGTTACAAAACATTTAACTAGATTAGAAAATAACGAAAACCTCGGAAAGCTACTGTTACTGATGTGACTGAATGCTTTTAACGTTCGCGCACCATTTGCTAGCCTACATGTATGTGTTTTTTTGTTTTGCCATCATGGTGAAATGGACGACCATTTAGCGCCATTGCACCTGCCACTGCTGTCCACAGCACACGAAACAACACGCATGATGATCATTTTATGTACCGCATGACTTTCCACGATTATGCTATGTTGCGTCAACCAAACGACCCCAACCCAAAATCGGTTCGAATCGTACGAGAATGGAGTTTAACGCACACAAACACAAATACCCCACACAGAACAACAAAAGAACAAAAGCCCATACCGATCTTCCATTCTTGCAGCTCGCAACCGGGCCAGCAGCACCGGGAAACCAACAAGTTGGCTTTGTCCGCTTTTCATTACCCTGCAACAATCTCCTCCCTTCCGCTTTTTTACCCGCCATTCGGCAATATAAACACTTCACTTCAAATCGCATCAACAGTGTGTCGTCCTTTGCGTTCTGTCTCCCAACACTCCATCGGAAAGCGCATTCGCATCGCTGCCGGTCTTTCTTATATCCTGCGAAAAAGCCGGGTTTTTTTGTTTAGACAGAGAGAGAGAACCAAAAAAAAGGGAAATGTTTTCCACGCTAACACACCGAGCGCGGGAGAAGAAAAATGTCAAAAAGTTTTATGTTATGTTTTTGCTTTTGCCACGGCACTTTTGGGTCGTTGGAAAAACACATGCCCGCACGGTTTTGGGGTACGGTGGCAGGGAAAAGGGGGTACCGAAAATGGAATATGGTTCCTATCGCGGATCGCGCTATACAGTAGACGACACGCTGCAGTAGAATGTTAGTTTATTCTCTTGCGTTCTTTTCCTTTTTTTTGCGCTTAATCATATGGGTGTTTTTTTACCAGGGTTTAAGCTGGAAACCCAAAACGATGGGAGTTTTTCTTTTCACTGTCTTTTTTATGTTTCTTTGGGAGGGGACTTTTTTCTTCTTCCACCTATCAAACCGTAACCATACGAAGGTACTATTTTACGTTCTCGCTGTGAGGCGAGGGAGGATACTTTTTTGTTAATTTCATGTCACGAGTCGATGCGGTGCGCGGTGTACGTATAAGAAAACATCATTAAAAATTTAGACCAACATCGAACACAATCGCTGCCTTTTAAATGAAAAATCTTGGTACATTTCTTGAGCAGCAGTAGCGGCACCATCAGCGACCAACAAAGGTACGACAGCATTTGACGAACGCCGAAGGTTAGGAAGTTATCAAAGCGATAAAATAAACTTTCTTCTTGTGTACCTGCTTGTTGGATACTTTTGCTTGAGTTGGTCTGAACATTTGACTCTGTCTTTGGGGATATGTTTAACGACTGGCAGTAGAATGTCATCTCAAACTCATGTGTTGATGTTATTTTAAAGCACGAAATCTAATAATACAATAATATAAATAAATAAACTTTAAAAGTCAAATAAAAACAGGAGTAAGTTAGAGTAAATTAAAAAAAACTATATACAAAATAACAGAGAAAGGAAACAAACACAAATTTTCAAGTAAGCAATAAAAGAAGAAATTATTCAAAAGAAACAGAAAGATCTCAAAAAACAAGAACATCTAGAGCAATGCTTGAAGAAGTGATATGG
Organism: Anopheles minimus; assembly: GCA_000349025.1. Taxonomy (NCBI): domain Eukaryota; kingdom Metazoa; phylum Arthropoda; class Insecta; order Diptera; family Culicidae; genus Anopheles; species Anopheles minimus. The sequence goes on from KB663721.1 coordinate 7,097,120, forward strand.
AAAAAATAAATAAAACAAAATGAGAAGAAAAATAAGAAGAAGAAGAAGAAGAAGACTCAAACATTAAAAGACAAGAAATCACTGATAAAAATGACTCCAATTCCAATGAATACTTCCTATTGAAGCGCTATCATGAAAAATAAACTATGAAATATCTTTGATCATGCAGTCTGATCTAATAATGGCTTTTTTGTTTCGTTGCAGCAACCACATCTAGCAACGCACCAGCAGCTGCGGCTACGACGACGATCGTGGCGCTAACTACGCCCACCGCAACAACCCCAACCGTAATGTTAATGCACGGGGACGACGACGACGATGAGGGAGTAATGAACGGCCCACGAGCAGCCTCCGCCGCCGCCGCCGCCGCCACGACCACCAACCTGCGAAGAATCTCCGATCAAGATCGACCCCTGTTCGAGGCACTGATGGCAGAGGAGCGAGGTGAGCTGCCCCGGCGGCGGCACGCCTGCACCGGACGCTTCCTAACCATGCACAAGCGACGCAGAAAGAAGCTACTGACGCGCAGTCTAGCTCTCGATCAAGCCATCCTGGACGATGTGCTTCACGGGCAGGTGCAGTGTATACTGGATCGCGTGAACCACTGGCGCTTTAACGCGTTCACGCTCGAGACGGTGACTGGTGGTAAGTTGGAAACTACCATTCCCCTTTAGCGGCTCTACTAATAAAGTGTTGGTGTTGTTTGTCTGTTTTTGTTTTAACTACCAATTTCAGGACGCTCACTGCCGGTATTATGTGTTCATCTGTTCCACTGGTACGGGCTGCTAGAACACTTCAACCTAGACGTAGTTAGAGTATGGAAATTGTTTAGCTTAATCGAGGAAGGCTACCACAGCACGAACCCGTACCACAACTCGATCCACGCGACCGATGTGACGCAGGCGATGCACTGCTTCCTGCAGGAGAAGCGCATACTGGAGAATCTAAGCCCGCTCGAGATCATGGCATCGCTGATCGGTGCGGTAACGCACGATCTCGACCATCCGGGCGTTAATCAACCGTTCCTGATAGCGACCTCCAACCATCTGGCGGCACTGTACGAGAACACCTCGGTGCTGGAGAACCACCATTGGCGGTCGGCGATCGGGTGCCTGCTCGAGAGTGGCGTCGCCGAACAGGTGCAGGACATCCGGCCCGAGCTGGAGAAACAAATCAGCTCTCTAATACTGGCGACGGACATTACGCGGCAGCAGGAGTTTATCGGCCGGTTCCGCGACTACCTGAGCCGGGATGCGTTGGACATGCGCGACACCACCCACCGTCACTTCATACTGCAGATATCGCTCAAGTGTGCCGACATATCGAACCCATGTCGCCCGTGGGACATCAGCAAGAAGTGGAGCATGAAGGTGTGTGAGGAGTTCTTCCGGCAAGGCGATTACGAGCGGCAGTTGAATCTGCCGGTGACGTCGCTGTGCGATCGCCAATCGACGACGGTGCCGAAGATACAGACCGGGTTCTTTAAGTTCGTGGTCACGCCACTGCTGGACGAGTGGCATCGGTTCCTGCGCACGGATCTGTCACACTCGATGATGCACCATCTGAAGTACAATCAGACGCAGTGGGAGAGTAAGCTGCAGGCGGAGATTAACGAGGAGACGCGCACGGAAATCTCGGATGCGGAGTTACTCGATGAGGAGGACATCGACGGCGGTGATGAGGATGTTGGAGTGTGCGGCGAGGATGAGGCTGACGATTCGCCACACCTGGCCGATTTGTCCGACAGCTCGGAGGTGTTGCTACCGTTCGCGATGGCGAAGCTTGGACGCAGAAGTTCACTCCAGGTAGCGTCCGCCAATCACGGGTTTGCCGGACGAGTACGGAACGAGCGACGGCTTTCCGTACCGGCGACGCACTGCATACCGAAGATCATCCTGCCGGCCAAGGACTCATCGAGCGGGGGACGATCGGGCTGCGGTTCCGGTGGAGGTGGTGAGTTCACCCTACAACCACCGGAATCGATCCAGGAGAGTGACGAACATCGGTTCGATGCGGACTCACTGTCAATCTTTTCCTCCGACAGTGACAGTTTGCATCGGGGTGCTCGTGGTTCGTCCACCGGCAGTACCGCGGATCGCGAACGGCCGCTCAGTGCGGAGAATCTGCTGCCGGATTGCAGTATCGCCTCCATGACGGACGGTGCTTGCGGTGATCGGCTCAATCTCGTACTGCACGGTGCAGTGAGTGTGGGCAACACGGCCAATCTGCTCACCGTCGGCACCTCAAAACATCTGATCCGCCAGCAAACGTTCCCACCGTTGCAGCCCTACGTCCGGACACGCTACATGTCCTCGCAGGCCGAACTCGGCGCCTGCCCGGAAGCGTTGCTCGAATCGCATTCGTCCAGCTCGAACAGTAGCGGCTCAACGAACGCACAGGCAGCTTTATCAAATGTCGAATCTCGCGGTCGTGTACTTGCGACCAGAAAGGATAGCATCAAGCGGGAGCAGCAATCGGATGGTGCGGGCTCATCCCAGGCGGATGGTGCTGGTAAGATTAAGGTACCGAAGTTGTCGCTCGGCCAAAAGGAGAACCTCGATCCATCGATGCTGAAGCGAAGTCTTAGCAGGCGACGTGGATCAGCCCCAGTGACTGTGGCACTACCCACAAAACCGGGCGCAACTTCGGACACATCCGGAACCGGAGTTGGCACAGGTGTCGGAATTGTCGGAGAGATCGGTAAATCTTTCATCATAAAAACTTGCGATCTAATGCGCCGAGGTTCGATGCCCGTCGACGCTTTCATGCGTAAGTGTTTTTGGGACTCGTATCTTCCAATGCCTAGACTTATTCTCTTATTCTCTTCCCCGCTCTTCCCGCAGACTCTAAAGATCTTCCATCATCCCAAAGTACGGCTGGAGGTAGTGTTAACGCCAGTTCGGGTGTTCCTGCCAACACAGCTCAGCTTCCCAACAGTCTCGTCGCACCGCCGTACGCCGGCATGCAGCGACGAGGATCAGTACCCTGTGAAAGTACCAACAATGTGGCCCTCCGGAGCAGTTTCAGCATCAAGCGGCGCAGCACGAAAAAGGCAATCCGACGGCGATCGTCTGGGGGTGCCGAAATTCTCAGCCCCATTCTGTCGGAGGATGCGGCCGGCAGTAGCAATGGTGCTGGATCTTCCTCCTCTAATGCGTGGTACCGGATCAAGCGGGATTCGGGCCACCGGCGGAACGGTGACAACGAGAGTCTTCTGTCCCGGCGACGAGGTTCCCTGCCGGTCGAGGTCCTCGCGATCGGTTACTCCGGTGAGTGTTATTTGTAAATGAAGTATAAACCAGATAAGTTTTTTGCTAACTTGTATAAGTGAGAATTTCTTGACTAATGGAGTTTGATTGCCGAAGACCTGATGGACTTTATAGGTTAAGGTTATTCAACTACATGAAAACAATGTTGTTTCATCTTTAAATCTCTATACGCTCCCAATAGTGATTTAATCATGTACTGAAGATTCATTCAGATATTAAAGAAAAATGGGTCAAATGATTTTTAAGTCACATGTCACATGACACAGAACTCAAACTTATTAGCATTTTTGTCGGCAATGCTAATAACACTTTAAAAACATAATTAAATCGTTAGAAATTGCACAAAGCACCTATCTAAAATTTTAAAGCACTTCAAAGCATCTCGAACTGCTCCGGACGACCCTAAACGTAACCCATCCATCTTCCGTGTAGAGCTACCAATCCCCTCTGCGTACAAACCTCGTAAAATTAATGTACCGCCACCAAACGGAGGATCGGATGGGTAGTACGACGGTGCGCCGATCCGATTAGGTTCCGAGGGGTTCGCTCCATTCGCTTTGTTGTTGTGCGAGACCCCGAGATGCCGACATTCGGTCCCAGATTACCAATAATAAGTATCAGCACCTGATTTTGGCTTTCGGCTTTCCACTCCGGTAGCGGACCGTTTGTTACAAGACGTGGGCACACGAGCTCCATCTGCACACCCGACCCATTGCGGTGATAAAGCTGTCGTTTCACGAGCTTGATCATATCTTTTTATGGCCAGCGCTGGTTGTGGTTGTATGTTTCGGGTGTGCATTGGTGGTATATATTTTCCTTCTTTTTATTGCACCCCGTAACTCCTTTGTACTCGGTTCGGGGTTGGGCAAACCCAAAAGCGGGTGTCCTAGGTGTCCTAGGTGGTGGAGGGAAAGTGTGTGTTTCCCACGGAGAAGGAAATCACTATTCGCACCTTGGCAAATAATCCAATATCAGCTTCCATCGGTAAAGGCGCAAAAGGATGGGCTGTGTTTTGTTGTGGCAAACGAGTCGAAGGATATTCATTGCTGCTGCGTGGTGGCTACGGCTCAACGGGAACCGAGATTTTGCCATACTTGCTGTTGTACACCGTACATCTCGCACACACAAACACACGTGCACCATCTGTTTACAAGCCCATTCGATCCGCCCAGTTGTGTGTGTTTATGTGCGTGTGCGCATATGAATTGGGTGGTTGAATTTATGCTTTTTTTTCCACCCGACTTGGCTGGCCGTACCACCGGATCCGGAAAGAGCTACGCCGGTAAGGAATTCGATTACGCGCCGTAAAGCTGTTCGCTTACCCGTGATCTCACCCGACACCAAACCAACTCCAGCTGGTGTACGGAGATGGTACAACCACGATAGCGTTTCCCAACCAGTACACACGAGCCAAATCAAAACCAGCAAAGAACGAGAAAAACATTTTTCGCACTCACCACTCTCTCCCGTAGATAAAGAGGATGGCATAGGATCAATATGCGAAGTACTCGTCCGACAAACGGACGGGAAAGCCAGCCACAAGGAGCACCACAACGGAATAGAGCCATCAGTCTTGTTTATGTGGCATCAAGCGCACCTTTGCCGGATGGATGGCCTGAGCAAACGGGGGGGGGGGGGGGGGCATCTCTCACATGCCCACCATTTTGCATAAGCTTTTAGTTATGCTGCAGTTATGGAGATGGAGAGGAGTATTGGTCGTTCGATTCGATTTGGTAATTTCGGACGGGAAAAATCTTGTAGACTTTTTATTGTTCGTAAAAGGTGAAGGTCACGCCCGGTAAGATGGATGGATGGCTTTCCGAATCCAAATGGTAAATGGGCTCCGTTTATGCCTTTTTGATGGGCTTGTATATCGGTGCATTATTTTCATTACTAAATGCTATTAAGCGGATTAAGGGCTTACTCGGTCTCGGTACTGCATATATGCTCTGAGCGCATCTGCTTCGAGGTAAAAGATGACGGCATTTAAACGGTTTACTCTTTTTAGGGAAAGCAGATAAAAAAGGAACATCAAATGTGCGCAGTTCATATCGGTGCGTTTATTAGCCATAGAGTTATTAACTACTCAACAGCATTTAACGTGCTATAAACTTGAAAGTGTGAAGAATAATTCAATATTGAATGATTTCACTGGTTTTTTTATAATTTCTTCTTATTAAATTTACGAAAGTCTTCAAACATTTTCCTTCTTGCTACCAAGAACAATCCCTGGAAATCTCTAATACGGCATTGCAGTTTGCATACTTTTAGGCGAAATTGTTTGCTATAAAAAAGTAGCTTGTCATACACTTTGTACGACAAAAGTCTCTTTTCTTCTTAGTAAATAGCTCTTTGTCAGTCATTCAGAATATTCCCAAATGCAATTTTACCTCTAAATACTTTATATACTCCAACAGTCTGACAAGAATCTATCTGACGATACTTCATATAGATAAATTCAATACCACAATAGGTCAAAATAATTAAAATTAGCTTTGGATAATTCATACAGGCACGTACACCTAATGCACAAAGCAAAAAAAAACAAAAAACAAGAGGACATTCGTACCAACTAATCGACACGTCGTACCTTACTGCAACGTAGTACCGGACCATTAGAAAATGTCCTGCAGCGAACCAGTACTACAGCACAAATGCCATTGATGCATACCGGTGATAAACGGATTGACCTCCGATTAGTGTCCTTCTGCTCGGTGCATCTTACCCGGTGTTTTGCAAGTGCCATTAGTTTTGCATAAGCCACCGAGATCACCGAAGCCAATCGCGAACCAATCTCGCATGCATATTCCTCAAACCATCGAGTGCAGCTGTGGTTGTGTTCGTTCGTTCGGTTTTGATTTATGGTACTTCGGATGTGTGGTTCCACACAGGAACCTTTCCTTCTGCCCCTATACGCAAACCCACCTTGAACGGGCACAGAAGTTGCACCTGTGTGCGTTTCCTCACTGTGCATTTTTGCTTGGAAATTTCATTCTATTTCCCGGTGTGATCCTCCTCCAATGCAGTGTACCGAGCAGCTTGTGCACTTTATCATTCGGTTCACTCCCCGTTTTTTGCTGCAAACCCGGAATACGAGATACGAGAAGGATGTCTATATTTTCCTTCTGCCTTCTGTTCGATTTGTGCGTCCCTGTACAGTGTACGGGTTAATTTCTGTGGCTTCCTTCAACTCTCGGAAGGGCAGAGAGCGCATATTGCATGTGATTGGTTTGTAGATGCGAAATCGAACGATGCAGGGGTTTTCAAACTATTATATGAAATCTTATAGTTTTTTATTCATAATGATGATTTAAATTCCTTATTGTATTTTATCTAAGCTTTAAAAACAAATTTATACAATGCACTAAAGTTTATTTTTGGTCGGAAATATTCCGTGCATGCTGTGAACTCTACATAACCTGTGTTGCGTTTTGCATACTTTCAGGCGTTTTTCGAACAGTGCCATACTAATGTGAGGAATAGTGCACATGCTCCACAAATCACCTGAAAACCCTGTACCACCGGCGTACGATAAGGGATAAAACGGAACCATGCTTTTTTTTTATTTAAATGACTCCCCATACACCTGGTCAGAACGATTGCAAAATATTACCCTCCATCCATATACTACTGACCGCAATGGCGAAACCATACGGTAGCTGCTAGTTGAGCTGGAGCAAATATATAGTCCAATGCACCAAGCGATGTACAACGTGCACAGATATTTCATTCCCTTTACTGTTTGCCGTTAATCAAAGCACCGAGCGAACGGAAAACTTTGATAGATGGATTTTTCCTTTTAGAACGGATCTCCCAGTAAAGTATGTAAGGTACAAAAACAAACAAACAAACAAACAAAGTTGTAAAACAACTCAAACCAATACTTTAACCAACAGGATAGCGCACAGAGAAGGTGCACCGATGAGACGCTGTGTGTAATATTCCGCCATCACATACATCTCTGTCGAAGGTGAAGTGATTCATTCGTGGAAATTGGTTATGGGAAGAAAAAGTTCCCATAAAGCCAGTCTGATATGTTCTCTTTTCCGTTAAGCTTTGTTAACTAAAACACATGCACAAAGTAAAACAAAAACTGGAACAGGAAAGCGCGTTCCAACGCTCAGTACGCCAATTAAAACGCTTTATGGTTCAAGGGTTTTAATGAATTGAAGCAATCAAACGTGAAGAACAAAAAAAATGGATAAAACTACTTCAAACGTCGTTTCATCTCGAAAGGATTAGCATGGAAAAAGATTGGCTAAGAGTTGCTTTAATTGAGTTCTGTTAGCTATTCCCTATTACCCACATTTTCCACGTTGATCTATATATTTACAATAAGCTCGTTAGCATTGGCGCTGTTTATTCTTCAGCTTAATTGGAAGTACAAAACACTAGAAATGCTTCTTCCATACCATCGTATCAATTAATAATGCTGCTTTTCCTTCTTCACCCCATTTCATTACAGGCACTCTACGGCACTAGAAACAAAGAAGACATGCGTTTTAGCCATACATTTACTGTCGTACGCATTCCACCATTCCATCCTTTGCCGTCGGGAGGGGGGTGGGTCGTCAACCAACGCGGGTGAACGAGCGCAAATGCACGCACTGCAATGTGGACGTCGCCAAAATCCGAATGGAAACAAAATATCATTTTCCGACCAGTGGAAAAACAAACCAACCCCCAAGCTAGCCGATTAATGAAGAAGATAACCCGATTTTTTGCTCATTCCTACCACCGATGCTTCCCGCCTATATCGAATGTAGAGTGTAAACGGAACTGAACAGCTACAGCCAGCAAGTATAGTAGAGCAGCACGAACGAAAGCACACGGAAGAAAAAAAATGAGTGTTGGAAAAAGAAACGTTACAAATAAGAAGCAAGAACTGATCATGTTTCAAAGCAAACAAAATTAATAACCATTAGCGGTGTATGTATTTGTGTGTGTGTGTGTGAATGTATCGTTAGACAAACAAGACAAACAAACAAAGGTGAAAAAAACGTGAACAAAATTAAGAAAACAAAACATCCCTTCCATTGCAAGGAAGAAAGAAAAAAAAACATTGAACAGAAATCGAAAAAATATCGCAAAACAAAATAATGATCGGAAAAAAAGGAACATTGTCGATATGTGGTAAGCATATTTAACTGACTAAACAAGAACAAACAAAACAAACAATCGTTGCTAAGTGTGCATTGGTGTTGTAGGATGTAGTGAATAGTAAGAATGAGTATAGGCGAAATATAAAATAAAAGCAAACAAAAAACAACCCGGTTAAGGATAGGCAAAATATGAATATTCAAAACCACCCCCAAATTTAGTTAGAAAACGGTGCTTAAAAATGATGCAAAACAAACAAAAGCGCACACACGACGAACAAAGATGAACGTGCGTGCGTGTGTTTAAGCGCGAAAGAAAAAGGAAAGCGATCGTCGTGTTTTCTTTCTATCAACCACACGCCAGGAACGGAGGTGAACAAATCCCACTTACTACTGGAGAGCTTATGTACACACATCCTTAGATACAATCCTTCACACGAGATCGTTTCACAAACGCCAAAGGTGTACAGCGCACAGCTACTATAGGTACAATGTCATTCGCCTACCATTACACTTCATTCGCTTTCTGGGAATGGGAATGAACTGGTGACCGATCGTCACTCCCTTTCGACGATCGTTGCGACATTTTCTATTGCATCACCATCATTCGCTCGTACCACCATCACCGTTAAGCATGTACGTCCCTTTTTCTAAATGATCATAAGGAGCTGGTATTCCTCGAATGTAAAAGAATGTGCGTGTGTGTGTCGCGATCTTTTTTAAGTTTACAAACTACGACCTTCTCTCCAATATTGTCGTTGCACCCGAACCTGTCTTTCATGTGTTTTTTTTTCTCTTCTCATAGTAAGTGTATGTATCAAGTGGAAAATGTGAAGAAAAACCCTGCAAAAGTTTGGTTAGCTGTAGTCGCAAAAAAACAGTTTGGACAGGGACAGTAGAAGCGAGAGGGATGAAAGATAATAACATAAAGTAAACCTTGAAAGCTGGCTGGTTCCAGCCCAAGAAGAACAGTCGCATGGTGGTAGTATTAGTAGGAAACGGAAAGCAGCGTGCAGTTTAAGGCAGAAACTCTTCCCAACCAAACAACCATTTGCAAAACCGACATGAACAATATAACGTGTAGAACATAATAATAATAATACATAGCACAACATAGAGAGGGAAAAAAACAGATAGTAGAACGGATAGAGTAAAAGCAAAAGAAGCAAAAACCTAGAAACACTTCAACTTAAACAGATAATGATACATTTCAAAAGTAAACTGGCAAATTAATCTTCCGTTTTTTTTAAATAGCAACCAAAACGACATTAAAACCACGGAAAAACCCAATTCGAATGTTTAGCAAGGCGAAACGAACAAAGTCACTCTAGCAAAGTGTTATTTATTTTATGCTAATTCGATAAGTTAAATAATGGTTATTTTTATGGTTTTCCCCTCCCTTTTCTGATGTTATTTTTTTAATTTTCTCCCTACTTTTACATCCAAATTCGATGCAGTGTGGAAAGTTTAGAGGTTAGAAGCAGGAAGTATTTCTCCATCGTGGGTTGATCGCTACACTACTATATATCAATAGATTCAATATAAAATATCGCATAAATCGGCTGCGTGCCGTGTGTTCGGTGGTGTGTTACAGCAGTAATTAGACGGTACCTTCCTAATAGTTCGTCGTTAGGAAAAGAGATAATAGAACCAAACAGAGCAGAACCTTCCTTAGCGCATATATAACTATATGTGTACAATAGACAGCAGCGAGATAGAGAAAGAGCGAGAAAAATAAAATAGAAACAAGAACCACACAAAATGAAACAACATAACTCTTTACACAAACAAAATGAGCAAACATGAAATAGTAATAGAAAGCGCGTTTTACGCTGTAAACCGTATCACTACCACCACCACCAACCATTTGTCCTGGTAACTGTTTTTAGATGTATTTTTCGACTCTTCTAATCGGGCACCCGATCGGTCTGGTATCGAGCCGGGGTTAATGGCCCACGTGTAGTGCCGCTGCTCACCCATTGTCCATTTCGGTCCAATTTGTAATTTGTCTTTTAGATCCCCTTTTCTAAGAGCAGGAATAGTAACTTTCCCCTCGTAACTGTAAACACATCGTGTGTTGTGTGTGTATGTCAGCTCAGCGTTAGGTGTGTTTAGGGGTTCAGCATACTTTCTTAAACGAACTAAAATCGAAATTGAATAGATAACTGTTTGCAAAACAGCAAGTTTGACGCTATTTTGTGGAGAATGGTCCCTAATGCTGAACCTGGTACTTTAGTAACAACAAGAAACAGCATGCAACATTGCAACTATACAGAACTTGAGAAGAAAAGCTGGAGGAAGGAAGCAGTTTGATTTAAATTAGAGAATAATTGGAACAAATGCAATGAACAAAATATAGAGCAGACAACTTTTAGAAAACAAAACACGAGAACAAAAACAAAAAGGGTAACAAACGGGTGGTTAACATTGGAAGATAACACATAGAAAAATAACCAACAAATGAAGAAAACAGATCCGTAACGATTACTTAAAGAACGCAAATAAAAACACAAATACCATACACATTCTCGAATAGAAATCCTTCCTCTAGTTTGGCCTTTCGAGTAATTTCCTCATGAAGAAAATCTGTCCCATTATGCATGAGAAAAGTAGCAAGAAAAGAAAAGATAATGAAACAGGAAAACAGGATAAATTGTAGTGAAGAAAACATAAAAAGGAAATAAAACAAACAAAAAAAGAATCAAAATTGAAACCCCCTGTAAGTCAAACCAAGAGAAGACATTAGCAAAAACAAAACAAAACCGAAACGAATGTGAGTTATGGAACCAGGCATGCAGAAAACCCCACTTTTTCTAATAACACTCTACACCGACACATACACTCGAGCGCACGCGCGCGCGCACTTATTGGTACATAGTTTATTTTACCTTCGTAGGGAAATGTTGGAAACATCTAAAAAAAAAACCCTTTTACTACGATTTCTACCTTCTACCTACAAGCGCGAACACAATGAACATTGATGAATGTAACTGTGCAAAAAATAATAAAATGATAACTGAATGAAATGAAAAACGAAAAACGGTCCAAAGTCCATTTGAAGAATTAGTAAAGAAAATAAACGAATAAAAAAAACGAAAAACAGAAACCAAACTACACAAACAAACGAAGAGACACTTGAGTATGAGACGGATATTGCTGTGAATGCGAAATGAGAAGCGTAAATCGTTTACTCTCTGTTCTTTTGTTCTTTCCTACTCGGGTCCTATTGCACGTTTAACTGACATTAAGGAGGATTTTTCTACATCTTTTCGTTCGTTTGTTTCTTTACCTTGTTTTTTTTGTGTTTGTTTCTTTTTTAACTTTTCTGCCTGTTTGTTTTACTTCCCATTACCTTTTTTCGATTTCACCTATTTAATTTTTACCATTTTACTAAAGCAATGTTTAACTATAAAAACACTCCGACCACAGGTAAAATTTAAAAGAAAACACACATACACACACTATGGACCAATTCTTCACTATTCTATACAACTCTACTACCGTACTGTACATACATTGTAGCTCAATTTACTCGTGTAAGCTCGGAACGCTATTACTTCAATAGTGGTGGCCAGGTGCAAGGTCACTGCGTCTAAACTAACGACTGAAATTTGAAAACATTCTTATTAACAAACAAAAAATCAGTGTATATTGCAGTTTTTCTTCATTTAAGTGAAAGTACATTGTCCGTTTTTGGGTCTTTTTCTTCTTCTTTCTGTTCTATAAACAATGGAGAGGAACAAGACTCTCGTAAAGAAAATCAAAACATATTAACAATTGATGAGCTAGAGTAGCATAAGAAATGCGGAATGGTAAAAAGATATATTCACTAAAAACAAGTAGTTGTTTTATTCTTCCACAACTTTATTCTTTCAGTCTCCTTTTGGTTACTAGTTTTTCTTTATGACTAATTTTCCTTACAATCCATTTATATGCATCATATTTAATAGAATGAAGCCGTATAGTACACAAACTAACTAAACTATCAAACTAGGAATGATCGGTTACAATGGTGTAAGTTAAGAATATCAGCGAGATCGGACACGAAACATGTTTACGGTAAAAAGAAGAGAAAAAAAAACATAAACGTTAAATCACTAAGAAAACCATTACCCGAACGGAATAACTTAGAATGGTATAATCAAATCGCAAAACTACTGTAGCAAAATATCCCCGGTATGTGTTTTATGTAATTTACAAACAAATGGAAACGAATTTCCCCAGTGGTGTGCATTCGGATCTAGCGCTAAATATAATTAGTTCAACGTGGTTCGATTAGCAGACGATAGGCAGAAAACAAAACCCAGTTGGTAGGAGTCGACATTTTGGAGGCTCGTCCGGCGATGTGCAGAAAATTAAACTGTGTTAACCTAGGTGTATCGTATGTCTTTCCACAAACACACACACAGAACAACCCTTAGACGTGTTGGGAACGGTAAAGGGAATGAGTATTAATAAGAAAGAAAACGGATACAATTTTGGATGCAGTGTGCAAGTGAAAATGGTCGCGAGAAAAGTTAGTGGATTGAATTAAAAATATAACGGACTGAGAAAAAACAAACAAACACATATACACACAACAAGAAAATAAGTAACAAGAGAAGGGTCTTTCTTAAGTCGAGATCTGGCTTGCTTTCTCACGGCAAAATCTGCTCGCTTTCCTTTCGGGTGTCGCAAAATTACTAAGGTGGTCAACTAAACTCAAACCAGCCGGACTGGTGCAAATGATAATCCACAATATGTGGCCGGTTATCGTTTTAAAGGTTTTCTTTGCAATAAAAGTTTCATTCACATTAAAGCGTTTGTTTAAGCGAAACATTAGTCGGTTAACTTTCGTTTGAATAAAAAAGCGACATCAAAAGCTCCAAGATGAAAAATAGGAAGACAAAACTTACCACTTTTCTGTCCATGGCTAGGAGACAATGGTACTACAATTAGTGTTTGTTGCAGTCTAGAAAGGATGAAGGGTGGAATTTCAATGAAATATTCCTTTTTTTTGGGAAGGAAATCACAACCCTTTAAACTCCTCTCCGTCTCTCTATTCTGTCTCTGTGACTAATCGATGTCGGTGGTCCCATTTTGCATGCAATGCCAGATCAATGTTGTAGTATAAGCGTAGAAACCACTCACGCACACACACACGGAAGAACAGGAAGTGAAAGGAAAAACGTTTTTAGAAAGGAAAAGAAGGAAAAATTAGTAAACGGCAAAATTAAAGGGAGTGAGAAACATGGTAAGACAAACCATTTGAAAGAGGAACAAAAAAGCAACATAAGTTTGAACAAAACATAACATCAAAAATAAAAACAAAAGCAAATAACTTTCAAATGGGATTGGGAGCATGTGAGAAAAATAGAAGAGACATCATTACAAAACCAACAAAAAAATTTGCGATATTTTGCCATGGTTGGATATGTCACCCCAGAGTGTGTGTGTGTGCGCGTGTGTGTTTATGCGTGTTAATGTGTGTTTATCGAGCCCCATCAGTAAACGGACGAAAGCGAAAATTGTTAGTGTCACCCGAAATCAATCACCTTATGAGGTTTAAAAAGAAACAAAAACAAGTAATGGAAAAGACAGCACGGACTGGCAAAAGAGGATCAAACATAGGGAAATGGGAGAAACAAAAACATAACTAAATGTGTAGAAGCGAACAAAGAGTGTAAAAGAGGAGAACAAGAAAAAAAGAAGGACAAAATCGAAACCCCAATAAAACTGAAGCGGGGCTTAATGAGTTATCATCAGCGCGAAAGACCAAAGCAAACCTTTCGTCACATAAAAGCACTTCAACATTTGGGGGCGAAAAAAAAAGATACATAGGTATAAATCCAAGTAAAAAACAAAAACCCAACATTATAAATGAAAGAAAAAACCAGAAAAAAAAACAAATCCGGATGAGTGTTATGCAAAAGCGCAAAGAAAAAAACAAAGAAACAAAAAAAAACATGAATCAAATTCCGAACAATTGGAAGGGTCGGATGCAATAAAAGTATGTCAAAAAAAATATCCATTTTGTGTTGGCGTTTTTCTTTCCTTTAGTTCTATGGCGTGCAAAGGTGTGTGCTGTAATTGATCGATTTCTTTATTTGCCTTTGTTTTTCCTCTGTGTAAAAAAACAACGGTGTACACGCACACACACACATACATACAAGGATATAAGATGATTTGTTGTTTTACTATTAGACCTTCAACGTAATTCGTGGCTTTTTGTTAAGGACGGTGCCAAATACTGAACATGTTTTTCAATAATTTAATTCGGATTCTACCTTTCGGGCTATTCGAAAGGAAGGCTGGAGGCCATCGGAGCTATCAATATTTTACTATGATCCACTAAGCTTTTGGAGCTAAACCATAACAATTTAGACATTCACAGCACCATCTATCGTAAAAACCACGAATTAAGTAAAAAAGTCTAATAAATTAGTGATAAATCAATGTTCCCCATACGTCAATGATATTAGATTAATAGAAAACAGCCATAAACTTCCGAAAACAGGTGCCTTTCATGAAGGGGAATTGATTACTATCTTTTAATTTGCTTCCTACTAAGCTCCAAACACGTGTCCGCATTAGGTCTGGTCGTAAGGAGGGAGGTAAGTGGTGTGTAAGTATGCGGGTTGAAAAATAAATCTTTCTCCAACACCAATACATCCGGCGGGGTTATTCTGTTCTGGTTCATCATTATCCACTGTAAGGCAAATTACATTGTTCAGGTGGAAACGGAAACAATAAATCGTCTGAACTGGGATGATTTCCATTTACACTAACAGGATAGTAAAAGTACGAAGGTACGATAAGATAAGTAGTACGCACCATACCGGTACGTTGCAAAAATAAGCTTCAGTCGGTTCGATAAATCTTTGTTCTAACACAAAATCTTAGCTTACACTTGTCTATGTTAATTTTGCCTAATTAAAAAAAAAACAAACATCACATATATCTTAACCGTTAAATGCTGTCCCACAAGCGGTAATTGGTAATTAAAAGGTGTTTAAAATTTGCTCGCTACACATTTATATATGGCATAGAAAAGGTATGCTTCAAAACGAAATTAAGTAATATATGTACATCATTATGCAATGCAAATGACTGGAATAATATCTGCTAGGAACGGTGATGGTTGTTAGCGCTGGAATACTACTGCCCTGCCTATTCCGTCCAGCACCTGCAGCACATTTTTTTCTGGGCAGGCAAATTACACAACGTAATAACGAAAAATCAAAAACAAAACATACATCTCAACAACTTTCTGTGGTCTAGTTTGGGTAAGGGACCAGTAAAGCGGAAGGCATTTACCGCTGGAATGACTATCGCTCACGGCGTTTAAGTATATCGAACAGTACGTCCTGCGTACCGCTCTCTTCCTGCTCACTATCGTCCGACAGGTAGTTCCGGTTCTCCACCACCAGATGATCCGAATCGTCTGCATCGCGCGCCTCATTGACCAGCAACGGTCTGTACTGGCCACTTTTGAACCGTGCTCCAGTACCACCGGTATCACCGCTCGCGCCTCCATTGCCAAACTTTAGCACACCATTTTTACTGCCTCCCATTCCCCCGGACGGTCGCATGTCGTCGTCCTCGTCGTCATGATCCTCGATGTAGCCACCGATCGATTTATCCAGCGAGGTGGACGCTGCTTTCGACGATTCGTCGCGATACGTTAAGAATTTGTGGACCACGTGGCAACAGATACCGCCTAAACACATGACCAAACCGAGCACGTTAACCGTACTGAGATGCTCGTCGTTTAACTCGACCGCTAGCACCAGTTGGCAAATTTCCTTTAAATACATGAAAGTTACGGTTAGATGATGTTTAACAGAAATTCGTTTGGAATTATTAATATCGACGCTCGTTTACAATCTTGCCTAATATCCGAATATATTGGCTGTATTTCGCCTTTCAATAAATTTTCATATTTAAAACCTTTGAACTACTTGTTCCGCTACAACACAAATTACGCACACTGTGTTTGAAGGTGTGTGCACTATTTTGCTACCCACTGTACTGTTCGCACACCGCAAATGACAGCTGTTATAACCACCTTGGTTGCACTTGTCAAAATAACAACGCTGTCCCGGCACACACCAAAACACAACGAAAGCGGTCTGTTTGCGCTCAAATAAACGTTCTGTTTCCTATTGTTTCCCGATTGAAGTGAGGCCCGCACAATGCAAAACAACGTGAAAAGCATATTCGACAGCTTCAACGATTATCTCGTGAAGGAGCAGGAGCTGCGTACTGTAAGTACACGTGGAACAACAAAACCTCATGTGGAAGGGAGCGTTTCACACACGATGCCGGTTTCGCTTGCTAATTCCAGGAAATACGCGACATCGTGCGAGACATTGACCAGGCAGCGAAGGAAGCCGCCATTGTACTGCAGATCATTCACAGCAGCATGGCAGACGTACCGGCGGCCTGCGCTAAGGCCCGGACCATCTTCGATACGTGCCGTGAAGGTTACGGAAAGCTGGCCACACTCATTCCGGCAGGACAGTACTACCGGTATCACGACCATTGGCATTACATGACGCAGCGAATCGTGTTTCTAATCGCGCTTACGATTTATCTCGAGAAAGGGTTTCTCGTTAACCGGGAAACGGCAGCAGAAATTCTCGGTCGTAAGTGCCGGCGTTTTGAAAAGGCAAAATTTGTTTCCCTTGTTAATGGCATTCCCTCTTTCTGATTTTAGTTACAATCGATCAACAGCACGGATTTCATCTGGACATCGAGGATTACCTAGTGGGTATTTTACAACTCGCTTCAGAGCTGGTACGTATCTGCGGTGTCCAACTACATTGTCACTAGCATAGTTATATTAATTATGGTTTACTCTTTCAGAGCCGCTATGCCGTCAACTCAGTCATTTTGGGTGACTACGAAAAACCGCTCATGATCTCAAAGTTTGTTGCCGATCTCAACTCGGGCTTCCGGCTGTTGAATCTCAAGAATGATTCGCTTCGCAAGCGCTTCGATGCACTGAAGTACGACGTAAAGAAGATAGAGGAAATAGTATACGACATAAGCATACGGGGGTTGCGTGCCGAAGGGGCACCTGTTACTACTGCCCCCGTACCAACTGCCGAACCCGCTGCAGAGCAAGCGAAACAAACATAATGTTTGGCAGTGAATACTTTGCTACATTTTTGCGTAACGCAACATTTTTCAACGACAGTTTACACGTTTTTCTGTGCTCCAAAGCACACAACATATTCCACATTTGAATTTTGCACTAAGCATTGAGGGCGATTTTTGAAATAAAACTTACATGGTATACTAAAGCACACAAACTTACCTTAAATATGCCCGCTACGGACAGGGTGAGACTAGAGGTGTTGGTGAGGACCATAAATTCGCTCACCTCCATGGCGAACGCAATGAATGCACCGAGGGAAATTTTTAACCACATATCAACCACGACATCCGATGGCAGGTGTTGCACCACATGGTAACCTTCGATTAGCTTCCGTCCTGTGGGATGAAC
Source organism: Anopheles minimus (assembly GCA_000349025.1). Classification (NCBI taxonomy): domain Eukaryota; kingdom Metazoa; phylum Arthropoda; class Insecta; order Diptera; family Culicidae; genus Anopheles; species Anopheles minimus. Next base: position 7,114,978 of record KB663721.1, read on the forward strand.
AATTCAGTCGTGTAAATATCATTATCGGAATGTTGGATAGAAACGCCTGTCCACACACCTTCAAACCCTATGGTAAACGGTAGAACAGACAGTATCATCCACGGCTGCATATGAAATATCATATCGATCGGGTTGTGCAAACCCAGCTTCGACTTTTGCATGATAAGTTGCGCAAACGTCCAACGAATACCGCTCGAGAGGGATGCAAACAGCAGGAACGAAAATCCGAGCGCATCGAACTGGGTCGATTTGTACGTGAACATGAAGAGACCGCCAGAAATCATGACAACGATTGCTGCCAGCGACCAACTCTGTTGTGAAAAGCAAAGAATCGTAATAACGTTATGAATCGTTCTGTAGGTCAACATTTGAATCCTTTTACCTTCTTCTCGAGCTTCAGCAGTATGGCAAATATCAATATGAAAACAATGGTGGTGGATTTGGTCATCGTGTACCTAAAACGAGAGAAGATCTTAGTAATCATCGGCTTTCACATTGCACCTGCACAGCTCAAACTTACAGTGATATTTTCACCAGCTCGAGGCCCCAGTTGGAGAAGCTAATATCGATCCCGCTTGCCAAACCGGTGGGCAAAATTTTCCGCACGGACGTCCGCCAGTCCAGTAGGATGCGGGGTTTTCGCGTTACGCACCGCAACACAGCACGGACGACCGCGGACAGCATCAGTTTTATCACCAAATGGTAAAGTACCACGAACAGCGGTAGCTTAAAGTGCTGCAGCAGTTGCCGCTGGTAAAAGGTGAGTCCAATTGAAAGCGTAAAGTAGCAAACGATCAGCACGAGCGTTACGACGATCCGGTTTGCAAAGGCGTTCTTCGCTTTGGTGCGTGTTTCACCATCGCCGTAGGCCTTATTACCCCCCGGTGACGTTGCGACGATGTACTGACTATGGTGTCCATAGCCGGAGTGCAGATTATTACTTTGGTGATACTGGCTGTGACTGTGCAATGCATCTTGTTGGCGATGGTCGGATCCTCGTCTGTTCGTTTCGAGCTCAATTTCTTCATCGGGAGTACCATCTTGATCGGTCGTTTGTTTCACTCGCTCATACTTGATGTTGACCATGTTGCTTGGATCAGCCCGCGAAACTGGGGTGATCTGGGTTTTCGTTCGATGTCTAGCGTCGTTTAGATGGCACAGAATTTAAAGTGCAAATCCTGTGCACTGGCCAGGGGCTAATGATTTGTCTATTGGAATTACGTTTGTTCCCTTTGCTGTGTACGGTATCGTTTACTAGCGATACTAATGATAAAAAATGCATAGAAGCTATCACATCAGTCGAGCTTGTGCCAGTTTGGATACTGTGCGTGTTCTTGTTTGAACGTTCCTATGGAAACGAAGAAAGGTCATTTGTTAGTATTACGCGTGGAAATTGTACCATAATCAGCATACAAAACTTGCCACGTTTCTCAACATTCATACGAGCGACAATTCCGAAACGTTCTTCGACTGAGACTTTGCAACATATGTTAGCAATTCGCCCACAGGAAAAATGGCTAGTTCGTCATACCGGAAGCACGATACGATAACTACGCGACACCAGGATCGCGCACCGTGTCGTTGGATTAATCTCGTTCAACAACCTTATCGCTGCCGGAGGCGTGTTATCGCGGGAATTTCTTGCACCGCACCCGTTATACTAATTACCCATCTGGTTCGCCGCCGTGCCAGCGCTGCAGTTCGCATTGGCTAGCGCTTTTTCGAAAAACCCTCAGCAGCACAATTATTTCACCCGAACCGTTGTAATGGAATGTAAACTTTACGCTCACTTTCTACGCGAACCTTCACAAGAACCACACAGTAACCATCGATATGAAAATTGTGTGTCGCTTTGCACACGGGAATGTTTTTGTTGTGCGTGAATGGAACTGTGTGGTTGGTGTGAATGCGATTTTCCCACCCCTTGGCCAACGCGCACGAGAAGCAAATAAAAGCTCCAGCAGAGCGCTGACGTTTGACAAACTGTCAGAAAAAAAAATCTCACCCGAAATAACACGACGGCCAAATTTCAATGATGAATATTTAAAATCATTGTACAAAATTGTTTTATATGTATTTTATTGCGCTGAAATGATATTGTTCTCTATTACAACATATAAAAAAATATATTCGCCGAGCTTGTATAGGTGTAATCAGAAATGGTGGAACACAGGAGATTTTAACAACACCTTTGGGTTTAAGTTTGTCTTTCGTTGTTTCGATTGCTCTCCCGCATTGTCTTCCGTTGGATAGACCCAGCGTTACATTGGTACGCCCAACAAAGTCGTATACCAACAAGAATTAAAACACTTTACGGATTGATTTGAGATTTCTAATGTTAATCCATTTTCTATCCTTTTCATTACCGAACTTAATCATTCCTAAGTTTAATGAGCTTATTGTGCTCACATTGTTTCATTGTCTTCGTTACATTGGTTTAAAACTTTCGGAGTAGCTGTATACAGTTCAACTTAAATATTTACTTTTCCGGTGTTCCAGTATCACAGTCTTCACAGGAGGACGGATCCTCCCGGCTTGTCCTATTCGTTACGTTCGTTGGTTCTGGTCCATTTGGTCGAAAGTATTGTTCCGTCTTGAAGACAGCAACCGGCTCATAGACCCCGTTCGCGTTCCGGTTTGTTAGCCGTTCGGTGGGTTTCGGTTTGCCGAAAATGTTCAACGACTTGAGCAGCACGTTTATCGTTTTGTCCGGAATGTCCAGCTCTTCCTCTGCGATCTGCACCTGCTTCTCGACCGCATCCAAGTTCCGGCCAACCATTACCACAAACTGTTCCAGCTTGTCGATACGATCGCACAGAATGTCGAGTTCTGGTTTTAGGGCCAACAATTTAGGCACGTTCTGTGTCAGTGCAACTCCTGATTCGGCTTTTACGAGTTCGAGCAAATTTTCGAACTCTTCCAAGCGTAACATCATCCGATCAATACCAACTGTAATGGGCTTCAGCTACAAGAGAATGTAGAGCAAATGGATTAAGAATGAAAAGGACTGGAATTGAGTTGGTGCATTGTGGACAAACAGTTTACCTCCTGATCCAGATTGGACGCTTTGAAGTAGCCAGAGTAATCGTGCGCCAGTTCTTCAGCCATCTTTGTAACTGAACCACAATTGCGTTAAAACACTTAATTCAGCATGTGCTTTTCTATTTAATCATATCTTATCCAATATTGCTTCAAATGCAGCACTTTCCAACGAGCCACGATATACCGCCGTGTGTTTTGGTACAATGATTTGTTTTCATTGATTTTTTTGCTTGCGTGACATCTCGCAGTGGTTTATAACCACAGGTTGATTTTGTTGTTTTCCGCAGCCGTCATGTGTATTGGGGGGGGGGGGAGGTAATTGCCGGCTATTTTGGCTATTTCCAGAATGATATTCGAAATGTACTGATTCTTCTGATGTATGTGGACAACCCGATTATCCAACTAACTTTTCCCCCGCTTATTAAGCACATTCAACATCCCCAGCTTTCGAAAGAAATAGTTAACAACAGCACGTGCTCTGTAACAACCGGTGTAGAAAAAGTTTATTACGAAAAGAAAATGCATGCATGAAGAAATCATTTTATGATTGCTTCGATTTTGCTGCCTCCCGCTCCAGGGCACGCTGCTTTGCTTTTTCGTACAGGGGCATCAGCTGTCCATTCTCAGCTAGCGCCTTGAGCAACTCCACGATAAATGGCAGATAGTTATGCTTACGACGAATGTTTTCCGTTTTATATTGCTTGCGTTTGGCTGCCTCGTCCTCAATCAGCATTTTCAGATTGTTGATTTTATCCTGCTTCTCATCGGTTTCCATCTCACTTTCCTCCACCGTCAACAGCTGATCAATCTCTCGTTGATAAATGAGTTGTCGATCGGACACAATGGCCATCAGATTGAAGTGAATCTCTCCCTTGCTGTACTTTAGCATGCGCTTCTCTATAATAGGCCGCACCACCGTCAGCCAATCCTGACCGGGACCTACAGCACCGTGATCGATCGGACCCTCCTTCAGACCATCCAGTTCGTACAACCGGCCATCTACCGGGACGTACCCGACGAAATGAAACACATCCTCCTTACCGGAACTCTTGTTGTCCAGCTCGAACAGTGTTTGCCGGGCGAATGAGTTATGCACGGTCCGAATCTGGCTGGCATTGCTGAGCGCGAGACCCTTGTTATACGCATCAAAGGTACAGGCAAACTCCTTAAAATCTGTCAGCGTAGTACCTAGATTAATATCCGTATGGGACGCGTTCAGCAGAATACTTAGAATGGCCTGTGTGGCGCAAGCATTGTTGATGACTTGCTTGGCGAAAAAGATTTTCTCCAGCCGGCTATCCTGAACGATGGACCCAGCCGGTTCATCATCCTTTACCCATTTGAAAAGAAACACCAGTCCATGAACCGGTCTGTAACGAAACGATGAAAAACATGTCCCCTTTAAAACAATCGAGAAACAATCGGAAACGGCCAGATCACTTACTCAAGATCTTTGAAACTGTTTTCGTCTAAACTCCACAGTTCTTCAACCTGCACTCCATCAACGCCTAAAATTTGTATCATTGAAAATTGATGAAAGTTAACCAAAAAACCTTTCGCTCGCTGGTCAATCTTGGACCACTTACCAAACTCTTTGATAAGTTCTGTGAATACTCCGGGATCACTCTCTATCAAGCACCATTCTCCAGCGCTGTCTGCCATTGGAAGCCGTGTGCTAAGAGCAGTGTTTGAACCACAAATTGAATGCAATTGGTACAATCTAGTGCAGGAAACAAGATATTCGAGATCGTAATTAAAACTATCGAGACGCTTTTGCTACGCAATCTGATTTGCCATTTTTTGACACATGATATTCCAAACGCACGCAAGTTGACAAGCGGCATCACAGTGGGCGTCGTACAGGGCAAATATTATCCAGATTGATTGCATTTCATGTGGCACAACAAAATATCCACACAATTCCTGTGTTCTTCAAAAATTAAGGAAAATATCACAGTTTTATTGAAATTCATCTTTCCAAGAAATGTGGCGAGAAAACTCGATTTTGATCCGAAAAAGCTAGAATATTTTATTTACAGATTTGCTGGCAACCCAGCCGTTGACGGCATCGGGCACAGTTGATGTGATGTGTCAAAATTATGTGCGTCGGGAATTGTTCGTTCGCTTACGGCTCTTTTATATCTTGAATAAACCAAGCGAGATTTATCCGAGACACCTACAAACGTCCCGGTTGGCAGCTTCCTTCTTCGAAGAACTATACGTCCGACAAAGAAACCAAAAACTGAAGTAATCTCGCACGGATCTCGCGTCTGTACCTCGTTGGTGTAAGCGACGCTAAACTCGCTTGCCAAATGAATAGCGAATTTCCCCTTCGGATATCATTTTTGTGATGCTTCCTCTCTTCCGAGTTCTAGACAATTGCTAATAATATCCGTGATCGCAAAATTTTCGTCTATCGTGATATTCACATTTCGCAGTGATACTTTATCGTGCAAGCTGTACGCGAACCACAAAACGGGTGCGTGTGCGTGTGAAAGAAAGAGCGATGAAAATCGGTTCTGCTCGCAACACCGTGCCGCTGCAGCGTTGATGCGTTGGGGGTCTGGCGTTGGTTGTTGGTTTTAATTTTTTTTCCATATTTCTCTATCGACAAAGTGAGGTCAATGGTGAAAAGCAGTGTAAACGGTGTTAAATCTTGGTGCTTTGCAACGGGGCAATTAATCGGTGGTGTCGTTTCGGTGACGCGTACATGCCGCAAAACGGCAAAATTAGCATCAATCCGGTCGCGCTACGCTTTGGACAGCTAAGCGCGAGCTGCCACTGTTGCCATTAGGCTGCTTGGTGGTAAGCACAGCAACAGCCCCGCGCAACAATACGGGACGACCGGGTAATTGTAGATTGTGACGGCGGCAACCGGGCGGAGTAAGAATGGTCGTTTCGAAGGAAGGTAAACGCCGGCGTAAAGTGTCCGCCATCGCGCAAGCCGGTGGCGGCAGCACCAATCCATCTTCCGGCAGCGGGTCTAACGGCCCTATCACTAGTGTAGCAGCAGAACGTGATCTTTCTCCACCGGAAATTCCGAAGCGGTACGTACATCAATTTATCTGCCAGTTTGTTTTACGAACGTCAGATAATGCTCATTTTTTTCTTCCTTTTCAGCCCGAAAGTGCACGCACAGCGGAAATTCGCTCAAGGGCAGGGAACGGCATCTTCGTCTTACCTCAGTTATTCTTCTGCACCTCCAACACCCGGTAAAGATGGTCAGAACCGGGCATCACATTCTGGGACGGGGAATGGCACAACACCGAGCGTTCCTGGCAGTGGGAGCGGCGCGGAAGCTAGTCCACAAGTACCAGAACTGTTACCGAACATGCGACCAAATACGGAAGATTTCCTTACATTCCTGTGTTTTCGTGGAACACCGGTATTGCCACCGGCGTTGGATTTTTTCAATAAATCCAACTCCGGTGCCAGCGCTACAAATGCGGGAAACAGTAGCAGCGGTGGGAGACAATCTTCCACACCGGGTGGCTCGGGAAGTTCCAAGCTAAAGTCGCAACAAACGAAAATAGCTGCATCGACGAGCGTAACACCAGGCCCACCTGCGATGCCCTCTTCCACTTCCGCTAAGGCAACCGATGCAAAACAAACGCATGAAAAGCAGGACAACGCAAATTCGAATAAATCCGTGCAACATGAACCGGTTAGTCAGGAAAAACAAATCACTCCTACCCCAGCGACAACAGCACCCGCTGCTACATACATCCCTTTTGCTGTACGCAAACGTGCAGAGCAACATCCGGTACCCGCAGAGACACGATCCGACCGTAAGCGCACGCAAGATAAAATGCAGGCACTACGCAAAAAGTATCACGATCAGCGAGTCGCTAAACTGCGAGCAACGACACAGGGTCAGCGACAGAGTGGTCGTGGCAGCGTTTCTATAGCAACCCGTTCTTCAAGTGTTCCTTCGAAACCAGCCCGAGAAGAGCAGGATGATGAAGAGGAAAATGGTTCAGAGAATGAAGCGGATGAAGTCGAAGCAGAGGACGAAGGAAGGGAAGAGAAAAAGCAAGATAAAAAAGTTTCCACGGATGAACCAAGCGTTGGCAAACGAAAAAGTGGCCTACGAAGCGGAGCAACATCACACACCTCGAGTCCAGCCGTTGAAAGTGCCAAAGGGTCGCCCATAAAAATTGCTCGTAATGCAAAGCGTGATTCTGCGAAGGCTACAGCCGTTGTACAAGAAGAAACAAGCAAAGAATCGCCGGCTAAGACAGTCGAAAGTAAAACCCCCAACAAACCGGGTAAAAGTTCGCCACCGACGAATACGCCTGTCGAAGAATCTTCTAAACCGAGTGCTACTCGCTCTGCAAACACCGTTTCTAAAAAGTCCGTCAAAGAAAGTCCGAAGAATTCACCCGCACAGCACCAAAAGCCTACGACGACGGTTTCCGATGTGGAAGGCAATGAGAAACGGACGACAAGGTTGTCCGCCTTGCGGAATCCCCCACCCGTAGCGGCCAAATCGGAGACGCCTAAAAGTGCGAAAGATAAACGGAAGCAGACGGACCGGCCGGTTGATTTTTCTTCCGACGATGACGAACCGCTATCGCGTGCTACTGGGACGGAGAAACGTTCGTCAGAGGCGGTGACCGCGAACGAGCTTGGTAAAACGACGCGTTCCGGTAGAAGTCGGAAATCGGAACCAGCAAATCTTGACAAGGATGCGGACGAAATGCCGGATAAAAAGACACGCCGCTCCGAGTCGGTCGTGAGTCGTCGTTCGGACATAAGCTCGAGAAAGTCCGAGATGCGTGAGATAGGTGTGACAAAAAAAGTGGAAGAGGTTGCTCCGAAACAGCAGCAACAGCGTGGACGAAAACGGAAAGAACCGACCCAACCACAACAGGTCGCAAAGTCGTCCAAAGAAGATGAATCCAACAACGATGTGAAGAATGAACTGCTCTCTACGGAGAGTGTGGAACAAGCAGACCGTAAGCAGCCGGCTACAAGTGGAAGAAAGAAACGAGAAACACCTGCAATCGATGCAGCACGAGACGGCACACTAACGCCAGAAGTGGAGGAAAAGAAACCGAAAACGGCCTCATCGACGCCGGTGGAATCGTTAAGTACGTCGCGCCCATCGCGCAAAACAAAAGAAGCGGCTACCTTGTATATGGAACTGATTGGAAGGAAGCTAAATCACGACGACCAGTCGGACGATGATGCATCGTCGCTGGATAGTCTCGAGTTGCCCAACGTGCGCAAGCTAGAACGGATGGAGAATGAGCTAAAGGCGAACGCTAGTAAGACAAGGGACGCAAAGCAGCAAGCAGCTGGTGGAGGGAGTGCTAAGGCTGGCGGTAAAGCGAAAAAGAAGGCAAACGAAACAAAATTAGCAACCAATTCGTTGGACGACACAGACAAACAGCAACCGGCCGATGGTGATGACACTAAAATAGTAGAAAAAAGCTTTAGTGATTCTGACGAGGAACCGTTGGCTAGTAAATTTCAGCGCAAGCAGCAACAGACACGTCGTCAGCCAGCAAAAGCAAAAGGAACCGCCGCGAAGGTGCCCGTTGGACGTAGGAATGCAAAGAAAGTGAACGTTCCGGATGAGGCTGAATCAGGTGACGAACAAACATCACCCGAAAAGAACGAAAGCCCACAGAAACCATCCAAAAGCGATGAAACGGCACCAAAAAAGGGAACGGTAACAACGCCAATGGCAGTAACCAGTACCGCCATTAGTCCCTCCGCGGGTACAGCCAAACAAAATGGTACATTGGGTGGTAATATCCCTGCTGGGAGTGTAATGAGAACTCCCACGAAAAGTGCACTCAATAGTCCAGTGGAATCTCCGGTCCTCTCTTCGGACCACCTGAAAAGTCCAACCACATCCGAGGGACAGAATATGTCCCGGTTAAACAAATCCATGGACAACACCCAGCTGTCCACGACAGTCGAACCGGCCGAAAGCCCGATAAAGATACCGCAAATGTTGAACATACCGACGGTCATACCATCGCAAACGCCATCCTTCCTGCAGGTAACCTCTCCAACGCACCAGCAGGCACCATTTACCCGTGCCATCAAACCGACGCTTGGAACAGCTCCCGGTACGGCGGCGAATAATGTTTCGACCGATGGTTATTTGTCTTTGAATAAGTCACCCACGGGGACAGCGATACACACGTCCCAACCGGACACCAACAATATGCCTTTCAATCGATCCGGTACGGTGACGATCGCTACTGGAGCGGGTGCGACAGGTACTCCCAAAGCCGATTTTACGCTACCACTGGATGAGTCCAATTTCATGAAAGGTTTCGAAAAATGCTCGTCAACTGATCCGAATGCGGCGGATAAACCAGGTGCGGCACATTCCTCCCTGCTGGGTAACTTACTTCCAAGCAAGGAGGAATCGGAAAAGATCTTTGGTATAGCGAGCGTTAGTTTGGCACAAAGTTCCGGCCCGCTCGATACGAAGTGTACGCTTGGGAAGTGTGGATCCGTACACAAACCACCGCTAGGACCACCCGTGCTAACGGAATCGTTGCTCGGAGGGAATCTTTCTCCACGCGATCGCCGTAAAGCAAAAGTCAACATGACGCATGAGCAGATCCAGAAGTGGATTTACGAATCATCCTGGTCACCGATCGAGGACGATCTGAAAGATGACGATTTGGAGGTGGTTGAACCGGGCACTCGTACACCACCGCCACCATCGTCGTCTGCATCTGCGACGCAGCTCACAGCCACTACTCAACCCTCATCAGTAGCTACTGGTTCCGGATGGGCTGGAATGATGGCTTCCACCTCAACGCCGCTCAGTACGCCCACTGTTGGAAATGGACGTGGTAAGGAGGAACCCGATCGTACACAGGCGGTGAGCAGCGGTCCAGTGTCCACAACGATGTCCACAGTAGTGGAGAAAAAGGAAACCGCATCACAATCGACACAAAAAGAACCTGCCGTTCCAATGGCACAAGAGATAAAACCGGTAAGCAGTGATAAAGATTGTACAACACCAGCAAAAACTCGTGGCGAGGGACAACCGGCAAAGGAAGTGTCCGGTGTTGCAACACCCACCAGTAGCAAGCAGCGCGATGTAAAGGAACAACGAAAATCGAAAGCAGAAACACCGACAGCACCAGCTACGTCGACACCACGCACCACAGCCACAACACCCACAACATCGGCTGACCGGAAGCCAATCTATCGGAATGCGACGGGTCGAACACCGGTCTACAAGCAAGAGGCACTCACTGTCAAACAAACACCCGCCACACAAACGACACCAAGCAGTCACCAACACACACCGTCAATGTCAACCTCCACGAAACAGATTGCCACGGGTGGTGCACCCGGATCGTCATCCACGCAGAGCAACAAGTTTGGCGCCTTTTCTCCTGTAAACGAACCGAGCGTTTATTCGTTCGATAAGGAGGAAGATTTTATGCCTGTGGCGACACCCTTCCGCAGACAGCATGGTGCGGCCAGTGGTGGAAGTGGACGGCGGGAGTCATGCAATTCATCCGCACGGGATGAACCCACCATCGGGGGAAGTAATAAGCGCGATACCACGCCAGTTGCCGACGAAAAGAACGCATTCCAGAAACCCCCGGTAGTGGCGAAAGCAAGCAATGTGGCTAACGTGGTGGTCAATTCCGATGAGAAGATAAAACCCACGGAACCATCCGTTGAGGATGGAAATGTTACTGAGAAAAAGGAAGAGACCGCCGTTAAGCAGGAAGCAAGTGATACAGAGGCGGATGGGGGTGGTGGACAAACGTTTTACATTCCACTGCAAGGCCCTACAGCTGGCGGAGGTACGGGTGGTGGTAGTTCCACAGGAAAATCGGCTGACCAACTCATCCAGGGTGTGGCGGTGAAGCTGGGAACGGAAGGTCCCGACGGTCCAAACCAACGTGTCATAATGCATGCGAAGCTCGTTACGAAGGCAGAGATGGGCTCGAATCCAACCACTCTGCCCGACTCGATGAACGTGCAGGAGCTGGTAAAGAGTCTGACGGCACAGGGTGGTGCAGCTGCCGCTCTGGGCAAAGAGGGTCTTGCAAAGCTTCTTCCTATCGGGCTGTTGCAATCTCGTTTCAAGTCCACCATTACGGAACCAGTGCCCTCGACGGATGCACGCACACCAACACTAGAAGATCGCGCAAGTGCCGAACCAATGTCGCGTGGTTTGTCACGCATCGCATCCAATTCGTCCCTTTCGTCCCAACGCTCGAAACCGACCGGGAAGACAACTGCAAAGGGTGGAACGGCCGGCCGTGGAGGTGGTGGTGTTGGCGGCGGCGGTGGTAGTGAAGCAATTTCATTGCCCCAACCGGACAACAATACCGTATTTCCGCGTCGTGACGATCCAGCCCAGATGGTAGAAGCGCCGGTCTTTAAACCAACCGAAAAGGAGTTTCACGATCCAATGGAGTACATCGAGCGAATCGCACCGATCGCGTCTCGGTTCGGTATCTGTCGCATCATACCGCCGGCAAGCTTCAAGCCGGAATGTCGCATTGCGGACGATATGCGCTTCATGGCGTACAATCAGTACGTGCACAAGATGCTTCACCGTTGGGGTCCGAGCGCGAAAGAGTACGCCGCCATCAAGAAGTATCTGGCAACGCAAAGCATTAACCTTCAGTCACCACCGGTGATCGGTGGAATGGAGGTGGATCTGCCAAGGCTTTATCACACCGTACAGGAACTCGGTGGACTGAAAGAGGTCATCGAGAAGAAGAAGTGGGCCCGTGTATCGGAGGACATGTGCATTCCCAAGGCGGCGCACGATCGCGTTTCAAAGCTGGACGATATCTACTGCAAGTATCTGCTACCATATGATACACTTTCGCCGGCAGAGCGCCAGAAGCTGTTTGATGAGGTTGAGGCGGACTGGGCCAAGCGGGAAGCAAAGGCACGTCGGAACGCGGACAAGGGCGTGGGTTCGGAGATCCGCAACAGTGGCGATTCCGATGAGGATGATTCAAACGATGAGGAGGAAGAAGAGGACGATGACGAGTGTTCAATGGAATGCATCGTAAAGGGACGCAGCATGCCGCTGAATCAATTCTTCCGAATCGCTCGCAACACCATGTCACTGTGGTTCCGGAACAGTGAACCGACGGTGGCAGAGATTGAGGCGGAATATTGGCGGCACGTAGCCGTCCGTGATAGCCACGTGTGTGTGCATTCGGGTTCGATCGATTCCAGCGCGTTTGGGTACGGGTTTCCAAGTCCAAAGGTGAAGGGATCGTCCTGTGCGAAACATCCCTGGAATCTGAAGGTACTGACAAATAACAGTGGCTCGATTTTGCGTTCACTTGGCCCTGTTATGGGCATAACGATCCCGACACTGCACGTGGGAATGTTGTTCAGTGCCTGCTGCTGGTATCGTGATCCTCATGGGCTGCCCTGGATCGAGTATTTACACACGGGTGCAAACAAGATCTGGTACGGTGTGCCAGACGATCAGAACGCTAACTTCCGTGCGGCACTGACCGTGCTCGTGCCAACACACTGCCAGAACAAAACGATCTGGTTGCCCTGTGACACTGCGATGGTGCCACCACACATGTTGACCGATCGGAGCGTATCTCTGTGCCGAACCGAACAACAACCGGGACAGTTTGTTGTGGTGTTCCCACGTGCGTACACCTCGAGCTTGTGCACTGGATATGCGGTTTCGGAGAGTGTTTACTTCGCTACGAACAGCTGGCTTGATACGGCAAAGGAAGATTTTAGGGTAAGCACACATTACAAGAAGAGTAATCCATAAAGGGCGCTCATAAACGGAAATTTGTGTATCTTCTTTATTGTAGGATATACAGGAAAGCTGCGAACCGACGATGTTCTCCGTGGAGCAGCTGCTGTTTGCGATCGCGAACGATCAGCGCAGCAATCATGATACGCTCGTGCAAGCGTATCCCATGATCGTCGATATATACGAAAAGGAGAAACAACATCGACAAACGCTAAAGGTAATGGACGAAATTAATACTACAGAGAAAGATATACTTTAATACAAAATAATTTCATTCCCACCCCACAGGAACAAGGCGTAACGAAATCGGAACGAATCGAATCGAAAAAGAAGAGCGCATCACTCGACGAGTTCGAATGTGAGCGATGCCGGGCGAATCTCTATCTTTCGCTGGTAAAGGTAAAAGTGAGCAATAGCGATGAGGATGACGATGACAATACGACGGAGGATGAGGAGGAGCGCATCTACTGTCTGAAGCACGCCGTGAAGCATTTAGTGGACGGCGGTCTGCAGACGAAAAACTGTCGGCTGGCGTTCACCTACTCGCTGGAAGATATTGAGGAGCTGTTGAAGAAGCTGCAGGACCGTATCGCCAACAAGAAATCATCGAAATCAAGTGCCGGCAGCAGTGCTGGTGGTGGTGGAGGTGGTGGTGGTGGTGGCGGTGGGGGTGGAGGTGGACGTGGTAAGTCTTCGCTTCATCTAGCGTCTACATCGTCCCAGTCTTCTTCATCCTATCAGGCACCCAGTCATAGCAAGTACGCCGGTATGGCAACGATGTTGAAGTAAGATACCCCACATGAACTCCTGTGCGATTAGATTCCTTCTTACTCCTTTCTTCCTTCCTCAAATTAATTAATTCACCAAGGAATGAATGGAATTTGTAGGGAATGGAACTTCCAACACGGATGTCCGTAAACGCCATGGTAAAGGTTTCTATTTAAAATAGTTTTCATCTCACGTGTACATTTTTTCTTCCTTCTGTAACTCATCGATGTGAGCATATCAATCATACTGGACACAGGTACCGAAGACCCAGAGTATTAGTTACGCCATACATTTACACATCCCTTTCTTATGCACAGTATTTAAACGGCGGCTGTCGCCCGGTCGGTACCCTTTTTGTAGTTTCCCTGTGTACGCGACAGTATTAACTTGCATCCATTTTACCTATCAGTAAGCTTACTATCTCTGGATGAACGCATAGGAACCATAGAACTAATCCGCAATACAATAGACATGAAATCTGGGCTATTTGGAATATTGGGCTAGCTTGCAATGAAGTGTTGGGTGTGATTCTTCTTTTTTTAACCGTTCACGTCGTGCTAACATAATTCTGAGGCAGTTAGTAACCACTTATTTTGTTCGTTTACCGACGCATGACGTAGGAAGACGCTGCTGCAAGGAGGCCTCCCACAAAGCAGGGAAGATTAGAATGTTTTGTTTATATCAGGAACATACTGTTCTACTGATATTAAGTTTTATACGTTGTAACGATTTACTCTCGCTATCACTGGCACACGCTGCCTGCACCGGTCACCTTAAGCTCCTGATAAAATATTAAAGATGGTATAGAATATAGAGAATCAGATACATCTAACAACACCACCTTCCCTAATGCCAAATATGCGCTCCGATATGATTGGAGGCATCACGATGGAAGATCAGTGTGTTTGTGTTAATGGAGAGCAAATAGTAGGTAGGACATAATGGCATCGAAGGACACTACAATTATGGAATTCAAAAGGTTCTCCGATCGTATAGAGCATTTCGAAGAAAGCAACTATGTTGAATGTCCAGCTAAGAACTCTTTGCCTTTGCGTAAGATGGTTAGGTTGATGATCATCTGTCGAGAGGGAAATCGTCGATGTAATATCCAGGACGACTCTTCCATGAGTCTTAAAATACTTAGCACATTCCCAAGTGAATCACTGATTGTTTGAGGTTCCTGACGGCGACTGTCTTAGTCGTCCAACGTAGTTTCGAGCACAGGGTGATAACTCTCTGCATCTGAATCCCATAGAAAACGCAAATCAATACCAACCGGAGTCCATATCGCTTCTCGACAGTAGCGTCGTCATTATGCAATTTTGAACCAGAGCTGCTAGTGTTTCATGTGTTCATAAACGGAATTGCATGTTTCATTTCCCCAGCTTTTATTATATTTTACTTTACGAATGTGTAAATTGTGTGTAGTGTGTGCATATGTTCGTGTGCGTGTGTGTGTGTATATATATACATAAATAGATATATGTGTCCTCGCCTTAAAGGATACATGCAGCGGAAAATGGCAATCGTGTGAGACAATGGCGCAATACGAAGACTAGTCGGTTGAATTTAGCAATTAAAAGGAACGGATGAACGGGGAATAAAAGAAAGCATCACCTGTAATAGAAGGGACGTATAGGTAAGGTAACTTAATTTATAAAGATATAAAGCCACAATCGCATTTGCGGATATAGAGAACGTAGGCGAGAAGAAAGGATTGCGACATCACATGATTAATGAAGTTGAGAGCAATGGAATGTGCTAACGCTTTAGAAAAGATAGTATAACACAGTGCAAATCGGGCGGATTAGTGATACGTTTATAACCACATGCACGCATATACATACCCAATACCACCACGGAACAGTGGAATAAAACAGATCCTTTAAGTATATAGTAAAAAAAAGTTTGCACCATAAAGCGAAAAATAATTTGTGGCATAGGGAGAAAGAGAGAGAGAGTTTAGAATTATAAAAGGCTAAAAGAAATAGAGAAACCATCAAGTGGAACTATTTACTCCAATCTTGTTTCCCCCGTCAAGGTGGGAAAGAAGTTTGATTTGAGGCAGAGCCCATGCACAGCGCAAATTCAGTTGGTTTAAAAAAAAAACATGAAGCATACACATACACACACAGCCACTTATAAAAGAGTTCAATATATGTTTAGTAATAGATATTCCCTAAAAAAACAAGTTGAGACTAGTGTTTAGCATGTCTGGAACCAACTCCGTCATATGTAATTCTTCATGTTCCGAAGTTCTCATTACGCTTTAAGTTCTCTAATGAAAGAAAAAAGATGTATTACTAATGTATCATGTTAATATTTTATGTTTGTGGCCTTCATAGACGGGTAATCCATTTTTCGAAGTTTATGCACGTTGTTTTTTATTTTGCTTCTCTTCTTCGGTTAATTCGGAGGTTTCTTTCTGTGCTGCTGGCGTTTGAACTTTATCCTCCTTCGGTGGCTCGTATGGTGGAAGTGTTTTCTGTCCCGCAAGGTGCTTCTTCAACTCTGGCAGCGTGTCGTTGCGCACGTGCTCCCGGATTGTTTTGAAATACTCGATGTAATGGTGCAAATTGTGCCTAAAAACGAAATAACAGCATGAGAAACAAACGACGGAAGAATTTTGATTGTAACGTACATCATAAGTAGAATCGGACCAAGCATTTCACGCGTATTGTACAGATGGTGCACATACGCTCGGGAATGTTTCTGGCACGTGTAGCATTGGCAACCGGCCAACAGGGGACCAAAATCTTCTGCCCATCGCGCATCCGTTGTGTCCAGTTCGGTTGTATGTTGCTCCGTAGAGGTTACATCGTATGAAAACACCAACGCCCGATGTTCCTGGGCCGCCTTCAGATAGACGTAGCTCGTATCAAAGATGTCCACTCCGGCCGCAACCATCTCGAGCACAAGTATTGGATCGTACGAGCCAAAGCAAAAGCGTACCTTCTCCTCCGGTAACTGTTTGCAAACGTTCGTGACGATCGGTAGGAGGGCCGTTCCGTCCAAACGCGCCACCGATGGACCGTTCATGTGTAATCCATCGATTAAGTAACCAGCAAACAGGTCATCCGATTTTCGCAGGAATTCGATCGAGTTTTCCCGCAACTTTTCATTGTACCCACCGACAACGGGGCCAATAATGCGGCACGATCGCAACGTGTCCGACCCGCGGTGCCATTCGAGACACTGCTCCACAAACTTTTCCGTTCGATCGAGCGACTTTTGTTCACGCTTCTTCGAACTGTGCATGTCCGTATCGCCATCGTACAGCGGCACATATGCGTCGGGTCGGAACGATTCAACCAAGGTCATGTATTGTTCCAAACTGATGTTTCTTCGTCCGTTCCGTGTGTACACGGGCAGCAGTTCCTTTTCCGGCACACCCGGGATAGGAATTTCGCTTGGATCACGCGGGAAAAGCAACGCTGCACAGTTGGTTTGTGCGATGAATTCTGCAATCGTCATACTGCTTGCTTGTACCGCATCCTGCATGTGAAGCGTGTTGGAAATGCTCAGATGCAAAAAGGATGGTTCATTGCACACGTGCTGCATGGCTTCTTTGCTTATGTGGGGTATGCTGCCACCCTACAAAAACCAAAACACACAAGGCAAGATTAAGGCGGGATCATTGTGTAGAAAGGAATCTTTGTTTCGGTGCTTACCTTTGTGTGAAATATGATTGCCGGTGTTGCAAGGGACAGATTGGGCAAGCGGTCCAAGCCACCCAAAACTCCTAACCGGCCGGAACATTTGGTAATGGTGCTTAGGGTGAACTTCATCCCGAAAATAACGTGCAAGCGGATTTCCTGGTGTTGCTATTTCCCGGTGTTTTTATTTACATACATTTGACAGACCTATTGCTGTTAACCCTTGAGGTGACAATTTTTACTTGTGGCAATTCCTAGCAAAAGTCTAGCGGAATATGCTTGGGCATGTAATGAGAATGATGCCGTAAAAACAATAAGCAGAAATTGGAGCTAGGTATCGGTAATGCGGGTTTTCTTTCCTGGCCCAATAAATCCACTTTCCAACATTTTCTGCTGCCCGCTAGGTTCGTTGTCTACCAAGTTGAAGTCTCCCCTTTCCCATTATGAATCGTCCGATATCGATTTCTCAAAGGATTTACACCACTCGAATTTTGTTATTATATACACGAGAGTCAATGTACTGCTGAGAAGAACATGTACCATTTATTGATTAACTTTGCATTGTCTTCCTATGGTGTGTCACATTTTATGAGTTAGAAATAAAATTAATAAAAGCTCTGAGAAAAAAAAAACAAATGTCGCTTGTTCCATATCGCTGCTTTGGATTTGGATGTTCTCCTTTTCTATGTATGTTTTTATTTTATTTCTTTCTAAAATATCCCAAACTATTCGCCTTTTGTTCCGTTGTCAATCCATTTGTATCACAGTCGAAATATACGTTGCCTTAACGTTTCAACTTGTGTGCTTGGGTTTCTGCCTTTAGTGAAACAGTTAGTTCACTGCATTGCTTTCCATACATTCCTTCTGTTGTATTTGTCCAAGCGAACTGTCGCTTTTTCAATGTATATTACTGTGTGACTAAGAATAATTTGGATTATAATATGCACGCAAACGAAACAAAAGGGTGTAATACTAATATAGTTTGTTGATTTGCTTCGGTAGAAGCAAATGATTGGAGGAGGAAACTAGGTGCATGCACATCACCTGCTGTAAACTATACATATACAAGAACATATATATTTCAGTGTAAGCATCAAAAGAATGGAGCATAATAATTATCATTAAATTGGGGGCACTGTGATTCTACAATCGTTCTTACGTTCAACGCACCAAATCATTGCATAATATCTTCCGTCTTCCGTTCAATCCGTGCAACTGGAATGCTTCTTAAAGGGGAGGTTGTGGTTTTTGCTTCTCACCAAGTTTTTCTTTTATTGCTACAATCGTGATCGATCCTATCCGCAGGCGGAGCAAAGAAAATTAGGGGCGGCCAATGCGGCGGGTACGTGCGTGCAGGCTGGCTGGCTGGCAGATTGCTTGAAGGTTACACACTTCAAAATGATAATTTAAATAATTTAAACACAAAACACATTGCACATTGCTCTAGAGCTTTGGATTGTGTGACGTCCTTCCGTATCGCTTCTTTGTAACCGCTTTTGTTCTATATGTATGTATAACGTAGATTCTCGCCAATGTTTTGTTTTTTTTTTGTTTCACCATTAGTGCTTTAGAATAATGATGAGAATTATGAACGCTAGTATTGCGGCTGCTATCAGCGCAAGAATAAGCTTCTTCTTGCGCGCTTTGTTCTACAAACAGAAACCAGAATGGCGATTAAACTTTTTGTTTAAATGTTTTCCTTTCTCCCGCTTGTGTCACTTACCTGATAATGGCTGGCCTGTTTAAGCTGTTGCACACCTTCCGATACGAAGACACTCGTCTGCTCGACCGACGCCTCAATCGAATCCACTTGGTGGCTTTGTTCGTACACCAGTGCACCGAGCTTTTTGTAAATTTCGTTAACACTAACAATGTTTTCCTGTAAACGAGGGCAGTAAAATATTTTCAGCAAACATTCGCCACTCCGTTCTCTGTTCGCATTGCATCTTTACCTCCAGCTCACGAATGGTACGTTCCTGATCCTCTAGCGCCTGCAAATCGATCTCCTCCTGCAGCTGCTGCTGCGTTTGTCCCCTGGATCCGGTAATGAAGTTATCCTCAAACATCGATCCACCACCACCACTGTTGGACGTGTTGTTGTAGTTCGAGCCCATGCTCGAATGATGCGAACCGGGTGGTTTGTTCAGGGCCATTGCTGCCCCGCTTGCTTGCCTCGCCTGCCGGACGGCATTCTTTTCCAAATCGACCGTCTTCCGCTGTACCGCCTGGAACGCGTTCAGAGCGCTCGAGAATTCATCCACCAGCCGGTCACGTTGGATCTTCAAGTGACGTTCCTTGCAATTAACCAAATCATTCAGCTGATTCGTCGTGTCGTTTATCAATTGCTGTGTATAGGATCGTATTTGATGGCTAAAATGGTACAAAAAAACATAAATAGAACATTTCCGGAATGGCAAGGAGAGGAGCAAAGCGACATAGAATTACGTATCAAAATGTCGTGAAACGCGCTTTGTTTGTCAACCGCGAGATAAGATACGATCGAGATGAGCACACTTACAGCTGTTGTTTGAGCTCTGGCGAATCCTGTGCCGTGCCGAACTGGTTGACCATACGTTGCATTGACGAAACTAGAAAAGAGAACGATCGTATCATTTACGCACGGAAAAGTCGTCTGTTCTCCTTTCGAGATAGAGCTACCATTTTGCAGGATCTTCTGGATGCTGGCCACCACGATTTGGGCCGTTTTCTGAAAATCCGCCTCATTCGTGATGTTCGAACTGCCCGAGGTGGCATTATTGTCGAATGATGCGTAACTCATCTGAAACGGCAAGGAAAATAACCGGTCTGATGTAATTTGTTAAAAGAAAGCTAATAATCAGTCAACTCCCGCCCGAAGCGGCTACCGATGGAGTGTGATGCCAGCGGTCAACAAAGCACACGCTGGTACGTGCACGTCAATATTGTTACATTCGTAGCAAGCGTAGAACGATAATTCGATTATTGCAACGAACGCGTCAACCAGGCCTGTGAATCACATCCGATAAGCCTGCTGCGACACCAACACCTGGTTCTACCTGCTTACCTTCCTTCTGCCACTTGTCTCTGATTGCTATTTTCGGTCGACTATTCTACAACGCCGTCTGTCCGGTTCGATACTAGAGTCCGCCCCCTTCCAGATGGTTACGAACGGGTCTTTGCAAACGTATGTTCAAGTATGCTTATAAATGTCGGGATAGAATTTTAGGCATCTAGCACACACTGACTCATTGTGTTGGTACTGTTCCAAGTGAAAGCTGCAGCGATTCTGAGCGACTGCGAGCCAACTGCAAATGGTTCTATTGCAACACTAGCACAACAACGTGGACCGTTTCCCGTAGATCGTATTCACACATAAAACGCGGTGTTTTCCTTCCAAAAATCCCTGTTTTGGTTTATTCAGCGAAGAAATGTACAGATTACGTCGAAATAACAACACACAAATTCTTCCGCCTACCGTTTGCTTTGGGACAAAAAAAACTTTCTGCAAATGCATCCTACTTGACAGTTGGAGTTGTCAGGATCGCGCGTTTACAATACGGTATCAAGAATTTCAGTTCAAACGACGGATCGTCAGTTCGTCTGCCTCGTCACCACAAGCTGGTTGGATGTACGCAACCAAGCTAGTTTTGTACCTTCAGGTCCAATTGAATAAATTTCTTTACGGGGGGTTTTAAAGCGATCCCTTGTATGGGGTGTAGTGGCTTTTCCAGTATGTTTTCTACTCGAAATTACTTTATTTGCAGACAGATCTAGAGTAAATCACATCCGAAACGTAAGTCTTCACTGGAGGTGTGTTTCAAATTAACCACACAACTAACGCTAATGATTTATAATTTATAGGTTTCCGTCTGTGAGGTCGAACCATCGTAGATGAACGTATTATCGAATGGCCGATACTGTCTCGTTACCAGCTTAATCAGCTCGTGTGCAATGCATCCTCCCAAGTACGCAGAAATGCTATGTATTTCCGCACCACCATATCGGCATATCTCATACGCCAAATCATCGCTCAACGGAGTGCCGATGCCCCATTCGCTTAGCAT
Organism: Anopheles minimus; assembly: GCA_000349025.1. Taxonomy (NCBI): domain Eukaryota; kingdom Metazoa; phylum Arthropoda; class Insecta; order Diptera; family Culicidae; genus Anopheles; species Anopheles minimus. Next base: position 7,136,232 of record KB663721.1, read on the forward strand.
CTTTGCGGCAATACTCTTCATCCCGGTAGTGTCAGATTCTGCTTCGCTCTCACCCGGCAAACAACCATAGTCCGCCTGAAACCGGTCCAACGCACGCAGCACGATGTAATGCCCCATCAGCGAGTTGGGCGTTTCCAGTACGCTGGCAATGTGCGACGAACGATGGTAACCCTTGTCGAACTCGTCCGTAATCTTTGTGCCACGTACAACCGCAATATTGGCCGCTTCTCTGCAAAACAACCGAACGTCTTTGTCGGTGATGAGATCGTTCGGTTTGTTTAGCTCCTTCAACAGTTGGCGTGCGCGGCGAAACACAATCTCTGCATCGTGTGCCGCCTTATTGCGGTACACAGTTTGCAGGCCAATGTACGAGCTCGTATCGGCCGTCATATCGGGCAGAACGCCCGGGACCGGCAGCAAACCATTTCCCTCATTGTCCACAAAGTCCTTCAATGCGCGTGCCATAATCCAGAAAGCGTTGCTCTATAACATAAAGAAAAGATGCAAATTTAGAGGCTGCTGTATGAAATCCAGATACCAGATCCAGATTTGCCCCTTCGAATCCTCACCTCGGTATTCACATTAATACACCGGTCATCTTTTAGAATCTCAAGCACGGCCGTCGTAGGTTTTCCTCCACCGAAACTTGAATTAACCGCTTTTATAGCTTCCTCGAAATTCTCTTGTTCACCATCCATTTTCGAACGAATCAGTTCCCTAAGTTCGGATTTTTCCCGATAGCTCGTTGGATAGCGTCCCTCGTGTGTGGTGACCCATTCTTGTAAGAATTTGTACAGCACAACTAACCACGGAACTTTGTTTGTAATTTCCGTTTCCTTCATGTGTTTTTTCAGTTCCTCGAATGGATGCTCTAACCGTAGGTCCGTCTGCTTGTTGTCCGGATGCGTTTCGATGATGCAATGTTCGCGTAACTGCAACCGTGCCACTCCATAAAACCCTACGGACCGGGCGACGATTAGCGGGATATTCTGCTCCCACAGCACATTCGACAGCCGCATGATGGTTCGCTCGCTGATTGAAGTTGCAACTACGACGTCAAAAGTGCGGAAAAAATCCGGCTGCCCATCGATCAGCTGTTCCACGTGTTGATCCACGTAGTCTCCATTGACATCGGGATTCAGTTCCTGTAGCAGTTGCATGCATCGTTTCGCTCTCGGTTGTCCAACGGAGTCGAGATCGAGGAAAAAGTTACACCCGACATCCTCCTCCGTGACGGGTCGATGGTCGACGATGGTAAAACCACCGATGCCGGGTAGCACAATGCCCTTCAGTATCTCGGTACCGAGGGCCGTTGCATTGATGAGACAGATTTGCGCATTTTCCAGCACCGTTTGACCATGTTCACCCCAAAGTCTGGAGGGGGCGAAAAACAAACACAAAACCCAAAATAAGTATCCAATACAGGAAGTGGAAGTTAGGTAAAGCGACCACAAAACCGTACCTGATTTGCCTATCGTATTTACGGCTTTTGTCTGACATCTCGGGAGATTTCGGTGCAGGTGAAGACATGGTGTGAATATTTCTATATTTTACGTAAAACAAATCACCAGCGCGAGTAAGATTCGCAATGTTTCCAGGGTCCACGGAACCGGTATTTACTTTTCTTGTTTTGCAAAATTTTAGTTGTGCTGTCAAAAAAGTTTCGCAAAAGCGTTGATGGCGGTTTGTCAAAATAAACAAACCTGGTGAAAATTCGTCGTTTTATCCTTGGAAATCGCTAATTACAGTGGATAATTTCTATTGTTTTACTATGAAATTCGTTTATGAAATGCAATATAATTTGTTCACGAATATCAAAAGTGTTTGGTAGAACTATTTTGGTGAATTTATATTTTTTTTTCGCCCAATGAAAGCCAGCTGGAAACAATTGTTCAATTGAAAGCTTGCACAATTTCACCGTTCGCACAGTGGGAATGCGGACATCTGCGCATTTGACAGCACCAACGAGCTTTTCCTAAAATCATACTGACTGCGCAGTCAATTCTGGAAGGCAAGAAGATTCGTGCGAAAATATTGTAGCCTCTCCCCACCTAGTGCGTGTGTTTTCGTGCATCGATCGCAAAGACGCATTAGTTGTTGGTGCGTATCTTTGCCGAACTGCATAGCAAACGTTTGCTGCATTCATATTACCCTTTTTATTGCACCGAAACGGAGACACGCAACCGACCACTGTGTACGTACTCTGCAGTGCTAGCGAGAAAAGTGTGGAGACGCAAACAAATGGGATACTGTTGTGATTATCACGCGAAGTGAATCGAATTGCCATCCTCTGTCCCGTATCGCCTACTTTGTTGTTTGTGCTGTATTGTATAGCCGCTGACGTCGGCATCATCTGGTAGGGCAGCAGAGCCGCGAATCAAAGTCAACATAGGCCGTTTATGTGGCCGAAAAGTTTCTTCCCAGCTTGAACATACTTTCTCTTCCCCAAGTTCCAAAGTGAAACCCACTCCCCTTTTCGGGGAACACTCCTGTAGTGCGTAGTGCTAAAAGCGCAGCGTGTCAATCATCGTATTGTGCATTCCGTATTCACCGCGTGTTGCATGTGGACGGCAAAATGTCCTACCGAATTCTGCGCAAACTGCAGGGCAATGAGCTGGAGATAAAGGAACAGATCGATGAGGTGTCGGATGGTGGCGATGCCGATTACGACACCAACAGTACCAGCAGTCAGAACCGCAACAACAACAAGAAGCAGCTCAACATTAATCGATACGATCTGGTACGGTTGGGTCGGGTACTCGGAAGCGACAGCCACGAAGAAGCATCGGTACGAAACACAAAACGGTTTTTTAATTCCTTTTTTCTTTCATGCAAACTCCGAAATGCATCTTTAATTATCGTTCGACAACAATCTGCCACTTCCTTCTGCGCACCCCATCCTCTCATCTCATCAGCTGAATCAGCAACTGTCGCTCTCCGAGAGCGAGGTAAAGGAGGACGATAACGATGAGACGGAAAAGGATGTAGCGGACGGACCGGTCAGTGTGCATCTGGCCGAGGCAAAGAAGCGCAAGAAGAAGAAGAAGAAGAAGACCGGGAAGTATATCTCCAGTTCGGCACGACGCAGCAGCGAGGACAATGCCGACATCGAGGACGATTTTACGCGCACGGTAAAGGAAGTGGACAAACTGTTTGGCAACTTCCCGCGTGACTCGGACCAACAGCATCATCATCATCATCACCATCACCATCATCACCATGCCGAAGGGGGCGGTGTGGCCGGTGATGGGAAGCCGGTGGGACCGATGGCAACCGGTGGTCTGGCCGGCGGCAAATCGTTGCTGAACGTGCAACATAAAAATCTGAACCCACAGTACGAGATGAAGCGCATGTTCGGCAGCAAGGTCGTCGGTGATCAACAGTGAGTATGGAGAAGGCGTCGATTATTGGTGCTTGGCAACACTGGGGCTCTCTACGCTGTAGAGGGATTGCCGGTGCAACAGGCTGTTGTTTGTTGTTATTTTAACCTTTCACTGTCATTGGGTTGCGTCGATGGCAACAGCTGTGCGGGTGCTACGAATTTGTTTATTATTGTAAACTTCACACAAAATTGCATACTTTTGGGAGTGTGAACTCAAGACGCCCTTTTTTAAATCAGCGAACGGATTATCAGAGCGCACTAAAAAATGTAAACGAAATTATGTGTTTTGATAACACTTTTGTTATCTATTTTTCTCCCCAGAAATAAAAGACGCAATGCCCGTGGTGCGTCCAGGTTGCAAAAATCCACCTACCTGGTGAACCCGAAAGACTCTTGGCCACCGGTCGGAAAGTCCGGTATCTACATGAACTTAGTGCAGGCACCGGAACCGAGCACCTCCACGTCCGCAGCCGGTCCAAAGGCAATCTTCGACAAGAACGTGATCTACTTTGCGTTCGAGCACAGTCCCTCGTACCGGCAGGTGCAGCAAAAGTTTCTCGATGCAGTCGAGAGTATGGACTCGGAGAACATTATCCACATCATCAACCAGTACCCGTACCACGTCGATTCGCTGATTCAACTGAGCGAGCTGTGTAAAATGAGCGACGATCACGCGATGGCTTCGGAACTGATCGAACGCGCACTGCTCGCCCTCGAGTCGTCTTTCCACACGATGTTTAGCCTCACGCAGGGCAACTGTCGGTTGGATTACCGGAGGCAGGAAAATCGGGCGCTCTTCATCACGCTCTTCAAGCACTCGCAGCATCTGGAGTCACGGGCATGTTCACGGACCGCACTGGAGGTAGCCAAGCTGATACTGTCGTTCGATCCCGTTAACGATCCGCTCGCGATGATCCTGATCGTCGATTACTATGCAATACGGGCGAAGCAGTACGAGTGGTTGGTGACGCTGTACGAAGAATGGGACGCTACGAACAATCTGTCCCAACTTCCCAACATGGCATACTCGTACGCAATGGCTCTCTTCCATCTGAAGCGTCCCGAAGCGGCCGATAAAGCGTTGCAGTATGCGCTGCTCATGTTCCCCGGTGTGCTCCGTCCGCTAATGGATGAGCTATCGATACAGGCGGACAGTCGTGTCGCGGGACACAACTATTTCGGTCCGGGCTCGTACAATAAGGCGCTGGTTGCACTTCAGCAGCTGATGTCGCTGTACGTTTGCCGTTCAAAGTTGGTCTGGCGTGATGCAGAACTATTGCCATGGTTGGAGCGCAATGTGAATGCGGTTTTGGATCGGGTGGATGCCAAAGAAGACGTTATTGCTGAGTATGCTACCAAGCGGAGTCAAAGGTAGGTGGCATCATTATTTTAATCAATAAAACGAGTAAAAATGTTTGTTTATAATCATACAGGTACTCGAATCCACCACGGCAAGTGCTTCGTCATATTGTGCTGTCGGATTTTAAGGAAAAGGTTCCGCTAGCTCAATTCATTAAGAAGGAAACAGATCCAATGCTGATGTACGACCCTTTGCCTCCACTGGACACTATTAACATCTACTCCAGGTGTGTATAATTGATCGTATACCAAACTCATGACCATATTAAACGGACCGTTTGCTTTCTTTTTAATTTCTAGCAGACCTACAATGACGCCGAGCAACAATCGCGTTTCGAACGATCCGTTGCATCTCTTCTTTCAATCACTGCTTCCTAATTTCAACGCTCAAGCACAACCAGCCGCACCGGCTGCTGCCCAACAGGCGCAACAGGCAAATAATGGAGCCGCCGGTGTTGCTGCTGCCGGAGCTCCTGCTGCTGTTGCCGGTGGTGGTGCTGCTGCTGGAGGTGGTGGAGCTGCAGCTGGTGGCACAGGTGCCCCCGATTGGGATCTGGGAGGCATGGCAGCATACAGCAGTACGCTTGTTACGTTCGTGGAAACGATGCGCGAGTTCCTGTCCGGTATCCGTGCGCTCGAGCGACCAAACGATGCAGACGTGGATGAGGCGGAAAGCAGCGAAGAGGACGAACCGAACGATTTTCTGATGTAAGCGAACGAATCGCATCCAATCGACAGACACGGAAAAAGCACTGCTGTACTGCGTAAAATCTAAACCTTATCCATATATCTACAAACACAAATATGCGCTGTGGAATGGCAACGGCCGATAAAGTTAGTCATTAGTGGATAGTTTCATATAAATCGCTGCCTCTTTCGGTTAGGTGTATTGTCGGAGTTCAGTTTTCGATTGTGTTGTCGACCCAAAACAAAAAAACAAAAGCTTACAGACCCGCCGCCAGTACGATAGGATCGTGCTTTACCGTGCGGGGTTAGTTGGTAAGGGCTTACAGTACAGTGCGTACGTTATACTGTTTATCGAACGGATTTTACAAAACGCGTTAAGCTATTCGATGTTCGATTCGCCTTGCACTGGGTTCCAGACGTCGTAAACTATGCTAGTTTGTTGTTGTTTCGCGTGCTTAAAAATGATTCGACGCTATTCGATCACACATCTACTAAATGTTAATTTAACGTTTCGCTCATGTTGGTGATGGGGATTAAATTACATAAAAATGCTGTACTCTAATCTGGGAGTGCATTACTCTAATTCTTGGTCTGCATGTGTCTACTGCTTGGTTTGCTTTATGACGTACTGGCGACGCATTTAACATTATGCTATCTGAAATACAAGATTTGTGTATTACTTTCAGCGACTAACCGATTTGTTTGTTGCATGTAAAACTCATGTCTCTACATACTCGTCTATTTTACTGCTTTGTGTTGTCTTACCTAATGACTGAAGCTATCAGTGTCTCTAACCCGCGGATAGTACACAATATGCAGCGGAGATTTTGTTCCAGACAGCCCATTGACCGGTCTTTGATCCCTGCGATATGGTTCAAACAAAAGAAATTTCACTTAATCCTCTTTAACCTTAGAATGGAGATTGTTTTTTAAGAGAGAGACTGCAAATTTCTTACATCACCTTATCTTAATGTGTGTGTTAATTGAATAAACACCGAAACAGGAAAAGAACGGAAGCAATGTGCAAAAAATAAATAATATTTTCACCATAAACAAGTGTGTGTAACACAGTTTTCTAAAAGAATCGTTCGCCTGTGTAAAATATATCGAAACTAATCCGCTCGGCATATTTGTTAAAGCTCCCTTTAAGAAATGGAAGTAATGGTAAATGCAGCATCAACAGAACAGGAAAATGTCTGCCATTCTACGCTGAAAATGTTTCATAATCAAATAAAATCTCACTACCACCACACTATGAGTGGGTTTGTTAAAACAAAGAGACGAAAATCAACTACCAATTTCAAATAATATCGTATGAAATGGTAATGAAAACGAGTGTTTTTTTCCTACAAACAAACAAAACGTATCACGTAAATGATTCAAAGAGATGAGCAAGAAAATAAACAACAAATTTGTTAACCATAGCAATTACAAGAAGGAATTGAAAGTATGATAGAAAGGAAAGAAGTGAAAAACACAGGAGAGAAAAGTTATGTAGCCAAAAGAGGAATGCAAAGAAGTGATATTTCTCAATGTATTTCCTTTAAAAGCAAATAAAGAAAAACACACAACTGTTAGTATCATACACACAACGAGCGATTGGCGGTGATTATGTTGCACAATATAGCAACAGAATTCTTTTTACGTAATATTCGTAAAGCAAATAAATTGGAATTGATCATTGACTCAAGATATGATAGCTTTTGCGCGAATATTATTGTATGTTTTACACTTTTTTCCTTTGCTGTAGCAGAACATGTTAACTAGTATAATGTTTTCCCTAATTTTGTATGTAATATTGATACAACAAAGAAGAGAAAAAAACATAAACAGAGAGAAATTTAATTTTAAAATATAAAACTATATGTAAAACAGTTTGAATAAATATCCTTGCAAGCTAAACATCCTTTCTTTCGACGATTAACGGTTTCGTGTGAAGCAAATGAAAATCCCGAACATTCAATTATGCAGAAAAATGCTGCATTAAAATGTAGCCTCAATGAGAAACTCATAATTAGCCTGGTGGCGTGCGGATTAAAGCACGGAATAAAACTCCACGTGAGATAATCTGTGGACATAATTACATATTCATGTGGAGGCGAAACTTTCAAATTGAAGATGGGACGACATTATTATCATTCCGTACTGTGTGCTTCCCGGGTAGCAGGCGCGGATAGCAGCATCACGATTGATTGAATGCCCTGAGGGTTGTGTGCGGTGTGGCGCCATCATCATCATCATCATCATCATCATCGTTGTCAGCTTCATTGCCGGCGGCAGTGGCATCGTTCGGGTTTATGATTAAACAAACATTCCATTAATTCGCTTCCTCGGTCCGATCTCGTATCTCATTAGCCTTTCGTGCCTGGTTTACGGTAGGGACCGGGAACGATTAAATGTTTGTCAAACGCTTACGCTCCAAAGTGAGCAAATGTTTTCACTCCACCGTGGACAAGGACGTGGGAAAAATGGAGTACAAACTGGCTTGAAAACCAATGTTGTCACCGAGGAAAGGCTTGTGTAAAGGCATACAGGCAAACGGGGACATTTGTTTGACAGTAATGATGGCACTTAATTTTAAGCACCGGTGGAATGTTCTGTATGCACATTGGGCGAGTGAGAATTAAGTGTTGAAATTTGAGTGGAAGTGCATTTAGCAAAACATGCTAAAGGCCAGCAGTGATTATGCTTTGTAAAGGATAACACAGCGAAGAACATGAAAAGAAAGTAAGTTAAAAGAAAGCACATGAATAGGGAACCATCATCACGAACAACAACACTCGCAGAATGGTTTGTTACCATTAAATATTTTAAGCTTTCCTACCAGAGTCCGGTAAGCTTCCCCACTAACGTTTATGAAGGATAATAGCTTACCAGCACGCGTCCCGACCCATTCTAACCGTGTTGTGGTCGCTTTCCACCACTAAATGTACGTACGAGAGTGGAAAATTTAAACGTGGAAAATTGTTTCTTCCTTCCTTTTTGGATGATATTGTCAACAGCACTGGTTGTAGCTGCTTTCACGGTGAAGTAAAAGCAGAAAGAGGTGAGAGAGAAAAGGAAAGATGGCGCGATAGAAAGCACACTATTCCATTCGTCCTTGACGGTATATGCAAACGAGCGCCATCCTGTCGGGGAAGTCTGTAGGATGCATCCATAATCTAGCTTTTGCACCGAGATGGGCGAAATGCACCGCGGGCCGCCAAGTGTGTAAGTTGTTTGTTTTTGTTTCAGCCCTACCAGTCGGGCTTTAAAACTGATCTGTAATCGTACATCGTTAGCGACAGACGGGTTCAATTAGGAAGTGTTTATTCCATAGAACTTAAAATAAATTAAAAAGAACTTAAGAATATTTTTCAAAAATAATTATAATAATAATTATTATTTTTATTGTAAGTTTTTTAAAGTTTTTGCTAAGCACACTATATTTTCCTTAAATGCTTTGTTTTGAGAGCCAAGTTAACTCATTCAATATAATGTTAAGTTATCTACAAACAGATAATTGCAGAAAGAATAGTGTACGCTGAGAAAAAAACTATACAAAAAGGAAATAGTAATGTTTAAAGCTTGCAGACTATAGCCGAGTTAGAGAAGCTAGAGAAGAATTGAAATGAAAACATGTAGAGAAAGAAATTTGAAGTGGCGCATTAAACAACAAAATATTGCATACATTTAGGCGCTATCGCTTACTTTTAACTTTTAGCTTTTAATTCGTTAAAATGCTTCAACCAAAGAAACAAATTTAATAACAACAAGCTAATGTCGCACTGTAATGTGATGAAATTCTTAATATGCAAGAGTGAATTTCAATTCCGCCACTACCAACATCCCTTTCACCATCAGCAAGAGAGTGGAAGATTGTACAAATGAACGCTTCTAAATACTCAATTGTCTTTCCAATATTACCAACAATATCATCAAAAGCGCATCAAAGTGGCCTTTATTTGTTTTCTTGCCCCAGCCTGTACATCCTGTGCCCCATCCACGCCGCGCCGTAATAATCGGAGCGTGGCCTCCCGATACGCAAAACGCTATCATAAAACCCATCAAATGTCGACATTGGGCGATTGGGACTGGGCAACGTTGTAACGCAGCTGGCCAAGTTCGTCGAAAATGTAACTGCCGAACGCCCCGAGACAGGGGCGGACGGTTTGGGCTGTTCTTTCACGCACCAAACATTTTTGGCAGTGGTTCGGCCCCGAAGGCCCGCCCGGTCCTTGGGGTTTGGTTGTCGTAAAAATCGCTCGATTGAAAGCCCATTCCGCTGTCCAACCGACCGGGACCGAACCGGACAGGGAAATGGGGATGGGGAGAATGGGACGAAATTGGTTTTATTTGATCAATTTAAATTTGAAATTAATTTCAACTTACTTACGCGCGTTCGTTTGGAAAAAAGTATGCTTGGACGTTTGGGTCCTTCCTTTCCCTTCCCGGATGCTTCCGGAATGGTTCGACTACCGGAGATTAGATTTTTTTCTACTCTCCGTTAATTTATACCGCTTCTGGGTGTGCGTATTTACGTAAAGAAAGCGTGCACTGTACAACGGACAAAAAAAAAATGGTCCAAAATGTACGGACGGACGCCATTCGAATCGAGTGAGCGTTATGATATGGATCAGTTCTAGTTCCCGCTACATTGCGAGCGAAAATCAAAGCATCATACTAAGATGATTCGCATTACACCTAGCTCCCAATTATTGCCTAGCACGAGACATAAATTATTCCCAAGTTCCCCCATTCCCAACATGCACTGCTGGCCGGTGCAAGAGAAACGTGAGATTGCTCTCAAACTGTTTTCGTGCGAATGGGAAAAGAAAATGTCGACGGACAAGCGGCACGCTTGGAGTACGGCCGGACGTGGTATGAATTCAATTAATTTTCTATTTTAAGCTGCTTCTTGCAAGGGGGTTTTCTTTGGGGCGGACTAAAAAAAGGGGAGGAGATGGGAGGCCGACCCTGGTTACGTTTATCGTTATGAGGTACGCATCATTCAACATCATCGGGATCGGCGTTTTTACGTGAGTCGCGCGAACCATCAACATTATTATCATCCGAAATGTATGCTACCACCGCATCTTTTGCCGCTTCTCTATCACCTCCCGATGTCCAACCAAAAACATGCTTTTTTTATGTAACAGAATTTGTGAGAATGGAATACGTTGCGGGCGAGCGATAGAGAAAGAAAGAAGGATCTACTGATGATGGAGCTCTTGTTGAGTTTTCCGAGCAGCATCGGTAGCATCATTATGTTGGGCCTTATTTACGACCATTCCGAAGACACGCGTAAGAATGTTAATTGGTTTTACGAGCTTAAGCGTTTAATTGATCGCGAACAACGATTCTTACTCTGCTTGCATTACCGGGGTGAAAGGTTTCAAAAGTATAAAACAAATGGAGGTTCTTTAAAAATTAAAAAATGCATTAAAACTGAAATGAATGCATAAGCTTCTATCAAACCTAATCACTGCAAAAAAAAGTTCAACTTTTTTGTTTTGAAAGGATTTTCATGATCTAACTAATACTACATGATAATCATTTCGTGAAGATAATGAAGAATTTTTTATAAAATAACACATTCTGACTAGGAAAATCTGTCTCTAACAGAAAACAATATTTAATAACTTTTTAAGCAAAACAATAATCCATCTGCATGTATTGTTTACATGCAATAGATTCCCAAACAAATGTCTAACCATTTTTGCTTCTTCACTTACCCAGTAAGCCGCGAAAGAAAACGAATCGATCAAAACTGAAACTTTTATCGACAACAACACGCTCCAAACCGCAGCTCCTTCGACATGAAACACACGCTCCAACCGAAACCGCACCAGAATGACAGTTCGATGAGAGGCCCTCAACAGCTCATCAATTAACTGACAGACCAAGAACGAAAACAACGAGGACCTTCGAAACCGGCTAGCTCTCTCTCTCTCTCTTTCTTTCTTTGATTAGTAACACAAGCAGGAGTGATGATAGTAATAGCTCACGCACTGTTACTTTCTCACTTCACTCGACTGCTGTGAGGTGAGTTCACGTTCATCTCACCTCCTTGGGTAGCGGCTGTAAAAGGGGAAGTTAGTATGCATTCCCGTTTCAGCTCTTACTTTGTTGTGCTCTCTTTCCTTTACACCTACTTTAGCGAGTTCGTTGCCAGCAAACCCGAGCAGGCGAACGTATGGTTTATCCGGGAGCATTGGACTGTGCGTGCGTGCGAATACTATATAGCGAACACGAAGACCGGAACGATAGTGAGAGTGAGAGTCGAAACAGCCCACATCCTCGAGATTCGGGATCATGCGGTCGGTCGCTCGGTACGCTAGTGTCAGACAGCGAGTAACCTTCCGTCGTTGCGGTATATTCGGTCGCGCTGCGCTAAGGTCTCTCTTTGCTCGAGTGTTTTTTCCCTCTTTTTAACACGGTTTCCCTAACCCACACTTCCCGGGCTCGCCCTGCCTCATTCGGCACCGCAAAAAGTTTGCCAAAGATTTTTCACCACGCATAAACTTCGTTCGCTTACCTTGCTTTTATCCATGTGGACCGCTTGTGTGTGTATGTGTGGATTTTTTTCTTCAAAGTAAGCACGCAGCCAGGGATAATTTACTGAAGCACCCGTGATTTGTGATGTGGTTCGTATGGTTATGTGTGAAGACGAAAAACCGAATCTTCCGCATACGCCTTTTCTCCTAAAAACCATCAACAACGACGAGATGAAACTCAACGGTTACTAGGATGGGCATTGTAAAATTTGCGGTTCGCCCCTTCGCATCCTTTCGTGTTCCGTGTGGGAGTGGTGTCAGTGTTTCAGTTGACAGTTGCGATGATAAAGTGATAAAATATTATTCTCCCGAATGTTATCTCTACACGCCTCTGACGACGGAAACGCTTCGAAAGCAACATCCCGAAAGTCTGCGGTTTGTGGGTTCTTGGTGCGTGTTTGTGTACTGTTGGTTCAAATGAAATTGGGAGAGCAAAAAGAAACAAGGAAAACAAATAACAGAATTTGGTGAAAAAGGGTGAGGCACTATAAAACATGGCATTTAGAGCAAAAAAAAAAACACCTCCCAACCGCTCGACAAACTTTGCACGAGAGACCACTCCGTGCGAAGCTTTTTATCCCTGTGTGTACGCATGTACTGGTGTGGTGTGTGAGTGTGTGCGTGCGTGTATGTGACATTGTGCGTGTGCTTGTACGTGGATAAGTACAAAGCGAATCTAGTATTCGCTTTTCGGTTTCAAGGTGTGCCTTGGCTCGTTTTGAACCATGGCAGCAATAAACCGAAAGTAATCATTTAATGGCCACTGTCCACCTAACAAGCGTGTAATGGCAGTTTGTAGGTTTATGGAAAGGAATTCTTAAAAAATGAATTTATGTACTTCATGAACTTCAACATTATTTATTTATCAGCAAAAGTTAATGGAAAATAGACGAGACTTAATAATGTTCCTATTTAAAGGCGTCTCCCCAGCAAAAGATGTTCATAAATCCAATCACGCAGCACCACAATATCACGGTTATTGTGTTGGCAAAAGACACACCGCAACGGCTGAAGACGACCGTGCCCGAGCCTGGTACCGAAAATGCCAAAGGTGAATGCCATTCACACGCTCTGGCGAGTGAGCGAGCAGCAGAATGGCTTAATAAATTATGCTTCCCGAAATGCTGCTCACTCCACCCACTGGAGCAGGGAAAAAGACCCGATGGAGGCGCCAGGTGGTTGGTGTCTATCCCGCTGAGAATGGGAACAGGTGTGTCCGAACAATTGATGTTCGGGAAGCAGCATCGGACAGTACACGATGGCTCTTGTTGATATTCCATTTTTTCATCGCTTTGTTATCGTCCCGGGGAAAGGACACAGGCTAATGGAATACCATTCGCCTTATGAGACAATAATTATGAATATTTGCAAAGTAATGGAGTGTGTAATGGTAGAAAGAATTTGCGGTTCTTAGATTGAAACGCCTACCTGCATCTTTGGTTTTTTGTTGTTGCTTGCTGCCTTAGCGTTACAGGACGCCCTTGTCTTACACAGACGAAGGACAGAGTGTAAGGTGCTCGTTTTTAGCCATTTCCAATCCATCTACCGTCTGGGAGAAGGAAAAATCTATCAAAAAGCAGTTGATTTACCGCTGATTTATTGTTCCATGCGAGAGGGAGTAGGAGAGAGAAAGAGATTATTTCCAACTCGATGGATGGGTTGCTAAGTTCTCTTCAACTTTTACTCTTTCTCGCTCTCTCTCTTTTGGCATCTTTTTTATCACTCCCTCATCTCAAGCTTTCGGCGCCGGTTTTTGGGTGAGTGATGAGAATTAGTCGAACTCCTTCAGACCACTTCACTACTCACAACTCGAGTGAGCAGTGGACGTGTGCTCACTTCACCACACAAAACGAACGTGCAGTGCACGAGAGTGTAGGGAAGTTTTTGGCGAGCGCGTATCTTTCATTTGCTCGTCCTTTTACGGTAAAGTGGAAGCAATAGATACCTACCACTCCATGTGTGTGAGTGGAGACAACACAAGCACAGCTGATGGGCTTCGGAGACACACAGCCCCATCTTTCAGCCCGTGGGGAAACGGCGCAGAAGGCACGGATTATTTACTGCCTCTTTTGCTTGGTTTGCTGGTGGTGTTCGTTTGGGGTTCGTCGGGGCTTTCGGTTGGTTTGCTCCTGTTCTCGCCGTCGGTTGTACGTCGAAATTGTACGGTTTGTTGTTCGGTTTCGGTGGTAGTGTAATGAGAGTTGAATGAATTTCGCCATGCGTCCCTCTCCCTTGCGGTTGCTACCATTGCCTGATAGCCGGTCCCCGGGAGACTGCTGCATGACGATTGCTTCGCCGGTATCGAAAAGAGCAAAAGGTCAACACTGGCCTGGGAGCGGGTGGGTTCGAAAAGGAGCGACGGATGCTTGATGGAGTGGTATAATTGGATATGATAATGCAATGCAGAAACTGGAGCTTGGCAAAGTTTGTTGCAGTTAGAGTTTCAGACTGTGATATTAATTAGATCACCCTTTGCTATTGCATAAACATTGAATGGCAATAGTTTCCATCGGAATGGAGGCGCCCAGTAGCCCGTGGCCAAAGTTTTTACAGATTGAATAATAAATCGTTTTTATTGACCTTTTTGCATGATTTTAAACGAAGAGCAAAGAAGTGAAAAAGTTCGATATTGTGTACCATAGAAACAATACAAGACTAAAATCAGGAAGGAGTTATTAAACTTTTTTTAAATGGAGGCGCCTAGTACCTCACATGTGCGGAATGTGTTGAAATGCAATATTCCTCAATGAATTAAGAATTATTTTTAGGAACATGCCAAACTAAACTTTGAAATTTTTTTTTATTAATTCTAACATAAACGAAATTTAAAACAGAACGATTTGTAAAGGAGACGCCCAGTATTTAGTATAAACCGATTGGTACAAACAGGTTTATTTATCACAACGTTTCCATCGCATTTGTTGCAGTTATAATTATTCAGCACATTTCGTTTTATTTGCACCATACCACTGCAAGAGCAAAACTCCGTTTGGCATAGTTTGGCAGCCAACTATCGTTCCCTTTTCATCTTCAACTGTGCCCAATCGAAGCTGAGTCATTTCGATGGTATGCAATAAATAAAGCCTCCCCATATCGGCGGACGGATAGCAAACAAAAAACATCCTTACAAACTATGTGTGTGTTTGTTCATTTGGTAGTTGAAACCCATTCGCACCGTTTTACCGGGCTGCCTTTCTAGTTGATTGGCTTTCATCTGCTACACCGCTGTTCGATTTGGGAACAATTTGTACGAAATGGAATGTTTGTTTGTGCTCAATTCTACCTGTTTTTTGTCGGATTTTTCCTTATCAATGACATCCTAGCTCTAGAGCTGCATCCTTGGTGCCGTATTTGGACGATGGTTTGTGGTGCTTTTTTTTGTCCCAAAGTCTCGTTTTGCACACGGTAGCTCAATTGGAACTTTAGCTATTAGGAGAATTTGCGTGAATTTTTTTGCTGCTACGTATGTATTCGTTTAGATTTTTCCTTCATTTTACCAGAACAGCATGGCGCAAATATCCAATCTGCATTGCCAAAGGGGACATCGTGCAATGGTAATACAGACATTGGCAAAAAAATGGAACCGATAACTAAACTAAAAAAAAACCCTGCAGAATGGTGAGGATGGTGTGAAACATGCACATGTGAAAAACACATGGGAAGCATCGAAAAAAAAAACTTAAAACAACAACTCAACTACAAATATTGCCAACCGGTTGGAAAACAACGCGCGTAACCGTAGCTCACTCAGGCTGTGCCGTTCTGCTAAAAATAGAAACGCGTGCACGCTCGACTTGTTTGCCTATTAATACAAATCGCGAACCGCGAAACAATGAACTATTGCAATGATCATGAGAATTTTTTTTATGGTAGTAAGGTCAGAACTCCTCTTCTAAAAAAAAAACATTCAAAAAAACTTCAATCTGCAGCATTTTTCGGAGAATGAATGAAGAGGCGTGAAAATTGAGGCTGGAAGGCTGTTGCGTGAAAGAATTATTATGATTTGAGTTCGTTTCACACCAAGCGGAACGATCAAAAAACAATTTATGAATGTTTGATGAAGTGTATTTGTAAAAAATCGCTTTCATGTTTTTTTCTCGTTATAAATGTTTCAATATTTACAATTCTTTTACCTAATTACCTTTTACCTTTACCTATTACAAACACTTTCTTTTACCTAAAGTTGTTTTTAAAATTTTGTTAAAAATATTTGATAAGCTTTTTCATCTACAGGAAAAATGCATCTACATTTTAAGTTATACGCATTCAATCGCATTAGAGCTAAACGGAACGCAGCATGTTCCACAACGAAGACATTTGCTACTGCTGTCACTGCAGGGCTCGGATGCGTCTTAGCAATGCATAAATTGAGCTAAATTATGCACCTGAACTGGTTCGAATTCTCAAATTCCCGTCCTTAGTACTAGACTCACCTCCCTGCGCAACCCTGTGTGGGTTCCTATTCGCTCTACCCTGTTTCTCTCTCATTCTCTCGCTCTTTCCCTTTCTCTCATTCCACCCAAAGGGGGTAACTGCAGCGCTACCTGCATCAGGACGAAAACTTTCCACGGCTCATAATTGAGCCGGGGCGAAGCAAAAGTTTTTCATCGATTCGTGTGCCAAGAAGAATGCATATTGAGGGGAAGGACGACAGAATCATGGGATCATGAATATGTATTACTCTGCCTGTTAACGATAATTGAATTCATTTTCTCGTTCACCGTCTTCTTCTCCCCGCCCCCACCATTCTTCTTCGGCTTTCATGGCATTTAAGTTTCTCCCAAATAGCGACCGTTACAAGCAAAAACAAAAACAGTAGAAAAACCAAATCAAATCAGGTGAATCGTGAATGCGCCTTTTATCACTTGCTAAAATATTCCCCCCCTCCTCATTTTGCATATGTCATTCCATGGTGGAAGATTAAATGGCTGTCGTCCGTGCCGAGCTGGGAGATATTTTATCATTATTCATAATGGCTTTTCGGCAAACATGCATACCACCGATGTGACCGATGCTTATCGTACGGTTTGATAAGCACACAGGGCAGACATATTGAGGCAGCTCATAATATTCGGCTACACCATTTCATAATGCTAGATGCGCGATGGTAGCGTAACGGATCTCTAGTCGCTTTCTTATCTACTGAGCTGTATTTATGAATACGATTCACCCGAGTTCGGCCGGAAAAAAAATATATATATGTATGGGAAAGGTCACAACCGAACGGTGGGTTCATGTTGGGTGAAGGTTTATAAACCTTCGGGGCGTTTGATCCCCCTTCCAATGCTCCCATTGCATTTGGCAAAACCCAAATGCAAAGTACGATCGATGAAGCGAGAAAACGACTCCCTTAATGGTGTTTCCCGAAATGGTGGTGAAATTGATGGATGTATTTTAAGGCGAAGAGAGAAGAGGGAGAGAAAGAGAGAGAGTGAAAGCAAAAAAAAGGTTTGCGGAAAATGTGAAGCATATTTGCGTACAGGATATATTGCTATTTATTGAAACTCTAGCGTAAGAGTGGGGGAAGAATTGTACGGTTTGTCCGTTAAGGTTTTCTTCAGATTTATCTACCGCCTTACACGACGATTATATGAATGTTGAAAACGGGAATAGAAATCCAGCATAAAAGTAATGAAGTCCACGTTTTATGGGCGATGGAATCACGAATCTAAAGGAATGTGGGAAAAGAATCGTAGCTATGACGTCATAGTCACAGGCGAGGCCATTGATCGAACAGATTGAATTGCGTCATTCTATGGTCGATGGCGTTTTATTGCTCCAAAAGTAATAACAGTAATGGATGCCAATTGATTGAAGAACTATTCTGTCAACCAAAAAACGAATATCTAATGTTAACAAACTTTTTTATCAAAACGTATACTTAATTTTGTTTTACTTACTTATTACATTTAACTTCTAAAGAAGCTGAATATATATTATATTCAAATATGGGACATTAGAAAAACAGCATAATATCGTAAGAGCGTACTTAGCGATATTGAATTGTTACCGAAACCAGTTTGCAACTGCAACTGACAGTTTGAGGTGGAGGAGAAAAGAAAATCTACCAGAACTGGAATAAACTGTGACGCTTACGGTATCACGGATGCAAACCACTTGATGTTTTCTTCCCTGATCAAAGCCCCACACACACACACACCACCCTCCAAATGTCCAGGGCCGTATCCCGGTTGGTTCGATCCGGATCGAAGAGCTCTAGACCGCCGGCGAGCAATTACTGTCAACACGTCTCCGGGCTAAAGCTTACGGCCAAGGGAAAAGCTAGCCCTCATCCCAATGCCACCACACGGATCAGCTGCGTCCACAGTGCCAAGCGGTGGCAATAAATGTCTCAATCATTCTCACGTCCACTACCCACCGACCCATAGTGCGCCTGCAACTTTGGACATTCTTCAACACACCCGTCCCGGCGTTGGAGAGTGCAAAACTTTTCGCAAAGAAGAACGGTGATAATTCCTTCGGCTGTGAAGTGCCAATAGCACATGTGCCTCCGCCATAGCTCAACAAACGAATCGAGAGGGAAATAAATAAAGAGAAGAAAAAAGCCCTCCCCTGGAAAGTAAGGATGAAACATACTGAACGGAAAGCAGTAACACAAATAACAGGGAAAACGCTTGGGAATTCAATTCCGGAAAATATCCCACCTTCCGGGGCTGAAGTTTCCCAACGCTCAGGAAGTAAAGATTTGACCGGATAGATAAGACATAAAAAATAAATATTGCTTACTTGTGTGAGGGAAGGGGAAAAAAATCGGCAGGAAGAGTACGGACGGGATCGGGACGTGCAATCTCAAACGGTTCTTACCGCGAACCGAACCAAAAGTGAGAAAAAATGAAGCAACCGAACGGTTTTACCGCATAACCGGAGTTACTTGGTTCTTCTTTTCTATTTATCAAAGTTCCGCCCCAACTCTTCGTTCCGTTCTCCAACGTTTCTGACACGATACTGTGTGCAGTTTTTTGGGGGAATAAGAGCAAAGAAAAAGTTTAACTTTCCACCTTCGAGTGGTTAAGGAAACAACATAAACCACCCTGGACTGGACTCGTGTAGTGGTTGAACATGGAGGCAATAATTGGGAACCAGGAAGCAACCAGGCAGGAGTGAAGTGTAGGGAGCTTATAGATAGAGAAAGACACACAGGGAGAGAGCGAAAAGGAACGAAAAGATCGTTACATTCTTCCCCTGTCAATGTCGATATCATCACCGGAATGGCGCGGTATGTTCGCCCACCACTCCACTAGCACAAACCCGGATGTGGCTGAAAGGATGATGATGGAGAAAGGAAATTTTTATGGCATTTTTTCTCGTCTCCCAATTTGGGAACCGAGTGCACGGGTGGAAACAGGATAAAAGACAGGAAAAGGCGGTTATGGTTGGTACTACCGGTGCAAACGTCGGTTACTTCCTGTTGTTCGCCTAGCAACGGAGCATACGGAGTGGCGTTTGGCGGCTACTTTGATGTGAGATTTACTGCGATTGGTTAAATCAGCTGTGCAGCTGCGGACGGCGATTCTTTATGGTCTACTTTATGAAGCTTTCACTCAAGATCTCCTTAACCGTTCTATTGCTATTGCAGATAAAACAATATAACAGAAACTAGACAAGTGTTTCAAGTGTAATCGGGAACTAAGTTACGGACGTAAAAGTGCAAATGTCACCGAAACGGTTAGTGTACAGGGTGGAGTCGTTCCGAATGCTCCAATAGTGTGTGCGTCGGTTCATTTTACACATCACCACCTAATTTTCCACCAGCCATAATGGAACGATCGACATTTGCCCTGTAAAAGGGTGAACAGATAGCAAAAAAGAACCATCACCCTGGTGCCGTGACCAGGATGAAAAACCGGCTGCATTCGAAACATGCGGAAATTGCTAACGACCAGTTTAAAAACCCAACGAAATGAATCGTACGACCCAGCGTGAAGCCCACCGGATGGTTAGTGGCCGAACAAAGTCAAGACACAGCACAGCCCGTTAGATACAGCCGAGGAAAGGAAACGGATCCGGGTTCCGCCATTTTCGCGCCTCAGTTTTAAATTGTTTTTTTCGGATCTTTGCCTTCACGCCCAGCATTCTAACTCTTGTGTGGCATCGAACGTTCCGGTGTCCGCTGTGCGTAAGTGATATTGTCTCCTGCTAGCTAGACCCTGCCTGGGAAAACCGGAAAATGGAACGGAAACGAATTAAGTGTTGATGAAAGCGCAGAGTTGGTAACTTTCGTTTTGTTTTGTTTTTTTTCGGTGCGGCGACTAACAGCTGGACGACAAAGGTTTTCGGCTTTGGGGATAGTGTGTTTCGGAATGGTTGTGTGCTGTGCTATGTGAATTCCCCTCTACGTAAGAGCGAGTGTGGCGCTGTTTGTGTGTGAATTGGTGAGCATTATTTTATTCATATTTATTTCACCGTATTGTGCTGTTTGAGTGTCAATGGCTGTGGAAAATGGTGGCAAGCGATTGGTGGGAGTCGTGGTGATGGTGCTCGTCCCGGTGTTGGTTGCTTTGTAAAATTTATAACTCAACCCCCGTGCCCTCTACGTGGATCCCTCCCCTTCCGACGACTGGGGGGGCGGCAATCTCGAAAGTGTAAGGAAAGGCCCCCACGGGAATCGGAGTGTGCGGCGACTAATCGCGGGATTATGGCCGATCTTCAGGCAACGGTCGAGTTCGCGGTCGAGTTGTACAAATTCTACAACGTGGATCTGTTTCAGCGCGGGTAAGTTTGACGCGAAATCCGTGTTTTATGCGTATGCTTTCTGGGCTAGGATTAGGTGCGATGGCGTTTATTCATCTCACAAATGCAGGCGTGATACATCTTGTTGGTTTTTTGGGGGATGGTTTTTGCATTGTTTTCCCTGAGCGTGTATTTTAAACACTAGTCTTGTCGTTTGTTGAAAGGTATAGTGTCTTTGACAGATGGACATTTTTGATTGCCTTGATACAAGGCGGAGTTGTATTAATTTACAGAATATAGACACTAATTTAGAAGCGACCTTTCAGTTCGTTTCAAGAAATTCAATGTTATTAACATTGATAATATGACTGGGCAGCCTTCTATAATACTAAATGGCCTCGAAAAATGAGGAGTTTCAAACGTTACATGAAGGGAAATTAGGTATTTTGTGCTCATCTGCTCTGCGTATGCCGTGTTGATGAACGCGTGAACTTCTTACAACCAATTTCTCCTAAATGTTGTGTTAATTGTCCATTCATAAATTTATGGATAAATAACGGTTTTGATTCACTGACATCCAGCTTAAAATATCCACGTCAGAAATGAAAACTATAAAAAATTTATCCATATCCACTTTAAAATTCTTTTGTGAAATGGTCTACTACTTGTTTGCTTGCTAATTCAAAAAATCTTGGCTAGTCTTTCCGCAGACATCGCGCCCTAACAGACACACCAATACAGATGAATTGATTTTCCAATAAATTGAGCGCATTTTCTTAATCCCAAGCGCCAATACTCCACAGAGGAACGAATGTCAGTTACTTAGGCGGCGACCGAAGCAAATCGATGGCTGCAATCAAAGTCAATACAAAGGACGAAATGCCAGCGCCAGGCGCAAACGCACGGAGGCACCGTTGCGCTGTAACTTCGTTCCCAATCGATTGCCATTACGCCCGACGGCAATATCTAATTACAATTAAATTCCTTTGCCAACGGCGTGCGATGAGCGATGAATTCCTTGCGCACCACCGGTGATGGGGGGATCGTTCCTGCGTAGAGGAAGGAGAGGAAGCTGTTGGCATTTTAATGAACCGAATGCATAATAGATGGAACGCTCCTGGTTCCCCAAAGTGTGTGTGTGTGTGTGCCAGTGTTGAGTAAGGTTCGTTAGCTCAATGGCTTCCTTTTATTTAAGCGAACACTACAAAACACCGTCTGGCTCGGTAACACATGTTCGGGAAAAGCCAACAACAATGAAAGCGCTTTGAAAATCGGGCAGCGTCTTTGAGCGTTTCATGACTGGTAATCGAATTTTGTCATCGGGTGTCATTAGGCATAGCGTGTTTCAAAACGACCGTCCATCAAAGCTGGAAATGCTGGTCGTGTTTTAGCGCACAAACCCCTAACGTCGTTGGAGCAAATAAAAAACGGAGAACATTTAAACCAAATTGCTTGACTTTTTAACATTCCGTTTGCCTTCGGTCACATATTATCCCTCATAGCGTCCCTAATTCGACATTGATTTATCGCGAAAGGACGATACTATCAATCAGAGCATCTGTGCTGATGCATGGGTGTTCGATTGCAAAACAAGTAAAATGCCGGTGCGTACTTGGCCATTTGCCCAAAAATCTGGCATCAGCGATAGGAAATTGGGCTGCTGAACTTTGACATTTGTGGGTCGTTGTACCGTAGGCTGTTCGTGGGATCTGTTTGTACAAGCGCAAGTCAAAGGCAGGGAAACATGGTAAATATTTGATCCAGCGGTAAAGACGTACGAAGACTGGATGAAAACCGGTCCAACTGACATTTCACATTCTCCATCCTGATTGTCGTCCGGGAAAGCTTCGATGCCTTTCGTTTGATGCGTTCGTGACATGCGTTCTGTTCTGCGTTCTGAAGGGATGAAATTTAATTTCCATTTAAATAATATGCTGCAAAACGTAAAAGAAATAGTAAGAGAATATGAATATGTGCTAATTGCCTTTTCTATGGCATAATCTATTTACTGAACAATATTGAAAATATAAAAGGCGCCTTTCAGGAGCAATAGCAGCTACGTAACGGAGGAAGAAATCTGGTCACATCCTTCAAGCGTTACGTGATAAATGGATGGTCCCTTTTAAACAAAATTTATTCTTAAGCATGCAATGCTCCACAGTCGAACAGCTACATCAATTGAATATGTCAAAAAACCAAATTCTCAACCATTCTGTTTGACTTCTTAAAACAAATCTTCCCATCTGCCAGCCGCACTTCTGTTTGCCTTAACCAAACGTCCTTCTGCATTAGAATTCTACGCGCTCCATCACGAGCATTCGCTTCGAATGCAAGATTAAACCCAATTTTCAAACCTATTGAGCTGAATCAATATCGTGCACTTCCTGTCCTCCCTTCAACCGGATGTGGATGTGGACAACCCGGGTCCCAGTCGGGTCACGAAGTCAACAAAGTCACGAAATTTGTGTTCCCCAACCGACCGACCGACGGCTGTCGGGGCGGAATTGCGTTTCGTGCTGCGATTTTCCGCTTGCATTTCAAATCCGGACATGGTTGGTCGCGTGATCGCATAACTTTTTGCGATAAGTGAAACGAAAGGGAACTCAAAAAAATAGAAGGCTTTTCCGACCCACCCAGGTCCATCGGTGGTAGCCGCGTGTCTAGTTGGTGTTATCGGATCGGGATGGCTTTTTTCCGCTTACATCGTTTGCGTTTCTGGTAGGAATTGAAATGTTCCTGTGCTGAACTGCTGGGTGTGAAAACTGTCCATTTTACCTAGCCATGGGCACTGTTGCTTGCCGGAATGCTAGAAACAAATAGAAAGAAGAAAAAAAACATTACATTTCGTTGCACCGGGTTAGGACATCCCTTTCGCGCACCTGTTCCGGTGGATGTATAATGAATTACCTGCTCGTCTGTGTGGATCGTGCCTGTATCCTTTCGCTTGGTGTGCTGTTCTTTTACCAGCTCAGGTTACGAACTGGCAGGAAGAAGCGACCGGTGGTCTCGGACCGAGACCTGGGCTTGCGGGAAAAGTTTTTCTCATTAAAATTTATTTGTTTATGTTCAAGTGTAATCGGGTTGAGAGGTTTCTGTTGGTTCTGCTTACGGTTTCGGTTTCGATTGCAGGGAAAGTAGTTTATTGCGTTGGGCAGAAAGCCCCCGGTACAAGATAGTCGTCCACGTGAACAAGTACGTTGCGTAGGCAAACTGGTGCAAAGTGAATATATTTTTCACTTTATGATTCTATTGTCAGAATTTGTGTTTCACTTTTTCCTATCAATGATTCAATTCCTCTGACTTTAATTTAGATTTCTGTACAATAAATGGCTAAAGTATTCACTTTAGTTTAACCTCACAACTTTCTACCTGAAAAAGCCCATTGATTGCATCTCTTTGTCCGGAAATAGCTTTAAACTGACTTTTAAATCGACTTCCATCATATCACCTTCATTATACGCCCCGAAATGTGCAAACCCCGAACGGCACGTGATGCAAACGAATCGCTGATGTGTTCCGACAGCTTTAGACGACATCCAACGATACAAAAAAAGGGCCGCACGCAAGGTGAAAAGGTTCCAAACTATGACGACAAGAACAGGGAATTGGAAGAAAGACGGAATGGGGAACATACTACAGGGTAGGGGGCATGGGAAAAAGCGCGAAACAATATTGCGCCGTGATGTCCCAATTATCCGTTCAAGCATTCGCGTACCGGAGCTCATTTAAAGTTAATGCAAAGTCACGCTCTGCAGGGCCCAGCTACATTTTTCATTTTGCCCACCTCGCTTTTTCGCTTTTCACAATTTTGTGCGAAAGTAGTGTAACAGTTTTTTTTTTTGGTATTGTTACTGCTTCGTTTGTTTGCTGCCCGATCCTTTCAGCACTCGGTGGCTTTGTGCTTGGTAGATTCGTTTCTTTTCGTTGTCGGGGTTTCTTGCTGCTGTTTGTTTTTGTTTTTCATCGAACCCATTAGCTACAGCCCTTGGGAGAGAGAAAGAGAGAGAGTGTGTGTGTAAGAGAAATGGTTGAAAAGAAAGTACTGAAAGGCGCAAGGATTAAAGCAAAAGTGTTTCGGGAGTTTGCACAAGCAGTCAAGTGAAGCAATGTAGGAAAATAATCCTGGTACCTTGTTTTCTCCGCGGATTTGGTACAATTCGCTTTAATGTTTAATAACTTTCGGATGATTGTTTCGCGCTAAACAACGTTTCTTACGTGAAGTTCCAACTAGAATAGCTTGGCTGCCTGTGGAAAGTGTAATAATTTATCAAAGAATGTGAGTTGATTTCCCCATTCTCTGCCGTTGTCATCCAGTGCGCTGTAAAGCCATTTATCATTTTATGTAACGTCTTTTTTATCAATAAACTTTTCCATCCCATCATCATGCCCTTCCGAAATCGAATAGAGTCATCTTGCACAAAAAAATGTTCTAAAATCTTATCCTCTAACCTTTGCTGCCTTGTCTTCCTTGGCTCGTTATAACACTATTCCTTGATGCTGTAAGTGAATTGCGTGTTTGAGGGGTTCCACACACCACCGCTTCGATAGGATACGCTTGTTTCAGGTCAGCCCACTTCACCGAAAAACCCGTTCACCTAATTTTACTTTTGCACTTTTCTGGTTGACATAAAAAGAGGGACCGACGAAATCTTAAGCAACCGACAAAACCTCGGGACCGAGATTGGATAGGTTTTGTAATCACGGCACACATGACGAACCGCCCGACGAGCAGGGGGTTGTGTTTGGATATCGAAAGGCTTAAAAGCGAACTCGAGTGAATTGGTTGGGCGAAACGTCACACAAGAGAGGACAGCAGTGGAAGCGAAAAGGAGGATCGACCTCATTCATGTTTCATATTTGTACCCATTGTAATGGTTGTTCGTTCGGGATCGGGATGTGGGAATGATTGGAGTCGTCCTAATACGGTACGGTATTTGGATGTGAGTGGTACCCGCGTAACAAGAAACGTGTGCCTTGTGCCAGCAGACTACACAATGATGCAAAGGCGACACTTTTGACAATGTGACTTTGGACACGACTACGACGACACACACGCGAACAGTACAGAAAGAGGAGCCGCTGGTAAAGAATTTGCTAGCGATGTTCATTTTCCAGCTTCATTCAAAAGATTCGTGAGTGATTGAAAAGTTTGTAGAATGGAAGGAAACACCAAAGAGCATAAGAATTTGTTTGATTGTATCGAAGACATTTGTTAGTTAATATTCATTTTAATACAAATATAAATCAAAACATATCTTCAAGCGAATCCATGTTGAAAACAGAGTGAAAAGAAGATTACATAACAAATGAAACTCACGTGATTATCTAATGCTTCATGACTTATTCTAGAGATAGGAGTAACGATTCACAAAGAGGAATTGATTCTGAGTTAGTAAATCATAATAATGAGATAACCTAGCTCTTTCAAGAATGATATAATGCATAGGCTTGAGGTATGAGTGATATCGCTTTTGAGTCAATCCATGAGTGATTGAATAGTCGGCACTAAGAGTCACACGTGAATTAAATCGTACTATTATGAGAGGTATGGTGAATGAGTTCACAGTTTCATGAGTTAAATAGCACATTCATAAGAACTATTAAATTGGGTAGTTCATTCTTACTCAGTTGGCATATCTCTAATTTCTTGTCGCTTTTTAGTGTGTTGCGGCAATGCGCCTAAAGGTATGCAATATATGCTTATTTTTAAAATCTGTTTCAAAACTATAAGGATTTCTAGGAACAGATACGGCACAAACATATTTGGGACCCACTAAGATTCACTTTTTCAAATTTTTCAATTTGTTTGTTGTATTGTGATTGCATACATTCAGGAGTGTAAAATTGAACATGGTAGTATATGAAACAAGTTATAAGAATTACTGCTCTTCATTACTATTTACAACGGGTATATTTACGAGAATTTATTCTCAGAACTTATCTGCTTGCTGTAGCCGAGCCATCGCACTACACGCTTGCTGTCCGCTAAAAGTAAATAATTGAAACGTGCAAAAATCCACCATCCAACACTATGCCAGTCAGTCACTGTTGTCAGGATGCGAGGACCAACAAGGAGGCACTCTCGGTCCGATTAAAATGAAAATGTGCCGTTTCGTACACGGACCAACACCTCTCGCATATCCCGTTGCCCCAGTTGCCACGCAGCACGACAACGAAACCGCCGGAATTGCAACCGGGTCATGTAAGCGCGATCAGCACAAAGTCATCGTCCCACAAGCACAGGCCCCACCCGGTCACCATTGTTTGGCCGGTATGGTGACGACATCTTCAAGAACGACGACCTAGTTGCAGCAGGCGACACACATCTTCGAAGAAAGGCCATACGCCTCTGGAGCATATTTATCCCGTACGGCGTGCAAGAATTCGTACAACATCGAGTAATTTCCAAGAAACTATATTGGCGGGGTCGGGCAGAAAAACATGTCAACAATGCAACGCCTCCGTTTTAGCATTAACGTGCATGGGGAAGATTGTCACAGAGACGGGTTTTCAGTTTTTCATTGTACTTGAGATCTGTTTTCCTTCTCCGCCGTGTACGCTGACGGTCAAGACGCCTCGTTTGTTAGTACATGAACAAAAAGGTGATTTTTTTTTCTTGCTGAAAACCAACCTCCACTTTATTTTTTCGATTCATTCTTCATCTTGCTTACATGTACACGATATCTACCAGTGATAGGCGGACATCGCCGGATATGAGCCAACACACGACAATGTTTTGCCGATGTGTGTATATGTGTGAGGGATGCTTTTTTTTGCTTTAGCTCATTTCCGTTCCACCGGAAATGGAATGACATTGGTTGCTTTAGAATAAAGTATACAAACCTTCCCATTGCATTGTGGGGAAAGAAATGATAGCTTTCCCAGGAATTGTACCCTTCGTGTAACGCTTCCAATGATGTAGTAAACATTCATTATTGACCTAGTAAGAATCTTTTTTCTATAAACCTTGATAAATGTGTGTTTGTTCATATTTAAAATACAGAAAACGGAATATCCCAAATTCCCAAAATTCCTACAGGACTTTGAACATACGCTCGGTGTACATCATCCCTATGAAATGAAGAATTCTTGGTATGCCCGTTAGGGATGTTTGTATCGTTAACCTACAATCCCAAGAACTCTGTCGTGTGCCGCTCTTTTGATCACATGCATCACATCAAAAATTTATTGTTTGAAAACTACGATCCATTAAGAGGAATAACAATTGTTATTTAAAACATAAAACGAACGTTAAAGATGCCAAGACGTCATGAAGGCTACAAATAGTTTTTATTTATTCTGGATGCACTTAGTATGTTTAATATTATAACCAGAGTGTAATAAATCAAGAGTTCAAGGCAACAAGGTCTTGTCAACTTAACCGAACAAGCTGAACTGAATTCGTTGAGATCTGTCAAATAACTCAGGTGGACATAAATCACAATACAATGCCACTACTGCTCTGTAAGACACTCTCTTGCGCTTTTCCCATTTCTTTTCCGTACCGAAGGAAGTCAACAAATTTCTCCGAAAGGTCGGACGTTTCATTACAAAAATTACAATCCTTGCACGACACACGATATCTCCTTCCATCAAACGAGCACAACGCACACACTGCCAGGACCACCCTAGTGGGGTAGGTCAGTTGGCGTAGTAGTGCACGCATTAGGTTCCGCATTAACGTCGACGACCTGACTCAATGCGTTACGCCACACAATCGCATCCGTCACCGGTGGGACATTAATTTCACAAAAGCCGAAAGGAGAAAAACACGTGCAAAAGACAAATGCTCACAAGCGCGTTGTATATGTAATGAGGGTCGTATCGGCGTAAGACCGAAACGGGGCGGGGATACTATTGCTATTCCACTGCTCTTAACGTTAACGGATTGCCTCGGGTCGACAATCGGCACCTGTGCCCGGGATCATCGTCTAGCGGCTTGATGGAGGTTTCGATAGTGTGGACCGGAGTGGAAAATTTACGACCGACAGCTGCACCGGCCAACAACAAGTGGCCAAACCGACCTGCCATTCGGTGGGGTATCCGGAACGCGTGTGTAAAGCTCATTTATATTATGGCATTTTCTTTTTGTTCTCCCCCTGCTTGGTTTTTGGTGCTGGAGAACGTGGCGTACCACCGTTATGAAGCTCACCTTGGCCATGCCTGCTTACCGCGCGGTTTCCAGCGACTCCAGTCTGATTTTCTTACGATTACGATGTTGCCGTGCCTTTGCGTGTGAGCGTGATTGTAGAAACCCTTAGTGCGAAATCGAGGGTTTCCTGTCGCGGAAGGAAAATCAAATGTAAATTTATCTTTCCGCCGCTTGTTTTCAACATCAGGCTTCCGTTGCTCTTGGGCCGTGATTAAGGGACTTAAAAGGCTAAAAAGGGCTGTTGATAGATAGGGAGCTTTCGTATAAAACATTGCTTCCCTCTGTTGCGCTTGATAAATTAAATATTTCTACCCTAATGAAGTGGTATAAATTTTATGAAATTTGAAATATATCTAGTGCTTCTGGAATTTACTTGTTTTATGTTTTCACCTCTTAATTAAAGACGTATCTTTAGAATCTGTTTTGGAAAAGCAATACAAATTTGTTTTATCATCTGTCGTAGCATCATTTTCCACTCTTTGCATTCAATCATCACACTCTCCCGGTCCTGATCTTCACTTCCAGTTTCGGAAAACAGTTTATTCTGATTGAATTTTAAATTGCATTCGTTCTCCGAAAGTGAAACACCCCAGCAATTGATTCATTCTGCACGGCATTCCTCAAAAGTATGTAATAACGATTAGGAAAGTTGCACCGTGCACACTGCTGAAAAAGGGCGGAAAATTATCCACACGCTCGAGCAGGAAATGAATTTTCACCACCACCGAATCCTCGACCGCAAGACATTGCTTCCGTTCGGGAGAACTCATCGACCGAATGAAAAATCCATCCCACTTTGTGACAATTGAGTGCGCTTCCCCCGAGTTGTGGGAAAACTTTACCATGTAGGAAAAAAACGGGAGAAAAATAGCAAACCCCATTCGAAAGACGTGCAGCGATAGAATATCTTCCAGAAACTGCTCCCCAAAATGCCGAAAAATGCTTTCTCCCCGTAGTCGGTCCATCAACCCGTTCGGAAGGGGTTGATCCCTTCTCTTGCGGGGAGAAGCTCAAATGGCTCCAGTGGAATTGAGATCGTTAAGCTTTTAGCTTTTGCTTACGATAGACACATGCACACACCAAACACACACAGCTACATAAAAGGGAACAAACGCTTTGGAGAAACTTTGCCAAGAATCGGATATTCCTACGATAGAAAAGTGTATCCCTTTTTTTTTTGTTCGCCATCAAGCGTTTCTTCACGCTGCATCTGGGATGACAATTTTCCTTTCGTTGGTTGGGATTTTTGGGAAAGATGTGATAAACTTCTTGCATGATGAAACTGAGCATCAGGATAGCGATTGACTGAAAATGTAAAGCTACCAACTCAAGCATCTCGCTTACGAGGAAAATTGTTCTGTTCTAGTTTATTGTTGTGGTTTCCTTTTCTAGTCAAAGTCGAAACAATTCATTCTAGAATTTGGTTTTTTGTCATTAGTTTCAGATAACCAAACAAAGCAAGGAGTTTTTTTCATTTATAGTGTATTATTTCATTATTGGAATAAAATGACCAGATACATTGTTTATTATTTATACGCATACATTATTGTTGCTTTTAATGATCTCTCCTGTGCAGCATTACGTAATGAATGGATGTTTCCAAAGCAGAAAATAAAACATTCCCAACAGCAGCGTGCTTACTGCTGCCGCTCATCATGACTGAACATTTCCCATGAAACGGGCAAACGATTTCCGGGGATTAGTTTCGAAATCGTTCGTTTAATTAGATTATGGCACCAGCAAAGAAAAAAACGGAGCTGACTTAAACGATGGAAATGATTTTTACTCCCCCGAGAATGGACCGAACGGGCGACCGACATTCCGGGACCCTTTTTAGCAACGCCCAGCAAAGACGCAACTGAGCAGCGGACTAACGAATGAGGGTTTGCCAAAGCGTTTGCAAAGCATCTTAACGTGTTAACCCGTTCCAGTTCGGTCAGGGATTGGGTCATACCGTTCACGGGCTTTCGCCGTGAGCATGAAATCGCTGCCGCAGGTGGTGGTCGATGTTTAAAATATTGAAATCATTAATTTGAAATCGTCTTCCTGGGGGATGGGGATATGAATTGGGTAGCAAATGGTTTTATGGAAGCTATTTAAGGGTTACAGTTCAACACGAAGGAAAAATCGCACATAACGAGATTTTAAAATTTGAATTCTAGTCGACTCTAGCGATGCTTGGCTGTGCTGTGCCAAGTGACTGGATAAATCTATCCATAGCCGTGGCACAATCCAAGAGTTCAACTCTTGACCCAGACTGGGCGTGTTCTTGGTCCAGACATTACCGACTGCCAAAAGTTGTTGTATCATTGTTCTTCCTGTTTCCATTCTGTTGGTGGTTTAGAACATTTTCTGCTTTTGTTAATAAAATTACGTCACATGGTATCAGTTGTTTCGTGCGTCACTACTTCACAATCGCCAACGCCGAGTTGCAGAACAAGCCACTGGCAAACCGAAAAGCGAACAGTTTTAAAAACACACACACACTTATACACGCTTACCACACCCATACACCGGGGCTATAAAAGTTCGACCAAGTGACAGCATGGGCCTGACAGTTTGAACCACTTCTGATGCCTTTTAATCCGGCTGGTCTGCAATCTGCATGACAAACAGTGGCCGGACGGGCAGCAGCGGTTGTGCTGGTGGGACCGGAATGAGAACGAGGTCATAAAACCATTATTTTGTCGCTCGGTCAGAACATTGTACTGAGATGTTCCCTGGTGTGCACAGCATGATCTATCCGAGGGATTTTTTTTTCGCCTCTGTTGGTCGTAAGTCTTTGCATCCGCTGCACTAACCCAAACTGTCACTCACTGACCGATGGTGCTTCTTCCTTCGTTTCCCTTCTATCGTCCTGCACCGGACAATGCCGGATTTGCGAACGGCTAGTGCGTTGACTGTGGCCAAAGATACCAGCCAATGTTGTGCATTGTTGGATTATGCTATATTATCCCGGATGTGAAAATGGACGACAAATCTTTTGGATGGCCTGGATCGATTTCAAATGCTGCCCATTTGGCCATTATGAAATGTTCTTATCGGTGTTGGTGAGTGCCATAACTGGTGATGCATATCTTTTGGTCAACAAATGTTTTAAATAGTCAAACTAATTCCTGATATAATGTCCAAGCCTTTTGGAGAGTTTAGAATAGCTTATGGCTATTAGGTCCTCAGGATTAATATTCTTTGTGGATTATTGAAGCAAAAGAAATTTTCAGCTATGGTACGAACTTGAGCAATAGGCTTAATAACCATTGGAACTCTAATTTTTGAGCTGCACACACCATTGTATAAAACAAATTCAGCAACAAATGTTTTGCAACAAAATTTATAAAACTAAAATATTCCCATAAAATATCTAGCCTGTCAGATAAAAGCTTTCAGATAAAACTATCCGTTCATATCCTTTCCAACTGACGTTGCTTTTCTTTCCAATGCTTCCTCCACAGATTATATCAAGTACGATGTTCGTTGCGCGTCTCTCCACGGCTTCCGGTGCAGGTCGAAACGTGTCTGCCCGATGCAACGACGGCCGGCATACCCTCGGTGCAATCGGTACTAAATCAGAATGGCGGAAGCAACAACCACAGCAGCTCCAACAACAATCCCATCAGCAACACGAACTGCAGCAACAACAACAACAACAGCACCACCAACGGAAGTGTCGGGGCGGGCTCAAACACAAGTGGGATAGCAAGTGGTGCCGGAACCGGAAGTGGTTCTTTGCCGAGCAGTAACACTGGTAGCGTCGGCGGTGGACTGGTGGCAATCGGTGCCTCAACCGGCAATGGGAACGCACCGTCGACCGGCTCGACCAGCTCGGCTGGCCGACCGGAAGTCGGACCGTGCCTTTCGTCGACGGCAAGCAGTGGTGTCATCGGTGGAGGGTCTATGTCGTCTATGCCGAGCAGTAGCTCGATGCCTACACCAAACTCAACCGCCACCGGTTCGTCTATGGTCCCGATAGGCAATGCACCGGGACCGTCGTGCACGAATGGGAGCGGAGGTGGGGGAGGTAGCAGCGGTAACTCACCTACGGCCAGCTCGGACAGCCGGTCCGGGGCGACCATCATCGATGACACTGGAGCATCACGTGTCTTTCAGATCCTTTATCGCAACGAGGAGGTGTCGTTGCGTGACGTTATCATGTTCCGGGCGCACCTGCTAGGTAATTAACTCTTTGTTAATATTCATCGACTTACATATGGAATTTATGTCGGATTGTCTATATTACATAAATTATAGCGCTTACAATGTCGCTTACATAAATTAGAAAACTATTTTTGCAGACAAAGTACTCCGGATGATTTTAAAAGTTTATAATTGCTTAAATGAAGTTTGTATTGCATACATTTAGGCGTCTAAAAATTAGTTCTAGCAATTTTGAGTCCATCTTTATTACGTTCTAATGCATAAGTGTCTATATTTTTTAAAGTAACTTTGTGCATTACTCTCGATATAAGAATATTATCCGACAGAGGAAGATACGACCTGACTCCAACTGTTCTGAGTATCAAAGAACATTTCACATTACTATGTAACTAAAATGTCAGAAAAAAGACAAAATGTCAGATGTGGTTTTCTCCACAAATCTCATCTACTACGTCGTCCATATTATACTATCGACATTCCACAAAATGTTCGCCAACATGCTCGCTGCCTGTTGGGTAACTTACGCAACCATTTCACAATTTATAAGCACTTGAAGCGAACGATTATAGCCCCAATTCGATTAATACCGCAAATGAGATTCATTCGGTTATGACTCCATTTGAAATTCTGCTAGAGTTTCACAAAATGAGACATTTCTTCAAACCACCGTCACATGTGAAGTGTACGGAACGCGAGCCTGAGATTATGCCTCGTAGAAAAGTGTTGGGATGGTAGCAATGGCGTCGTTAACGAAAACTGCACCGTAATGTCTGGGTGGGCTGGGATGCCCATTTCCCGGAAGCGGAATGCCGCACCACGTGTGTGCGGTGATAACGGGTGCACGGGTGATGACGAGTAACGACCACTCCCAGGATCACTCCGGTGGGTTCCGTGAATGTATGTGTGTTTGTGGTGGATAGGTCCCCGGTCGTTAGGTATGCAAACCCATTAGCTCGTAAATTGTAGTCTCACATTCGTTCTGCCGGTACCGACCCGACACTGCGCTCGTAAATGCCAACTCACACACACATAGATACACGCACCATTGGAGTTTGTTTCCTGGCGGTTCCACCGACCGTAACGTTGATATTATCATGTATAGACCCTTGTGCCACAATAACGACGACTAGCGTGGAGCACGAGATGTCGTGAGGTTGCATGAATGAATGCCCGGAACATGCGCACATTTGTTTTCAATTGCTACAACCACCCCAGTACGGTGGCTCGTCCTAATGCCAGCAATAGATGGCTACGGGGAACGGCCAAAGGAAGCCCGGCTGACACGGAGCTCTGTCTGTGCATAATTTCTGGGCTTTTGGCCAGCTAGTGGATATGCACGTAACGCAACATATTTGCCTGTCGGATGAAGAAGGCAAATAAGAAATTCGATACTCTCTGTCTCTATCGCTCGGGCGGGGTTTTTTGTTTATTCCGTCCATCTCTACCCTCGACGAGTGTCCGTAACGTATTCTGCCCTGGGGAATGTCTCGAGTGCCAAGCCAAAGGTACTCCGATGGTACGCTGATACCCAGGATTTGGATTGCGAACGATAGCGTCGGATGGTTTTTTGGGACTAACGATAGCAACCTATCGAACAGAGCGAGAGGGATACAAAGAGGGCGAAAAAAAGGAAAAACTGGGTCGCACAATGTACGGGCTCTAACATATTGCCCAACCGTAGCAGCGTAGCATCATGCAACGCCGCCAAAGTGGCCACCCGTTCATCCTTTCCGTTTTGGACGTTGTTTTCCGTACAAATCGATCGATAAAAGCTTACGCCTTGCCGTGGCAAGTGTGTGGCCTGCGTTGACTGCACCGCAACAGCTCTGCCCCTGCTTGAGCGTGCATGGGCCGGAGCGGAGTGAATCGATTTTGGCAACGGTTTCTTACACCCCTCAACAAAAAAAAGGGTCCCGCTGCAATGGTGGTAACGTTTGAAAATGAACTGTAAAGTAGCAATTGATGGCACGCAAACTGGTGTTTCTGGGTGCGTTTTTCCCCCTGTCGTTTAATGATTGGAGGAGGAGGGAGAGGAGGTACATTGTACAAAAGAAGGTAGAGGAAAACCCATTTGAATGGCTCCAACGGGACGACGCCAAGGCGGAACCATAGCTCCCATTGAAGAACCATTTTATTGAAAGTTCAGTTACAGTGGAAAAAAACCTGAAGTTTTGAATTGTTCATGGTAGTGTTTCGACGTTTCATTGTGTTTTATTACTTTCATTAGCGTTTGTTATGACAGTATGAAGTTTTTTGCTATTTATTTATTCATTTTCATATTTTACTATAGTTTTATGCTGATGCCAATAATTTACTTTAATTGTTTTTAAATTTCTTCAAAAATATTATTTATCAAATTTAATTTGTTATAAGTGCAAGTGTTTATTAACTTGTATTAAATTTATAAGTTTAGGAAATGCCATTGATTGTGATATTACGACGGTGCTCGATAGAACTGTTTATCTTTTTTTTTTGTCAAGCAGAGTATGAAGAGAAGAGAGTACAGTCAATTGATTTCATTTCATTCGGTCTGAAACAATGCAAATTCTAACAATATGATTATATTTTAAACTGTTTATTAAAAAATAAAGGCAGAAATAAATATTATAATATTTATGAAAAATGAAAACGCATTTAAACAAAATGACCTCTCAGTCGTTTGACTGTTGCCCTTTTTCAAAAGGCCTAGGTATCTCTCAGAGTTATCCGCAATCGTCGCAGGATGCTCCATGTATCGGAAGAACTTTGAATAGAACGGGGCAGATTACTGCTGAAGAGTGTCATGACAAAAGGAGCCATCGCGATTACTGGCCACTTTGCGCTAAAACAAGATTATTCCCGATGAAACGCAACCCCCGAGTACCTTACTGCTATCGTAAGGGGTTGGTTGCGCGTTTTGAAAACTACTCGAATTAAAAGCACTCTCATAAAACGTGATAATGTCCACTTGTTTTCTCCACCATTTTCTTCTCATTACTACTCTCTTTTTCTCTCCCTAACGCACACACGCTTTACGATTAGTTTCATGAACACTGATGAATGGAGTAGGGAGCTCCAAAACCAGCCAACCCACGATCAAATATGTCCTTTCACCGACTCCACACGAATGCCCGCGAAGTTGGGATGGTTAAAGCATAAAAACAAAAATCCTTTCATTCCTTCGCTTTCAGACATAACAAGCGGAAAAAAATGAAGAAAAACACGAAGCAACTCGAAACCTTCATCCCACTAACCCCGTGATCCTCGTAGCAATGGCGAATCGATCGTCCTTCCCACTTTTCTCTCCATCACTCCTCACACTCTCATAACCGCCGGTTGTTGAGATCGGGGAATTCGAGCGCCATTAGATGCCAACTGCAGTGCACGAGTGCTTTTTAATAGTACTTAATCGCTACTTCAGCTCCGGGTCGGACGATGGAAGTCCTTTTTAGTTCTCGGTACGCTCGCTCGCCCGCTCGAGTGCCGCGTCCGGGTATCTTGCACGCTCAAGTACCGCGTGAGTCCTTATGCTGATCGATTGAAAGCAATACGGCGTTATTGAGTCTACAAGAACAAAAAAAAATGGTAGAAGCGATATGTTTTTAGCCTCTCGAATGTTTGCTTGTTGTTTTTTTGTGCGATCCTTCAGACTATTAGTTATCTGTAAAGGACAGCAGCGTTTAGCATTGTGTTCATAAGGTAATGTACGGGCATTTTGATCTAAAATATATTTAAATTCGGTCGATTCAGTGTTTTTGCTTTAAACTTGTAATACATAACTTTTTAAGGACATACAAAACATTCCATTTAAACCTCTTTTACCATGTGAACTTAATCATTTCCAAAGAACCTTCAAACTCGTCCCTATCTTTACACCCCTCTTCAAACTGTTAAATGTTACCCAAATACCTCTTTTCTTGTAGGGCGAGTCCTTATTCTGAACAGGCAACCTTAAACAACTTCAATTCCGAGAATTCTCTCTAACCACATACTCAAACGCTAGCAAGAGCCCTCTTTATGTTGCGAAACTGTGAAACTGAACAGCAATCAGATACTCATGATAGGACCGGGTACATAATGGCAAACGTACTAATCGTTTAGTAGACTCTTGAAACGAACGACCCTTCCAAGTTCTTAGTAAAACGCGTGACCCAATGTCAGTATATTGTGTGCTGCGATTTCCAATGAATTGTTTGCATGATTGTGTTTACTGCCGCTGTTCAGACGTACTTAGCGGTGGGAAGCTTAAATTGAAGTTCGCTTCATGTACACTTCACAAGAAATCTACGCTTATTGTTTAATATATGAAGTTCCATATGGGATACCCACGATGAATCTGGGATTAAGTGAGTCAAGTCTTGGTAAAACTATCTTCCAGAAATGACTATTGAAGCGAAAGGATTTAGAACATATTCTAACTATTTTTTATCACAAGCTAGGTTATTTACTTCAATATTCTTTTACTTCAACGTTTAATAACAGCTTGAAATCTTGAAGAAAATATAATAGAACAGCCTTGTTAAGTAGGAAGCTTAAACGTCTAAGCTTCCATAAGCAGATAAAGAGACGAAGCTTAAGAATAAAGCTCTCCCATGCGCTAGAAAAAGATGTAGCGTAAACTATGTTATTATTCCTCAACCCGGTCCCAATAATCATTTGCTTCCCTGCTCATCTCCGACGATAATCAAATTAGTCTCCCGGCGCTTGGTGCTCTATCCTTCGATTTATCAGATTAGTTTAATGTGCCATATTAAAACATTACTCCGACGCTCGTTACGCAGCCCGTTGCGGTTGGCTTGCGAACCCATGTCCCTAATTGACCCGTTCCTCTGATTATCATCGAAAAATTATGATGTCTCGGTAAAACACCTACCCGAGCTGGGTTTAAAGCTTTTCCGGGATCGGGTCTTACACCGAATAAGAAGACTTTAGATGCTTGCCCGATCCAGATCGGGGTGAGTGGTAAGGAAGCGTTGTAAATCAGTTTAAAATCTCAGTTCCAGTTTTTCCCACACATGTCGGGGATGGTGTAAAATTTCACACAACTACCTCCAGTGTGTAAACAGGACCCTTCTCCATATGAACGTTATAACTCGGTACAGCGAACTCTTGCCGAGCGTCTTATGCTAATGTAATTGCCATGCTGCCTAATTCAGCGTAAAAATGTCAACGAATAAATCACCGACCACCGACGATCGGGTCGTGTTTCGACGTTATGTTGCGACCTCAGCTGTAGCGTTCTGGCGTCGGTGTGAAGATACTTATTGATCGTTGAGTGGCGCTTTTCACCATCACCACCACCACGGAAAGAAGCAGGAAGGAAGGATGGAGAAAAGGGGTTTAACTGAACATTCGTGACTCGTTCCAATCTGGATGTGAATTCGATTGTTTGGGGTTTAGGTTTATGGGACCACTGGACCATGCATACGTTCGCCACTAGCCCAGTTACGGTAGAATTCAATCACACGCCCACTCGGAAATCGATTGGTTGTTTTAGGGCGAAAGGATTCATTTCCGGAGCTGTGGTTGTATGTTTCCTGAATAATTCCATGTGTGTGAAAATGGAATCGGCTGGCTATAAGTTCTGTGGTGTAAATATTTTCCAATAGTTATGTCTACAACGCCGAGTGTTGTTGTTGAACGAAACTTTACAAGCAAGTTTTTTCCAAAAGGTTAGACAAAACCCATTAACCTTTTTTTGCCATTCTTTTTTTTACAGTCGACAGCCGGCACCTGAAGGAATCGATCGAGCGGGCCGAATTCTCGCTCAACCTCGAGCTGTGGTTCGGTGAGCAGACGAACGGGAACGTACTGACGCTGGCATCGACGCGCACGCTGCAGCTAAACTTTCATCCTGGCCGGGGGCTTCACTATCATCTGCCGGTACTATTTGACTACTTTCATCTGGCCGCCGTCAGTGTCGGGATCCATGCGAGCCTGGTTGCCCTGCATCAGCCTTACATCAAGTGAGTAGCATCCAGTTTGGGTGAATGAGTCCGCCAGTCGCTTAGAGCTGTGTGTAGACTGAACTTTCAACTCGGAAAGGTCAGATAGCCTTACGTGGGGGGATTTAAATTCCCCCATATACGATGCTCAAAATTCGGCAGCTAGCTTTTCGCCTAATATGTGTGCTTAATCTTTTAGAATCGCCTCCGTAATGGGCAGTGGATATTTGGATTTTAATGAATTTAGTTTTAGCAAATAGTGTGATCGTGTTTAACGGTTTTTGAAGGATTTATTACCCAAACCAACGGTTGTTCGTTGATAGATCAATAGTCGTTTAGTTCAGTGGATCCCATTTTTTTTCCTCCAGCACCCATTTAAAGTTTTTTTTCATTAAACAATCAGTTATATCCAATAGTTTTGAAGTTTTTAAATTTATGTAACACAAAATTATCAATTATCTGTAATTGGTCTTTTCCATAAATTGGAAAAAGTTTTGGCAATATATTTTTAGGCCGTAATTTTAAAAAAGATTTTAAACTTGAAAATGTCTGGTTCGAAACTTACGTAAAACTTAGTAATTATTGTTATTAAAATTATTTAAAATTTATCAGCCATCAAAATATTTGCCACCGCTCACTGGTAAGCGTTTGGGAAACACTCATCCAGTTTTTATAAAATATATAATTTAGTTTTTTAGAATTATACATTTCATGATAATTATTATTTTCAAATCCAGAAACAATTCCTTCCAATGATTGTTCAATTGAAATACTTTTCTTCAACTAACACCGATTCACAGTTTAAACATTAATCCGTTAACGATTAACGCTTCGAGCGAGGTAAAGAGCGATTCCGATGTGTATTTAAAAAACACTGCAAAGCCCTTAATTATGGCATCATAAATCCAGCAGAAAAGGGCAGTAAAATTTAAACGCGAAACACATCACACAGCCAATTAAAAGCAACGACCTTGTTTCGATTCGTACACAACCCATCAAATTTATAGCCCTCTATTGCCCCGCACGCAGTAAATACAGCCCGGAAACCTCACACATTTGTTGCATTTGACTGCGTGTGCTGATGACGATTGTCTTCATAAGTCATAAATCCCCGGGACGGGCATTTGTTTCTTTTTTCCCTCTTTGCTTGCTTTTATTTCTTCTCAAACGAACGCCTCCATTAGCAACAGTTTCGCTAAATTAATTGCTTCCAGCGGTAGAAGGATGCGCACATCTCCCTCTGTGTGTGTGTGTAGATAGGTAAGAATGCAAAAGGATTCCTCCTTTTTTGTATTTTACGACCAACCGAAAGCTATAAAGGAATGGCAATTTTATCGCAGTATAAACATTTGATTTCTGGAGTCAATCATCATCGGTCGGGTCGGGGATGATGCTACCAATAGTTGCAAACTTTCACCAGGTCCACTGTGAGGATGTGTGTTGGTACACGTACACACGCCCACACATCA
This sequence comes from Anopheles minimus, assembly GCA_000349025.1. Lineage (NCBI taxonomy): Eukaryota > Metazoa > Arthropoda > Insecta > Diptera > Culicidae > Anopheles > Anopheles minimus. Next base: position 7,176,587 of record KB663721.1, read on the forward strand.
TGTGGTACGTTGCTGAATGGGAACAATGTGTGCCCGCATGAAGCGTGAAAGACGAATGGTAAATATTTACCCAGCCGTACGGAAACTAGTTCGCCATATTGGCTTTTGCGGGGACATCAGGGGTGGATGCTGACGGACTGGGCACGAAATCAATCATCGTGTCACAAAATCGCACCGAACGCCGTAGAAAAAGGGAGGATCAAATTTTCGGGCAAAAACTAACAAACGCTGAAAGCCCCATCGTCCTAGATGATGATCTTTCATTTCGTAATCGTTTACCGAACGGTTATCCGGTATTTGCAGTGCATGCCCATTATTGGACCAATATGATTGCTTGTTCGTGCTGGGCCCCTCAAACTGCGGCGATGGCGATCAGACGGCTTGTTTACCTTATCATACGAGCGTGTGTCTGTGTGTTTGGAAGGACTTTTGGGCCAACAATTTTTTTCCTTCCCATTCCCACAATTCGCACATGCCGGGGAAGTTGCGTCTAAAAATAACGATGCCGTTAAAAAAACGGACCTTTCTCCGTTTACACTCTCCCTTCACGTTTGTGATGAGGGACTAACGAGAGGAAAAGGATGAGGGGTTGAAGTCCACAATTTGCTTGCCCATAGGTTAACCACTTAATGGCGACAGGAAGTCCCGTGTCCGTATGAGCCGGAACAAACAAGCGTTCCACGTTCTCGTTCGTTCCCTTATTTGCTTGTCATTTGCCAAACAACCATGCATGCAAACGACTGCCGGGGAAACGGGTGGTCGTGGGGGAAATTGGTGCAAATTTTGTCCATCTACCAGTATGTACTGAGCCCCACATCGGAAAGGTTTTCCCACACTTTTTCCACCGAACCGATCCATTTTCATCCTTCCGTGCTAATCAAATCTAATCACACTCAATCTGTGTTTAGGATTCCGACGCCATCATACTATAACGGCCAGCCCGGCAATGGAGACGATGTGCCAAAAAAGTTGGGTGAAAGGTGAAATTGGTTTATTAGAATCTTGTTGTGTGTTCTTTGCGCCCCCACTCGCCAACTCTTCGGACATTGACGTTAACGTTAATATGTTGACTGCGCTGTCAGAGTGGTCGAGAGAGAGAGAGTTTTTTTTTGGGGGAGAAAGGTTATGGCTATGGAAAACAAATCCCCTACGTTCGGTTGTTTTGGATGGACAGGGAGAAGGAAGTAATATACTCCCACTCCATGCAGCCTGCGTCTCGGTGTTGGCAGCAACCTTAATGAACTGAAACAGTGTGTAATGAGATTTAGTACTTCTCGCAACATCTCACAGCTCATTAGGGGTTTTGTATTTTACGCATCAGGTGAGTTGTCGTTCCGGCCAGAAAGACTTATGTTGACACGTTTAACAGGTACGAGGGGTGACTTTGAATTGCTTTGTTTGAAATGGGCCTTTTTCGAAATATTCAAATTTTGACAGATGCTTGTAATATGTAAGCGGATTGCCTACCCGTTAGGCGCAAATTTGAAAATGTATTTTCTATTCCCTGATACGAACCTTTTGTTCAAATGTGAATATCGTCATTCGCTCTGGTATTATTTTACTGTTAACAGAAGATTGTTTCCCACACTACACCAGCAGCACTGTAATCAAGGCGTGAAAATAGGAAAAAGATAGCACCCTGCTAATGATAACTTTACAGGGTTACGCTTTTATCCTTCTGCCTGCATGAACACAAACAGCGCTGATGATAATGACGGACCGTACGACATTATCAACCTCATCAACATCATCAACTACACCGACAACAGGCCGTGGCAGACGATGGCATCCCTTTTTTTTTTCGCGTGGAGAGCGAAACACATCATCCCCAATGTTGGGGATAAACAGTGTGTGGGAGTGTTTGTGTGTCCGTGTTGTGTTATTTTTCACCGTTAAACGAAAGTCCTCTTCACGCTCGCTGGAACGTTGCAGTGATGCGTGTCTTTATTGCATTTTTATTACCACCACGCCGTACCGTGTGTTTCTTAAAGCTTCAAACGAAAGCATAAAACCAGCGCCCTCCATCCGTTCACCGTCGTAGCGCTAAGTTTGCCGTTTTCTGCACGCGTCGTGTGTATGCTGTGAATGAGATTGCACGCGACACGGTTTATGGATTGCTTTATCGAAACAACCATTCGGGTTTGTACTAGGTGCGAAAAAAGGCGCGAATCAGCAATACACCAAGCTGCCAAGATACCATCAGCACTCAGCAGCATATCCATTCGTCACTTTGGGCTTGTGGCATCGTTTTGAGCATTAAAATGTAATAAATCACACGTTCAACCAGTTCCTTATGATGTGCGTGTACGCGCTTATGCGTAAGGTTTTTCCTTCTGCCAACAGCCGACGGATTTCGGATGCTGGTCAGCTAAGAAATCAGTCACAGCGGATCAATTTGATGGACAACTCGCGTGCTGTTTCGGCGCACCATTATAGCGGTAGCATGAATTGGGCAATAAATGGAACGACCGGTCTCTGCTCGTAGCATAGCAATTCACTATCAAGATGCGAAACACGGAGAAGTGTTGGTGATTATGATGATTTCAATCAAGAAAATCACCAAAATCGATGTAGGGCTTTTAGTTAATACCTCGTACGCAATACAATGGATTGGTATGTTAATTTTACTACCCCAGCGGATCATTAATTAAGCTGTGTTTCGGTTTTACTTACAAACAAGACCAATGTGATCGTTACGAACAACATGAAACACCAGGCGTCTCCATTATTATGCATGAAACACTAGGCGTCTCCATTAACGTCTGATCGTCAAACAATAAACGGAAAAGACATAAAGAATTAAAATCATTACACTCTTTTATGCATCTCATTTTTCTCAAATGCTCAGTTCCCACCTTTCCGAGCAATTAAAACCTCTCCATAAGCGAGAACAGAACCGAAAGTGTTAAAGCCCCTTTTCGGACGATTATTAAACACTTTGGTGCTTGGTCTAATATATCCACCGCATAAGAAGGCATTCATAGGCACTATAAAGTGGGCTTAAAGCAGTTTATTACAAGACAGAAGTGTATTTAGGTACATCGCTCTATGTGAATGTGTGTCGTTAGTACTTAAGACGTACTATCAAAGACAAATGGGTTCGAAACGGAGCTGGCTGGATTATAGGACCATCTTTCTTCCTATTTTAATCTGTTTCAAGCCGGAAGAAATGTAGCATGCAGTGAACACCCGTAAAGAGATATTGCGCTTGATTGGACGTTAAGATGCAGAATCTGTTCCATTTTGTTTGAATTAATCAGGGGAGTAGCAATTTTTTAAAATCAGGATAAACTTAGAAAAATTCATTGCTTTTATTATCTTCTTTTTTATAATAATTAGATTAAATTTTATTTAAAGTCTAATCGCCCATGTTGTAAAAATCATTGGTGGAAATATTTATTTCGTTAAGTTTTCAATATCATACCAGACAATATGTTCATTTTCTTGTTATCATCTCTCCTATATCTCATCTATTTTTGCGCATTTATGCAACCCTCAACCTTAAACAAATGTGCTGCTCTTCCAACGCAAATTTTGGCCGTGATTAAATCATCTCCGTGTCCCCAATGTCCCCAACGGCGCATTCTACTCAACGTTTGACCTATATTCCCTAACCGTATGCTCCGTGAAGAACCAGCGCAAACATGAATTACCATCGAAACGAAAGATAAATGTGCATACCAACCAACGTATGGCAACGCGAGCACGTTTCATGCCGATGCGTACACGATGGCGCGTACGCGTGGAAAATTACGTTTGCCAATGCGTTTGTAGGACGTTAGGCTTTTCGCTCTCGTCCTTTACCCTGGATGCTAGTGCTTATTATTGTCCATTAGATACACGCTTCCTCTATTGCCCCCAAAACGACCACCGCAATGTACAATTCCAATTTGCTGCGCTCACACTCACACAGAAAACGGAAACGGTTCAGTCGTTCCGCACAAAATGGAACACAAAATGACAAATGATCTTGTCCGTTCGGTGTTTGGAAATCAGTTTAGGCCGGACTATTATGCTCTGATACGCATTTTGCTAATGTTATTCGATGTGCAGTACAATTGTACGGTGACATCGAGGCAAAACGATCATCGATCGAAAACTGTTTTATTTACCGCGGCGAGAAATCACATCCAAGAATTGTTTATTGTTACATGTGATGGAAAAAAGGCGTGATATGATTGAAGCATACAAAAAGGAGACGAAAAATAAAAGGCTGGGACTGAATAATTAATCAACAATGTGCACAGTGATCGGAGATAATTAACACGACGATAAAAGGCTGATGATGATTTAATCATAAGGTTTATTGGGTTGAACCTGTCAACATATAGTAATAATGAAATATGATCTCATATGGTAATAATCCTTTCCATTGTTGTGTATCATAAATATTAAAGTTCAGCTTCGTGGCATTCCTTCAATACCCTCAGTATGTTAGCGTAGTTTTGGATGAATTCTGACCCTTGTAAAACATCTGGATTCACGTTTATACCTCAATACCCCTCAATGGACGTTAGCTACACAGCTTAGTTTACCTAGTTTTCATTACTTATTTTCTTTTCTTCTCTTTCATTCATCGTGCTTCCATACATCTCGATACATTCGGTAATAAACAAACAACCACTCTCGGATTAAACTGTCGCCTGTTGTTGCGAATTGATATTGCGAAAACAAACGTGCATGACCGCCTGTGTTCAATCCGAAACCATAACCTAAATCTTCCACCTCTATAAAACGATGGGTCCTGTGTTTGATGCAAAAAATAAAACAGGAAAAGCATTTTCCACTATGTACAAAGCTGGTAAGGTTCCCCTGATTGTGTCACCCTACCGTTTGTTGTTGTTCGTACCCGGTGTTTGCATTGCATACCCTGTACCTCCTCGCTGTATCTGCTCACCCCGGACAGTTGATTCCTTTTCTTTCCATTTGCTGTGGAATTTATCTTCGTTCTCCGTTTGTTGTCGTTCGCGAGCTTATGTCCCTATTTCCTTCTGTGTACGTATGGCACCTTTGAATGTTTCCACGTTTTGGTCTTTTATTACTTCACACATATTTCTTCCTATGTATATTGAACGTTTTTACTTATTATATTTAATGTAAATTTTAAATCTCTGTTCAACATTATGAAAAGCTAAATCAAATTGGAAATCAATTAAATAAACAAAAACAGAAATAAAACAACGTTCATGAATTCTAAACCATTCTTTGACGTACAAATAACAGAAGTAGTTAAGATCGTAATAAGTAATGTAAACCTGGTTTTGCAAAGTGAATTGCATTCCTTCAGGCGCATTTTTTTGATACTCAAAGGTAAGCAACTCACATGCCAACAGTATTTTATATATACTGGTTTGCTGTCTTCTTGTCGTTTTCATGAACTTAAACACTTCAGAAACATACTTAAAATACTAATAATAAAAAAAATGTTTTTTTCTTCGTTGAGTTTGTCGTAAAGTTTCACAACTACAATAACTATTATGACCATTTGAAAAGGTCACATACTCTTACCATGTTCTTCATATACAAGCGTATAAAACAGTTTTGTAAGAACAACTCATTCCTTCATATACTACTCTCGTTCTCTACTTGATTAATTTGTTCACTGGTTCTTACACACGCTCTTGGCCGTGCTCTTTCTATCTCATCTTTACCACACTAAAACACTTTGTGCTTTTGCAGTACTCTTTCACAACGAATTCTTCTGCTTTTTCTACCCCTTTTTGCTTCTCCAAGTTGTCCAACTGTCTGATGTGTCTTCAAATGTATCCTGTTTAACAAATTTCACTGAATCGTATTTTCACTTGCTTCGCATTCCAGTGCACCCAAGTCGACTAAACCGTGGATGAGCAGCTCGAAGTTAAACTGTCGCGGTGGTAATTCTCCCGGACCGCTTGAGGCGATTTTCTTCGGGCCACAGGTCGGTAGTGGCGCCAAATGTGGCGGAGGTTCCGCTGGCCGATTACTGCACGCCCGGAACGTCCACAAAGAAATCTGTGCCTTGCTGCTGGGAGCCTTGGAATCGCTCCGGTTATCGTTGCAGGAGTTCTGTACCGTGCTACCGCACCAGTGGACAGCGCTAACCGGTTCTACACCCCTGTCCAATCTCGACACCGAGCAAAGACTGAGGAAGCTGTCCGATTTGGCAAAGGTACGTGTGGAAACAAATTGATTCCAAAAATAAATACTTATGAGTTCTTTTTGTTTCGTTCATTGCAGCTCTTGGACACCGAGGATGATCTAGCAGCACGTGCAAACTCGGACATTGCGCAGCTTTGTGCAGAATGCATACTTTACTGGCGAAGAGTACTCTCAGCGGCCACACAACCCGCCGTACATGGGCTGTTGGCAAAGAAACATCATACACTACGAGTTCGACGCTTTGCCGAAGGATTCTTTGTGATCGATAATCCGAGACATCTTGCGAGCGGTTGTTACGATTCTAACTACCAAAACTACGTATCGATCTGTGAGATGGCACGACGATCGCGCTATCTTTCATCGTTACCACCACTACCAGTCCACTGCACGCCACTAGACGGAGATGCCAACTCGTTGCCACTCATCTTCGAGGATCGTTACACCGATGCGAACGAGTATGGTAAGCGGCGGTCAGGTAGTGAGCCTCATCTAAATGGTACCGGTGGCTTGGGAACTGTTGGCAACACTGGACAGTCAACACTTGTGAAACCTCCGAAACAACACCACCACCCAAACAAGATCGCCCCAATAGTAACCAACACCAGCAAGGAATGTTCATGTGGAATTGCGACATGTTACGTCGAGCCTGTACCGAAAATCTGTGGCAGTTATATGGGCATCATGACACCGCGGTACGCTCTCGGAGGAGATATACTGCAGGCGAGTCTAACGATTACACCGGCAGCGGCAGCCTCCCAAAATGGCCTCTGTCCTAAGGCACTTTCACGACATTCGGTTTCCACTCTGCTCGATCCCGTCCCGATAGCTGACGTATGTCCCTGGGATCAACAGTTCAAAGGCATTTACACCAGTGGACCGTCGAGTGGACTCGCTGGTGGAACGCTCCCTACAAGACACAGTAAATCGCTCGATCAGCTAGAAATACAACCGAACTCTAGCTCGGCGTCGCTTCCGAGACAACATCTTCATGGTGCATCTACCGTAGCAAACTATAATGGTTATGGAGCACAACAATCACAGCCACATCATCAACAGCAGCAGCAGCAGCAGCAGCAGCAGCAACAACAACAAATAGGATCTCTTCACCACCAGCCACAGCAGAGACAACCGATGATATACCAACGTCCAGGACAGCAAACGCAACAGCTCCAACAGCTAACCGGAGGTGTTGCTCTCCTGCAGACATTACCCAAAACCAAACCGAAAAACCCAGTCCAAGCGGAAGATCTACTGAAGAACATAAACGAGTTTCGGGAGAAGTACAAAAATCCGGGCGATCCGCGTAAGATGATTCATGCCGGTGGCACGGCAACGCACAACCCAACCTACGATCTGCAGCAAGACGCTCTCGGCATGTCTGCCCTCCTGAACGGATACGCTAAACCAACCGCCGGTGACTATCGGCACGAGTTGAAGCATACGCAAGGTACACGCAGCTCCCAACACCACAGCCATCGTGACCAGTCTCATCCGGGAGGCCCAATCAACTCCACTCCAGCGGGCTCCTACTACAACTCCCTTCCTAAAGGAGCCGGTTTGGGTGCGCCTCGAAGTTCCTTCCCTCCGGTACGGAGTAAAAAGCAACAACAGTCCAGTTCCACCTCTTTACCGACCAAATCGATATCGAACACTATCCCACGTAGCAACTCCTCGCAGCAGTTGCGTCAAACGTCACAAAACAGTGCCCAATCGATGTCGATTGGTGGAGTGAACAGTGCCACACTACCGCACCGATCGGTGGAGTTTTCCCGAATCCGTGTGTCAGACTTCAAGCAGCTGGTACATGGCCAACAGAGACGCAGCACTTCGAATGGAAGTACGCATAAAATCGGTACATCCGGTAATGGAAGTTCGGCTACAAATGTTGGAAGGGATTCCAGCAGCTCGGCGACCAGTCCTGAGATAACACCTCGGACACGCAACAAGCAACGTCGTCTGCTTTCATCGGCAAGTGTTCCCTTTCAGCTGGAAAATCTCGAGCTTGAACCGGTCGGTGGAGTTGGTGGAGGTGTGACATCGGTTTCCGGAGTAACTGCCGGTACTGGGGGATTCAGTGAAAGCCTACCAAACCTTGCACCTCCTCCGGCTGCTTTTGCTAGTGATTCACCGCCCGTGGGTGGTGCCACCTTTCTGCTAAGAAGACGTCATTCGAGCAGTGAGTCTACGTCATCGCTCAGTGAGCAGTCCGGTTGGGTTTCGAGTCGACGCAGTACCGGTCCATCCAGTCCGGACACTTTGCGAAACGATCAGCGGGTGGTGAATGGTGAGCAGCTCCGAAAGAGACTGCTCAAGTTACTCAATGAACAGCCCCGGTTGGTTGCCGATCGAAAGAACAGTACGCCTTCCTCAACGACTGAGTTCTTTGCGCGTAGCAATCAAAGCTCGATGAAGTCGAAATCGGGTTACGGTCCGGGCGATATGCTTCGTGGAGCTTCGGTGCAGACGGAAAACTGGAACAACCTTGAAAAGGAATGGAACGATTCGCGAGCTAGAGCGTTGGCCAATGCCACCAGTGGACCATACGGTATGGTTAGTGGAAAACGGGCTCCAGAAGCAGTGGTCAAAGCTGAGTCTACAGCTCGGGAAGGTATAAGCACAGCGGATATAAAGCCTCCAAAGCGAACGAACAAGAAGGAAAAATCCAAGTCCGACTTTGACCTGGCGCACATCTCTGACTATGTGTTTGATGACCTTCGATTACTTCCACCGCAACAGTTTCGAGATGTACCGCCTCCACCGGACGAATTCCGAGATCCTCCTTCGTTCGTGGATGATGTTTCGAACCGAACTAACAAAGATGGAGGAGATAAGCAGAAAGCAGCTACATTGGCTCCTGTGGACATTCCTCCACCAGTAGAACGTCAGAAGCCACCGAAAGAAGATCAACAAATGCCGCCACAACAACAGCATCCACCGGCACCACAACAACCGCAGCCACAGCAGCAACAACAGCAGCAGTCGCAGCGACATCAAATTCAATACTATGCCACACTCCCCAAGAGCCATCCGCCTGTTCCAATGACTCCACTGTCGGTAATATTTCAACCACAGATCATTACCGCACCACAGCCTCAGCCGCATCATCAACAGCAGCAGCAACAACATTATGCTACTCCACAGGCTTTAATCCAGCAACATCATTACAGCAAACCCTTAAGCAGTCAGATCTATATGGGTCCGGGTTCGACACAACCAACCCCCAAACCCAAGTGTGAGATACAAGCGATCGATAACCCGCTCTATCACATCTACGAGGTGGTGAAGACTCCACGGCCGGTCATGAAATCCCAAAGCTCCAATGAGCTGGCTGCCATTGCGAAATGTGCCGAAACTCTAAACAACGTGAATGCTACGAACCTCTGCACCGTTGCAATGGCAACGCAGATACAACATCAACCACCAATGGTTCACAACGGTAAGCCACCGTACGCACCGTCGACGGTAGCGGCCACTATCGAGCGGAAGGCTTCAGTTCGAGAAACACCTCAGCAGCAACCCACCAGCACAGAACCGGTAGGGACGGGTTCGGTACGTAGGAAAGCGAACGAAACAGACGAAGAGCTGGACGAGAGTCCCGATCGTAAGCGGGTGGATCCTCCGATGCAGCTGCTGGAGTTCGAAAAGTGCCGTGAGGAGTTTCGCAAACAGATCAACTACTCTGGCTCCATCTATTCCGACTTCCAGAAGATGGCTTCCGAGATGCCGTACTTTCACATCGCGGACGAGTTCCGAGCGTTCTCCCCGGCCGGTTTGCATCTGGTGATATGTGTACATGGGTTGGACGGTAATTCGGCCGATCTACGATTGGTGCGCACTTACCTGGAACTCGGACTGCCTGGGACACACCTGGAGTTCCTGATGTCGGAACGGAATCAGGGTGATACGTTCTCCGACTTTGATACCATGACCGATCGGTTGGTGGCCGAGGTTCTATACCACATCGAAACATATCAGCTCAATCCGAGCCGCATCTCATTCGTAGCGCACTCGCTTGGAACGATCATTGTACGATCTGCGTTAGCGAGACCACAGATGCGGCCATTACTGTCCCGACTGCATACGTTCCTTTCGCTGTCTGGTCCACATCTGGGAACACTGTACAACTCTAGTGGGCTTGTTAATATGGGTAAGGTCATTCCTATTTGAGGTTGGTTGAGGTCTGTTTCGTGCTTAAAAGTGATCAAATGGAAAATTTCCTTTTTAACTTACTTATTGCATACGTGCAGGCGTTTTAAGCAATAGACAACCAATTCCGGAAACATCTTTAGAAAATTACTGTTGTCTCATTTAGGATTTTTTGTTATCAATTTTATTATTAGTAGATAAATAAACTGTAACAATCGAGGCTTAGGTTTCTAAACGAATAAAACGTATTTTTTCAGGTATGTGGTTTATGCAAAAGTGGAAAAAGTCAGGTTCCCTGCTGCAGCTGTGTTTACGCGATGCAGCCGATCCACGCCAAAGCTTTCTCTACCGACTGAGTCAACGAAGCACTCTGCATCACTTCAAGAACGTTTTGCTGTGTGGATCGTCACAGGATCGCTACGTTCCACCACATTCGGCACGGTTGGAGCTGTGTAAAGCGGCCGTTCGAGACCAATCGAATCTCGGCATTGTGTATCGGTGAGCATTACTGTGTGGTGAATTTTGTCTAGAACGATTTTAATTTGTCCTTCTTTCTTCACAGTGAAATGGTACACAACATTATCGCACCCATGCTGGCCAGACAGGATCTCACGCTGGCCCGTTTCGATGTGCACCATGCACTTCCACAAACGGCAAACGCGTTGATAGGACGTGCGGCTCACATTGCCGTGCTGGATTCGGAGCTGTTCATCGAGAAGTTTTTGCTGGTGGCGGGATTGAAATATTTCAGCTAGCCACTGAATGTGAACAGTCGATGACGACACGGAACCAGCGAAAGAGGATAATGACGGTACGGTGAATGATGAAATTACAATCTCATGACTTTACATGACGTTCAGTAGTTACTTTCAGCTCTGCATAGAACACTGTGTCATACACAATTTTATCGAAACCCAAACCAAACACAAACATGTGTGAATGTATGAAACCGAAGTATGAAACGAAAGTACTTTTTTAATTAATCGCTACTATGCATAAAAGTATCTTTTAGAGTAAAACTTAATTGAGTGGAAGAAAAATGGTACGAAAGGAGATTAAACTGGGAGGATGATAAAACAAAATCAATCAACAGGGTACGAATGACATACGTTTCCGAGTGGAACAATGCCGAGCGATGTAAAAGTGTGTCATTTACGTTTAAACTATGGCCAACTGAAATCATTCTTCATCACTGCCAAAAATGGTATTGGAAGTGTTATGGATTATGAAGCACATATTTTGCTGTTTGTTAGTAGGACAAGGCTTTTGTTTACTGTTTTGTATTGGTGGTAAAGATTAGAATGATGATAAACTGTTTCGTTTTTGTTTGTAAAAGAATGGACCAGTGCGTTAAAATGAACACAAGATCAAAAACTACCAAGCATACAAAACTACCAGCTCGGTAAAAACCGATGTAAAGCAACAGTATATGAAAACAAATCAAAACAAAATCAAACTTGGAGCATTAAACATTAAATTTCCTTTTTATTCAACACTATCTCTTCCTATCTCTATCACTCTCTAAGCAAAACACAAAAACTTGAGGAACACATTCGTATAAGCGAAAATTGAGACTGACTTAGTTTCGATACCTAAACGATATTGCTTTCTTTAGCTGTTTCTTGACATTAGAGGCTCTAGTACATCGGACGGAAAGTATCACCATAGCGAGTGTAACTTATTACTTTAGATAGTGCGTCGTACACAGTAGAAACGATATTACAACAAGCGATAGTGCTTTTTTCGGAACTCTTCTTAGAATGAAGCGAAAGTAAAATTATTAAAAACCGAGTACGTAGCAGCGGGTCCGGCTGCAAAACACAAATGGGATCGCACCTTTACTCTACTTGATGATATTTCCCATAGGGAGCTGTGTATGTGTGTGTGTGTGCGTGTGAAAAACGTGTACGATTAGTGTGTAACATTAAGGACAAACAAACAAAAAACACTAGGTTAGATCAATATCATCGAGTACAGGGACACACACACGGAAAGACGAAAACCATGCAACACGCGCACTACCTTCATCAAAGCACATGTGGTGTGGTTATAGGAAGGGAAACAAAATTGAACGTAAGAGCTTTGTTTTATTAATTCGTCACTAAACGATAGGAAAACGTTTGTTGTTTTGTTGTGCATTTCGGTCACTTTTATAAATCGGAATACAAATACCGGACAAACACATATTCAAAAGCAGCTGAAGCAAATGAATTTGTTATACGAATAGTAGATCGGTATGGTTGCGCCCGCAGTGTATGCAATACGCATACCGACACAGCACTATAAACTGCAAGAATGATGCAAACATGATTCCCAATCAACACATTAACAGCTCGTTTGTGCTTTGAAAGCAGCACCCAGCCAAACGCAGCATCGGAAGGTTGTTCTTGCGTTGTGTTCACTGTGCATAGAATAATCAAAGAGTAACGAAGTAAAACTTAAACACCCGACAGAAAGTGTAATCGAAACTGGCGAAACGTTTTAACTAGATGGCTGTATACTTGAATATTTCCTTTCGGGGTTTTTTCGTTGACATTTGCATTCATATGTACTCTCGTGAAATAGGTGAAATAGTCAATTAAAAGATAATTAACGTGCAGGATCAGTGATGTAAACCGTGCAGGAAGGAAGTGATGGATTGGGAAGCAAATTGTGATTAAGAAGGAATGATCCGAAGAAGATGAATAAAAGCAACGGTTTTAGTTCTTCACAATTCTGAAATTGCATTGCAGAACGGGTTCCGTTTGGGTGACATTTTTTGTGTAATCGTAGAAATACAAGCAAACACCAATTTCTTACTAAACCATACAAGAGGAAAAGTTTGATGGAAAGCAGATGGAGGCATAAGTTATGGAATGCCGGTAGGAAGATAAACCGCGCAAAATTAAGCAACATTTAATGCGTAAAACATACGACCGGATTTGTTTAACTGTAAGCATAGGAATAATAACGAAGCGAATATAATGGGAAGGAATGGAAAGATAAGTTTGCTGGGAATCGAAAGTATGATACAACGCAAACCGAAACCTAATGTCGAAACCGTAATTCAAAACGTATTGAAACCAAAGGAATAGTGACCAAAGATGATAGAAAAAATGTCATATACAGCAAACAAAGAGAGACAAAGAGAAAACTAAGCAAGAATAATTTAACCATACACAATCCAACATATGGCCGCCTGTGAGCGGTTCCCTATAGACGAAATAGAGTCAAGCTCCTTCACAGGCTGGATGGCGTGTGCAACCTTAAGCCATGTTAAACGATGGGTTTCGAGAACGATTGCTGGGAGAAAGTACAGTGCACTTTTTAAATGAGATAACCACCCTACCACCCTGTTAAAGGAAGTTGATGTTGGTTGGAAAGATGGAATTGTTAGCGTGGGTTCGAGACACAGTGAGGAAATTGATTCTATCTACCTTTTCCTATCGAGGCATGTTATCGCATGCTTTCCACTTATATTTTTTACCACCTATGTACTGTTGCGCGTTTGAAACTGTTGGAATCATATAGAGTGTGTTAAGATTGTCGCTGGATTGTCGCATTGTTGCAGAGGAATAGATATACTCACACTAGAGTTGGACGATATATAGATGAAGAACACAGGAAGTGAAAGCCGGGCCAACAGCTTGCTAAAGGATGAATCGAAATACTGACAGCATCTGCTAACAACACGCCCAAAATTATGCAATCCGCATAGCAAATCATCATGGCCATGATTGGCTACGTTTCCTATTTCAACTGTTGATCCATTTTTATTCCTTCTGTTGTGAACGTTTCAACACGCCTTCTAATAAAACGACACCTAATCGGACAAAATCATGTGGGAACGCGATGAAAAAGGATCGAAACTGGAAGTTAAAAAAAACCGCACTAAGGATGTCGTGATCTGAAGGTGGTGATAAGTGTTTGATAAAACGTTTGCGGTTGGCAGTGCGAATATGTACCGAAAGCACAAAACATGGTTAAAAATAGAAAACAACAGAAAACTGAATAACCTTGATAGAACATTCTATCAAACCACACTGGAAGTAATAAAACTAACATTGGTATTAAAGATACATCTTTTATGAGGCTACCCAACCACAGTCGAAGCATCTTATAATCAAAACAAAATAGAACCCACAACCTATTTAACGGAACTAAATAATGAAATGTGACCCACTAACCACACTCAGTAGCAAAAATAGTTAACTTAGGCAAGGAAAATGACAAAACGAAGCAACATTTATAAAACGAAGAAGCTAAAGAAAAAACACACACACACAAATAAACGAGTGCAATAAATCGCTCGTAATGAGCGGAAATAAGAAAAAAAAAACTACACATAACACACACTGAACAAAACAAAACGAAATAGAAAAACAAAGTACCATATACCATCTTGTAGGTGAGAAACAGCCGCAGTAGTATAATTGGCAAAGTTGTGTTGATATTTTATACGTTTGTTTCTGGTTCGATTCACTTCGGATGGCACAATCATTTCAATGAACAGGAATTAAAAGCTTACATAGGGAAATGGAACACCAAGATAAACAAGACAAAAAATCCAAAAACAGCCAGCGAAGTCGTACCAGTCCAGATAATGTGTTTACCGTAAGTTATCGGCGATTAGAAAAATCGGAGAGCTTGGAAACGAATCAAAACAAACAGGTCAAAAAACAAAAGTAAAAAGAGCTACGGATTGGCGATGCAACGCGAAGGGACATTGTTATCGCAAGGGGAGGCAAACATTTGGGCAAACGAACGAAGTGTAAAGATTTCATTTATCATACCGGTAGATGCGAATCTTGTGTTGATGAATACAAAATGAGACAAAAATAAAACTTTATTCAAAAAATAGAAAACGGAGAGGATAACATTTGTTTCATGGGATATAAACAAATATATTACATACTTAAATAATTCCAGGGTGTACTGACTTGGAATATGATCGTTTTTTAAAAAAAACTTGCTGACCCAACGGACTTTGTTCCGTGCAATTTTTAATTATCACTTTCAAGATTCCAGACTTAACCAACTTTCAGAGAATCATCCGCATTTACTGCACCTTCAAAGAACTTATCCAGCAGACGGGAGAGCAACTTCACTTGGCAAAATGTTCTTTTCTTTGAAATTCACTTGGATGTAGAAATAATAGCTTAGCGGCTTTGCCTTGGCGCTTCGTTAGAATTAAACTGATGAGACTCAAGCGGTCGCATCTCCGCTTGTATACATCAGAGGGCGCTGTTCTCGAACATCCCAGAGAAAGAGGGCGCGCTGGTAGTGGGCGATGAATATTCGAAAAATCCGTTAAAGTGTGAACCAGTGGTTCGGGTTGTATGGCTGAAATGTTCTGAAATTGCTGGAATATTCTAGAATTGCCAACCGTAATCGAGACAAATTATTCATATTTTGATAAGTCAGTTGGAGGGAAAAATTGTTATTTCAAGTCAAGTCAAGAAAATAATTTGTTGTTGAGCATGAAAAAAATCATAGTCTTCTGATTGTGTTTTTATTTGTAGATACAAATTTGAATAACGGAAATGTGATATTTATGCCTAATGCAACAGGAATTATATGTTTTTCTGGTTTAGTTTTATTTGAGTTGAGCACATTTTTGAAGAAAATAATTTGAAAACAAAAAAACATCGCTTGGAAAGTATGGTGTTCCTCAAATGTCAAGCATTAGAACGTCACTGTCACGTCACGTCGTGATGCAGCCTGCCCTACATCGCCTTCCGCTAGCTTTCTTGCTCAACGCGAACTCTACAATCGGCCATTTTCTCTTGCACTTCCTGTGAACACGGTCTAAAGTTAAAGCACGCTACGGGAATCACGTGCAACATCTGCTAAAATGTAGTGCAGCACAACTGTATTTATTCTCGAAAGGAACATTCTGTTCATGGTAAGTATTGCACGCCGCATCTCAATCACCGCAAACGCGCTGTGTGGGGGATTTTATTCCCCGCACGCGGCAAGAGCATATGGTGTGTGATGCTCATGGTGCGTCACCCTAACCTCAAAGGGGTTGTTACTGTAAAATGCCACCTTTCGATACTCTTTTTGCAGGAGAATCATTTCATTCTGAACGAAGCACGTAGCGCACATTCGTAAAAAGCGTTGAGATAGTGAAATTTTGCACGAAGCGTACCACATTGTTGGGAAGGTTCGACGCCAAGATGTATCTGTACAACTTCATCTTACAACGTGCCACCGGCATCACCCATGCCGTGCACGGAAGCTTTGCCGGCACCAAGTTGCAGGAAATTTTGCTTGCCAAGGGCAAAGGTCTCGAGTTGGTTCGTCCGGATCCGAACACCGGCAAGGTTCATACGTTGCTCCAGACGGAAGTGTTCGGCGTCGTACGCTCACTGATGTCCTTCCGACTTACGGGCGGGTCGAAAGGTAGGTTAGCTTGTGTGAGTGTGTGTTTTTTTCAGTCGCTTTGCTATGTAAAGCCGACCACACACATAACAGTATGCAATGAAATTTGTTGGATACCGTAATGGCATTGTTCGTACGAAAAGTGAGGTTAGGTTGTGCATCAATCGATGGGAAAACGTGGAACGGGCGTCTCTTGCTACGGATACACTTTGGCTGTCCTTATTGGTCAGGAGTAGTGTTTCCAGAAAACTCACATCACGCCCATAGCAAGCATAATAACGGGCGCACGTCGCTTTTGAGGAATGTTGAAATCATACCTTGATTTGAAACTTGCGCTTACACCTCTTTGCACTGCAAAGACTATAATTTCGTGAAACAGTTCATGGGTGAAATTTTCAAGTGAGTTTTTTTTCTTTCTACACAGATTATGCCGTAATTGGTTCGGATTCGGGACGCATTGTGATCCTGGAATATAATCCGGCGAAGAACCAACTCGAAAAGGTTCACCAAGAAACGTTCGGCAAATCAGGATGTCGGCGCATCGTTCCGGGTCAATATTTGGCCATCGATCCGAAAGGTCGTGCCGTCATGATCGGTGCGGTCGAAAAGCAAAAGTTGGTTTACATTCTGAACCGCGATTCGGAGGCACGGCTAACCATTTCGTCACCGTTGGAAGCGCACAAATCCAACACGCTAACCTATCACATGGTAGGCGTTGACGTCGGCTTTGAGAATCCAATGTTTGCTTGTCTGGAGATTGACTATGAAGAGGCTGACACGGATCCAACTGGTGAAGCGGCCACGAAGACGCAACAAACGCTGACGTTCTACGAGCTCGATTTGGGTCTGAACCACGTGGTGCGCAAATATTCCGAGCCGCTAGAAGAGCACGCAAACTTCCTCATATCCGTGCCGGGGGGAAACGATGGTCCGTCTGGTGTACTCATCTGTTCGGAAAACTACTTGACGTACAAAAATTTGGGTGATCAACACGACATTCGCTGTCCGATTCCTCGTCGTCGCAACGATCTGGACGATCCCGAGCGGGGTATGATTTTCATCTGCTCGGCGACGCATCGCACCAAATCGATGTACTTTTTCCTGGTGCAAACGGAACAGGGCGATATCTTCAAGGTGACGCTTGAAACCGACGACGACGTAGTTTCGGAAATCAAGCTAAAATACTTCGACACGGTACCACCAGCGACGGCCATGTGCGTGCTCAAGACCGGTTTTCTGTTTGTGGCCTGCGAGTTCGGTAACCATTATCTGTACCAGATCGCACATCTTGGCGATGACGATGATGAACCGGAGTTCAGCTCTGCGATGCCGTTGGAGGAAGGCGATACGTTCTTCTTCGCACCGAGACAGCTGAAGAATTTGGTGATGGTGGACGATATCCCGTCTTACGCACCGATCCTCGGCTGTCAGGTTGGGGATCTTGCAAACGAAGACACACCGCAGCTTTATTTGGCGTGTGGCCGTGGACCACGTTCCTCCATCCGGGTGCTGAGACATGGTTTGGAGGTTTCGGAAATGGCCGTATCGGAGCTGCCCGGTAACCCTAACGCTGTGTGGACCGTCAAGAAAAGAATCGATGGTAAGTAAATCAATATTTAAGGTCGTACATTTGAAATTGTTTTCATTTTGAGAGGGATATACAATGAGACATGATTTGGCGTTATGGACTAAGGAAAATTGAATGCCAGAGTGAATCTCCTGTTGCCATATATTTCATGTCTGGTTGTGTACCCTCCTCAAAGGTTAGTAATTTAAGTAAAATATGAAATATGATAATAATTCTAAAAGCTGGTGTTCGTCGATAAGTTTGATACGATTAACCTAAAGGCGTACATTTCATTATTAAAGTAATTTTGACTGTTGGAATATGCGTAATTTTCCGTCATATACTTTTCATTGTCAGCCTTTAGGTTACTGGTATAAGATTCCCAAACATGAGTAGAAATTGCAATCACAAACACCAGTTTTCCTTTCATTTTCAGGCATTGTGTGAGAGAAGTGTGTTGGAAATGTGATCCTATGGTACACACACACTTTTAAAAGAACCGTTGGCCAGTAGGTAAGAAAAGCGATAGTCTTACGATAGGAACGAGAACTACATTACTACTACTACCCACTGCTAGCAGTGTAAATGCGTGTTATCGCTTGTAGCAGAGATAACACAGTTAGGCAACATTTTCATTATTAGCACGAGAGTGCGTGCAATTGCGTGAAAGGATCTGGTCGATTGTTGTGTTCTATTTGCTTCCTTTCTTCCAGACGAGTTCGATGCGTACATCATCGTATCGTTCGTGAACGCAACGCTTGTGCTGAGCATTGGCGACACGGTCGAGGAAGTGACGGACAGTGGTTTCCTCGGTACGACACCGACCCTATGCTGCAGTGCGCTTGGCGATGATGCCCTGGTGCAGGTCTACCCGGACGGTATTCGCCATATCCGGGCGGATAAGCGTGTGAACGAATGGAAAGCGCCGGGCAAGAAGACCATCATGAAATGTGCGGTTAATCAGCGCCAGGTGGTGATTGCCCTGTCCGGTGGAGAGCTGGTGTATTTCGAAATGGATCCGGTAAGAAATGTTTCATGTACCTACCTTCCTTCCGCACCTTTCCTGATGATCTTATTGAAACTGAATTCTTTTTGAAGAATGAGCTTTTCAATACACAATGTGTCCTGCAGTTCTGACTTAACTTTGCAGTATGATAATTCGCAACAAATTGATTCATTTGCATTATTAACCGTTATCGTCATGTTTTCTTATCCACCCTTCCAGACAGGACAGTTGAACGAGTATACGGAGCGGAAGAAAATGCCCAGCGAAGTAATGTGCATGGCGCTTGGATCTGTACCCAGCGGTGAACAACGGTCATGGTTTTTGGCCGTCGGTTTGGCAGACAACACCGTACGCATCATATCGTTGGATCCGACGGACTGTCTGTCACCCCGTTCGATGCAAGCACTCCCATCAGCGGCCGAGTCGTTGTGTATCGTGGAAATGGGCACAGTCGAGTCGTCCGAGGATGACGGCGTCACGACCACGACTGGATGCATTTATTTGAACATTGGTTTAACGAACGGCGTGTTGTTGCGCACAGTGCTGGATCCGGTTTCGGGCGATCTGGCCGACACGCGCACACGTTACCTTGGTTCGCGACCGGTGAAACTGTTCCGCATTCAGATGCAAGGTTCCGAAGCGGTCCTGGCAATGTCGAGCCGGTCCTGGTTGAGCTACTACTACCAGAATCGTTTCCATCTGACGCCTCTTTCGTACGAAACGCTCGAGTATGCGTCCGGATTCTCTAGCGAACAGTGTTCGGAAGGCATTGTCGCCATCTCGACGAACACGTTGCGAATTCTTGCGCTTGAAAAGCTGGGAGCCGTGTTTAATCAGATAACGTTTCCGTTGGAATATACTCCCAAGCGGTTTGCCATCCATCACGAGACTGGTAAGCTGATCATAAGCGAAACGGATCATAACGCGTACACGGAGGAAACGAAAACCATCCGCAAAAGGCAGATGGCGGACGAAATGCGTGAAGCGGCGGGAGAGGACGAGCAGGAACTGGCAAACGAAATGGCGGACGCGTTCATCAATGAAGTGTTGCCGGAGGATGTGTTCTCCTCACCGAAAGCTGGCACTGGAATGTGGGCATCCCAGATACGCGTGATGGATCCGATCAATGGACACACGTACTCGAAGGTGCAGCTAGCCCAGAACGAAGCTGTACTGTCGTTGGCGTTGGTGCGCTTTGCCATCGACCAGAAGTGGTATGTGGTGGCCGGTGTGGCTAAAGATTTGCAGATAAACCCGAAAATCAGCAACGGTGGATTCATTGATGTGTACAGAGTCGACAGTCAGACGCATCAGCTCGAGCACATGCATCGGACGGAGATAGATGATGCGCCAGGTGCGCTCGCTCCGTTCCAGGGACGGCTTTTGGCTGGAATCGGGAAAGTGTTGCGCATCTACGATCTCGGCAAGAAGAAGCTGCTGCGTAAATGTGAGAACAAGCACATTCCCAACCAGATTGTCAATATTCAGGGCATGGGTCAGCGTGTGTACGTATCGGACGTGCAGGAATCGGTGTACTGCATCAAGTACAAACGGGCGGAAAACCAACTCATAATCTTTGCCGATGACACACACCCACGATGGATCACATCGGCCACCCTGCTCGATTACGATACGATCGCGACCGGCGACAAGTTCGGGAACATCTCAATTCTACGTCTGCCACATTCAGTATCGGACGACGTGGATGAAGATCCGACCGGCAACAAAGCCCTTTGGGATCGTGGTCTGCTGAACGGTGCTTCACAGAAGGCGGAAAACATCTGTACGTTCCATCTGGGCGAGATCGTGATGTCGCTACAGAAAGCCACACTTATCCCGGGTGGGTCGGAATCGCTCATCTACGCCACGATGAGTGGAACCGTGGGTGCGCTGGTGCCTTTCACGAGCCGCGAAGATTTTGACTTCTTCCAGCATCTGGAAATGCACATGAGAAACGAAAATCCACCCATGTGCGGACGGGATCATTTGAGCTACCGAAGCTACTACTATCCGGTGAAAAATGTGATGGATGGAGATCTGTGCGAACAGTTCACTTCCCTCGATCCAGCTAAGCAGAAGAGCATTGCGACGGATCTGGGTCGGACACCGAGTGAGGTAGCGAAGAAGTTGGAGGACATCCGGACGCGGTATGCGTTCTGAATCTCTGTGCGAGCTACTTTCCTGTCACTTTTACACAAACGTGAGTGTGACTTTTTTTCTTCTTTCTATCGTATAAAATATCAATGATGATTTGATCCATAGACCTTTGGACACCTAAGAATTTGCCTTGGTTAGAATTTCGTTTACTGAAGAGAAAAAAACAAATAATCTTATTTGTCCTATACCAACGATTATTGTATCTCTATTAACCATTGCGATTGTGTTCTTCTCTTTCACAGATTGTTTTGCATTTTGTCTTCTGTATTCTCACCAGTCTTATGATGGTAAGTGTTGTTTCTACTTTTTATCATTTCATGATCATTTTTCAAACAAGAACGTCGTCGGACACTTACACTGAATTAATGCTACAATAATAATTATTATTCTGTTCTTCAACTCATTCCAAATTGTCGTTCCCAAAAACAGTTTATTCTTCCTTTTCTCAACACTTTGCTGTATATGTTTGATGTGTGTTAATCTGTTGTAAGAAGAAGAGCAATTTCGGGGGCGAATCAGTATTCTTAAGACGTCGATTTGCACTTTCTGTATAAATGTAAGTAATCTACTTTATTATGCAGTATTATGAAATCAAATAGCAGAGAAACTAATAATTATTTATATTTTATTTCACAGAGTATATGGGGAACAACTGCTTGACTGATTTTAATTTGGCTTAAATTATATAATAGAAAGGTAAATAATGATCATACATTAGAAATATCGAATGTTGGTTGTGTGTTGTTGCGTGATGATTTTTACATAATAGCAAGATAGACTTTTGAACTATATTGATATAAGCCAATGTAACGCTGATAAATGCTGCATTCATATTGATCTTCACAACCAATATTCCGTCGATACAAAACGTTACCATTATTGACTGTGTATCTATTTTTGTTTCATTATAGTACGGACAATGATGGGGTAACTCGTTCAATATTAAATACGACAAAAGTAGGACATCTTGTCAAAGTTCCGACATAAACGATGATAGAACGGTAAGCAATTAGTTTTACTCTAACGTTGGATATATTTTGCGGTTTCTATTCACATGATGGTTAAACTTTAATATACACTGAAACCTTTACTCATGGGTGAAATGAAGTAACATTGCTGCTGATTATGGAATTACAAACATTTCGTAAAAGCAACACACAAATTACAAAAGTAGAGACTATTAATTTATATTTCGCGTTCTTTTTATTCTTTTTCAGATAAGTAAAATGAATCCCCCAACTTCAGTGAAAACACGCGTCATAGAAACAGTTTTTAAATAGGTTAGTATTTGGACTTAGTTCGTCAATCATTAGTCGTCTTTTTAAAGAAGTGATGATACATGTACTTTGGACACCTCAAAGAATACACATTTGGTTACTTTATAAGTCGCTGAAATGAACTAAGGAGTAATTGTTACTTAGCATATTTGTTTACGGTTTAATAACCACGTCATATTCGTCACGTTTCTTTGCAGTGTCGCCGCCATACATTTCATTCTTGGCAGTTGTATTAGGTTTACAGTTAGGCGGACAAAATCGTCGTTCTTTCTAAAAACAGGTGAGTATTGTACATAATTTGTTGACAAACTATAAGAAATGTACTTAAGTGTATCCCTTTTTACAATCAAGTCGTTAGTTTTGTTTTGATGAAATATTGTAAATGCGTAAGATAGACAATGAATAACATTGATTTTAAAACCTATTCTGAACCAAGTCATTTCTTTCAAGTTTGTCCTTCGATCGATTTATTAACGGCCGACATTTCATGTGCAAATCATATGTTCTTTTTTTGTTTCTATGTAGACGTTTTTCGATGCTCTTGCAGCCGCGCAAACCGTATTCAACTGGTAGTAATTCATTCAGAAGTAAAAATGTAAGTATGTCTCCCTCCACGACCACGATTTTTTTTTGTTTTAATTTGATTGAAAGTCGACAATACTTCAACATGATGTAATTTTTTTAATATACGCTAATACGGGATACTCAACCCTAGAATGATTATAACTATTACGACTGATAATGATATAATCTTTCATTTAATATGCTGTTGTATTACCAGAAACAATCGCAATAAAAAAGTTTTTGTTTTTTTAATCTCTATTTCAGTATTTCCAATCTTTGCGAAATGTTATACAGAGCGAACTGAGGGTAAAGAAGAGGTAAGTTAATGTTGATAATTAGCGCTTGATGAATAGATGATACAACTTATTGTATTAGAATGATGAAGGAACAATGATAAGTTTGGACCAATGAACTCACAATGATTCAAAACGTATTAAAATTCGTATTATCTGAAATAGCGATTCAATTTCTTTACATAGCATAAAGCCATGTTTATTGTACAATTTCTAATGTTTTCAATTCTTTTCGTATATTTACAGAACTACAAACCAAGCCCCACATATATATGCACTATGGAGGGGGCACTGTGAAACATTTACTAGAGTGAATAAAATACATTTCTACCATATACAAAGTATAGTAATGGAAATATTTGTGTAACTGATTATATTATTGAGAAGCTAAATGGAGGACAGATTCAATCATCGTTAGTTTTTAAGTCACAAAACGTGAATGTGATATTACGAACAAGCATATTACATTTGGTTGTCTTTGTCTTTTTTTATTGAAAACTAAACTTTTTAACCATTTCATTCGATAACTTATAGTTGTTTCACAGCTGAATAACTTTATGTTACAACGTTTGCTCTCTTACTTTAACTGCCAAATGTTCTTTCATTCTTTACAACAATTCCTCACTCATCGTCAACACTTTCTTTAGCCGTTCTCAGAAACTTGCAGGTTTCTCTGTGCGAAATACAATAACGATCGGGCTACAGATCGCGATTTCTTCCTATATTACATCATTTGTGAAATTGCCTTTCTTTTGCTAACGAACATTACTTCGTTCCATTATTGTTTTTCGAGGGTGGAGGATTTAGATGGCCTGCATAAAGCGATTTACTGGTTCTTAAACTCTTCAATACTAATAACATTTCCTCCATCCATATTAAGCTACGAGTTACGTTGGTTGATGTTCGATTCGGGAGTGTAGGATTCTACAATGCATTTTGTGAATGCTATCAATGCACGTGTAATCTTTCATTTATTGGATAAGCCCAGTAAAGGAACTTTGATCGAAGGAATTCCATTCTAATCTGTTGTTCCACGATGATTGTTGGAAAGAGCTTAAAACTTCCTCAATTTTTCTCCCCAATCATCGTCAAACGTACTTCACCTTCTACGATAAACGCAATTGCTTTTGATAAATTCTTAGCTTCATCAATTTTCCCACTGTTTTCAATCGCAATTTTGATTCTCTCTGATCAGGTGTGAGAGCATTGTGCCATTTCTCATTCATTGTACTACATTTTTTAAATTACCCAAAACGCCCCCTCCACCTTTGCGGTTTTTCAATTCAATAAAAGACAACTAAAGAGTAGTGAGTGCATTTTAAATGCGTTTTCATTGTTCCTGGCGCGTTCTAAAACAGGCTAGTGAAACGATTTTTGTTCCATTTTAGATTATTCGCGCATTTTCACACGCCTTACGATCAACACGTTGGTGTGTGTGTGTAAGACGATCTAAGTTTCGCTTATCATGCATTTCCAATTGAAACTAATGTTGAGTTCACTCTTTGTAACCATCGTTCGAAATACTACTGCTTGTGGCTCCCTTTTATCATCTTAAATGCAGCTAATTAATTGATTTTCATTCTTCCTTTATTCGTGGATCCGCCGGCGATCGAGAGCGGGTTTCGTTTTCCTTCATTTCCTTATTCGCGCCTGTACCGTATGTATGTGTGAACCTAATCAGCCTTTTCCTTTCCGTTAAACGCTCGCGTATTCTACTTCTCGCAACACAACTAAAAGCGTCTTTCTTCATTCGTTCTAAACGGATTCGTCTTTTCCTAAACCTTAAAGCAAAAGAGGTTGTGGTTCGAGATGTAAACATGAATACAAAAACAAAAAACAAGTGTTAAAATGTAAAAGAAAACAAAACTTACAGTAACCCACACAGAGTTTTGCTATAAATTAGTGTTTTCACATGTGAACAGAAAAAATGCAAATAGAGCTTGGCGTGATCTTTGATCGTGTTAACGTCTCAGATCGCTTTGGCAAGCAGGTCGATCGATAATATCGTATCGGGTGTCAACGAAATCAACCCACAGCATACATAATATCAGTCACAACTAGGCAGGGGTGTTATCGCACGCCTGTCTCTCTCAACGATGCATGAATGTGATTTGGTTTTGAGCAACTAACAATCAGCCACCGAATCGCATTTTTTCGCCAAGGAAGAAGGATATTACACTACTACTAACAGATAAAAAGGTGGTACGCACGTACACCCACGTAATTCTGGCTGATCGCACATACCTTTGTTTTTGCTTTAGTTCCATTTGCTCGCTGCTCCACCCTGCATAAGGCAGTGATATATTTCCACCAACGTTTCCTATTTATGCTACCTCTTGTACAGGTGTGTGACGCACATCAGGATTGGAAATTTGAACGCAACCGTCAAAACGCGTTTTTGTGTGAAATCTGGCTCCATAAACGCGATTGTTCTAAGCGCTCTTATTTCAATGCCCTATAAACGGTCCACACGCACACGGATGTGGCCAGTGCGGTCATTATTCGGTGGCTATACGTGGCGAGTCGGTTACCCTTGTGTACGAGTACTACCGGTGAGGATGCACCTTCCGGTACTGGGATTTTCATGAGGTTTCTCTGTTTTCGTTCCACCTGCGGGAAAAAAGTATCACAAAGGGGGAGTGAGAACAGGATGATGGATGGATGAGAGGCAAGCGCTTACCTGATATTCCACACACGGATCACAGGTCCAACAGATGGCGTAGAGGCTTGTGCAGAACATCGATACGGCGCAGAAGGAAGCACTGTAGATTGTGAGCTTTTCCCGCCAGATGAGACCTGCAAATGAGAGGACGACAAATGTGGATTCATTTTTTACCCAACTAAAACCTTCAATCAACCACCACCACCACTCACTAATGGCTATCGATGCGGCTCCACTCATTAGGGAGGTTTTGTGCAGACAGTTGCCGACCGCGATCCATCGTTCCGTTTCCTCGCCGAGTCGTGTCGGTTCGATGACGATGAACCGCACCTTATCGAACAGTGCCTTGTTGAGGTCGGACTGGAACATTTCGTGTGCATTTTCACCCTCGTACACTTCCCGTATTACGCGAACGGTAGGGGATATTAACTCGCTGGAACGAAACCAAAAATGGAGGAACCACAATTTTACATATTGTTTGTAGTGTGTGAGGAAAGATCACTTAACTGTTAAGTCTAATAGCTACTAAACAATGTTATAACTACTCCTCTACCTATAGTTTACATGCATTTTTATAAGTTATGCTTCAAACGATTAGGGAATGTTATAGTTTTAACTTATAACAAACTAAAAACTCAAACACCAGTACCATTCTAGTGTAACTACATCAATATACAATCTACGGTTTAACTTAATTCCGACACCATTTAATCCTGTGTAAAGATATTAAAGTGTACATACACGGCATCGTGTATCTACAAACTGGTTTTAAAGAATCACTCTTTCGAACAATACACTCACTCGATGGGACTTAATCGTTTAGTTTCGGCCGGTAGATCGGACATGTTCCAAATTGTCTTTGCCGCCCTTTTATCCTTTTTGAAAGCTGCTACGTTCTCCTTACGGAGTGTGTTTGATCGTGTTTAGAATAAAGTAACTCCGGAATCTGCAAACACTCGGAACGTTCTGCTTCGAGACGATGTAATGCGACTGTATCCTTTTTGGCTTGACCGACACTTCCGCCGATCGGACACTCACTCCGTTTGGCTTGCTGCAATTAACTCTAACCCGCGGTGAATCGTGCGTGCACTTCGCTTATTATGGCCAAGGGAACGATATACTCGTAACATCCGGCGGGTTTACTTTTCGATAGGTGGTTAGTGCAAGATAACAATAAGGTCAAGTTCTGAGCATCATCAACGTTCAAGGATGGTGTGGAACAACACGATGATTGGTCGATGGAATGTGGCGTTTGGCGTGCAAAAGGAAACAGAAAGGCACACAAAAAAAAAACTCGTTAGTGAATTGTTGTGAAATGCACACGGACACGATTCCTTTCACTAGAAATTGTCTAAAATAATTATCACATGGAGTTAAATATTCAAGAACCCGATTGAGTGTACGGCACTGGATCGAAGCCGGCATGGGCCAAAATAGAACTTAAAAATAGAATCGCATACGAAAGAGGCTTACGAATGGTTTTCACTAAAATAGATATTCCTTAACCGATCGGTAATACAATTGGCAAAGTGCACACAAAAAATGCTCATCGTTTTTGGAAGCCATGTAAATTAACCTCTATTCACTGTCTGCTGATTGTTCCACTGAAGCATGCGATGAAGGGGTTTGCTTCTCAAGTTCAAGGTCAATTTCCTCATCGCCACTAGTGATGATGGGGTCGGTGTCCCTTTTCTGCTGGAAGATGACAATCACCAAAAAGGGATGTAATTTCTCCTCACAGCCCGCAAGTTGTTCCCGAAGGCAGGAAATCATTCCGACTGTGTTAGTTGTCCATCGAAAACGCGACATACGCTGGCAGATTTTGCGCGAATCCCATGCCCATCCGGTCCCGTACACCTTCTTCTCCGGAGTTTGATTATGTAAAGGAATCGCATTCCCAACACCGAAACAGTACGCACGGGAACTGATGGGGAAGCTGCTGCCGCTGTTGCTGTAGTGCCAACCAGCGAGCGAGGACAACCAGTCACCCGGCAAAAAGTTTGCCGATGGATGCACCTACGATTTACCTTTCACTGCTGCTGTTTGTTTCACTGGACATTTTCCGTGCATACACTTTCTTCCGCTGCTATAATTGCACACCGTCACAGCTTGTTTCTTTCGGATTCTGCACGTATTCCTCTCCTTCCTTTTCAAACGACTAGAATAATCCGAGATATTTTTTATCACACTCTCGCTTCTCGCTCGTTCCTGCGACAGCTGCCAGCTGTCAGAATTAACGCCTCCACCGAATGACAGCTACTGTTGTCACAGTGCGTCCCAAAATTGGCGCGAATGCATAGAAAATCATGAAAAACTGGATTGAGAAGGTTTTCTTAATCGTTTCTACGATCGCTGATAAAAATGCACCTCCATCAAGATATAATCCTGGCACAGCTTCCTAAATTTTCTCAAATTCCAACCGATCAAATTGCAAATCCGTTGCTTTCGCTTTGCGTAAACTTTTCAACCGCACCGTATCAACGCGTCTCCTGAAGATGTGGGGGAATTTGCACTGTTTGACAGTTTCACACAACAATAACAAGTCATAGCAAACAGCGGAGTGGTACGGGCTAGAGAATCCAGAAACCAGTTGTGCAAAAATTCTTCCATATGGCCTCGCATGGCTATCGATAATCTGTTGTTGCGATGTTGTATTGTGATCCTACGCACCCGAACACGTTCCCCAGCACAGGAAGCTTTTTGACCGCAATCATTTCAAACAGTGTACGGATCTTGCAGCCGAACCAGCACGCCCGTTAACATAAAACCAGTTTCATCATAATTGGATCGTCCATCAGACGACATTCCTGTTTTTGCGGACGGACGTGTTGTGCAATCGAATATCTGTGCTTCAGCGCTAGACAAAAACCACCGGATGTTGTGATGTGGCACCAACACGCAACGAAACAAACGTCGATATAGAGTTACGTAGCAGAGAATTCTCAGAAGTAATCGTTCCCATCACCACCACGGAAGGGCACGATGGATAAGGTGGAAAAGATATTCTCCATCAAAACGCCCCGCATCAAGCAGAAGGATTTGAAGTGTAGAAATGGATGCGGATTCTACGGGAACGCTCAATGGAACGGGCTGTGCTCGAAGTGTTATCGCGAGCGGTCACAGAAGGAACGGCATACAAAGCGTAAGTAAGCGGGTGGTAGTGGAGGTGGTGGTTGCTTTTGCAGAAACAACAACACACTCCTACCAACCATGTAGGGGCGGTTATCGTAGAGAGCATGCAAACGTTGTTATGCTATTGCCTTTCCGTACATGTGAAGCGTGGAGATGATAACATGCCAACACTACATTATCTCATTTTCTGGTTTCCTCTAGCATTTCGACTTTCGAAGAATGATCAGCCAAAGCATGCTGCTAGGGATGCGCAGCAAATATCCGGTTCGGATCTGGCAGCGGCCTCCAATAGTCAGTCGGGGCAACAACAACAACAACACCACCACCAACAACAGCAATCGTTGCATTCGAAGCTAATCCCGAAGTTATCGGGCGAACGGGATGAGAAGAAGAAAAAGTTAAATTTGATAGAATTAATTAAAAAATCTACACCCGGTAGAGGTAATGTATATGCCGGAACCACATCAACGGCTTGGGGAGCTTTACTACATGGCACGCTTTTCTCTTTGTAGATTCGGAAAAATCGCGCCATCATAGTAGGCAACCGATCGAGAAGCTCGAGCAGGAGTACATCGATGCGCTGAAAGCGCTCAAGATCGAGGATGCGGCCAAACAGGAGTTGAAATACTTCATCCACATGCTGGACCAATCGATACGCAAACAGTACAGCACGGTCAGCATCGACGAGCTGTCGAATCTGGTGCAGAAAGGGTACACCAAGTTCCACGATTATATGCAGATGGAAAACTCCAAGTTTGCGAGCGCGACAGAGGAAATGCGCGAGCAGGTGCTCGATTTCTTCGAACGCTGCATTATGACGAAAAATCACAAGTATCTCTTCTCGCCACCGTCCACCGACGATGAGGACGATGATTCGTACATCCACAAGCGCATCCGGCAGCTGAACTGGATCACGGCCGAGCATCTGATGTGCCGCATCGACGAGGTGAATTCGGAGGTGCGCGAACTCGCGTACACCGCCATTACCGAGCTGGCCTCGGTTGATTCGTTTCTGTCGCCGCAGGAAAAGCTCGACTGTATCGTGCGGTGCTGTCGGCATATCTTTAGCTTCCTCAAGAAGTCGGTCCAGGGACCGGCCAGTGCGGACGATTTTTTCCCCGCGCTTATCTTCGTGGTGCTGAAATCGAACCCGGTGCGGTTGCACAGCAACATTAACTTTATCACGCGCTTCAGCAAAGCTTCGCGGATAATGAGCGGAGAGAGTGGCTATTGTTTCACTAATTTGGTATGTTATTTTAGGCGACTTCCGGCAGGTCCTGTTTGTTAATTGCTTATTTCCACTTTTTTCTTCTGCAGTGTGGTGCAATTTCGTTCATCGAAAGCATAACGTCCGAATCGCTGTCGTTGACGCAGGCCGAGTTTGATAGCTTTATGTCGGGTGAGCATGAAGGAACGTCGGCCTGGGAAAGTGCACTGATTGCGTGCGAAAGTTTGCACCAGATATCGGAAAACATGAAGGCGATGAAAACGATAGTGACGAAGAAAGATGAACTGTACAATGGGATCATTGCACTTAATGAAGAAATCGATACATTTGGGGTAAGTAATGCATCTGCTCTACCCAATCGGATTGATATTAAATGTTTGTTATCCGTATACGGTTTTATAGCAAGAGATACGACAAACAGTCGCGGATGTGTTGGAACGTACGCCACTTGTGTTGCAACCCTGCAAGACACCGGCCCGTGTTGTGGCCCTCCGGCAACAGTACATGTCATCCTCGGCAGCATCCGCGTACGTTGACCCAGCTACACTACACCCAACCGTGGGCGGTGGTCACTTCACGTCCAATTTGGTAGCAGTCAACAAAACGGTCAACATTGAAGCTGCCAACAATAAACCAAAGACAGCGGCTAGTGGTGGCGGTGCCACATCCCATCAAGCTACGTCCGGTCCGTCTACCAACCTGCCTACCGGTTCCGGTGTGGAACAGTTGGTACAGAGCTTATCAAGCACCCTGACAACACCACTCGTGTCGGTTGATGCTGGTCCATCGGATGTTGCCGCTCCAACGTCACCATTTTATGGCATGAGTGCCAGCAATTCGGCGGATCTGCTATCTGCATCTCCATCGTTCGATTACAACAACATCTTTGATGCACAATCCCTGGATGGATTGGCAACTCCGGACGATCTGGCGACAGATTTCATTCGTGGCATCCGCAACATCAACTACGATTTTGATTTTTCCGATCACAGTGGCGAGAACAGTACGGCGGACGATTTTGACCCAAGGACAACGTTTAAAGCGATCCCGGGTGTTGGACCGGAACCGTCGAAACCGATATCGCCCTTCGATTTGGAAGAATTTGATCCTTTGCTGCAGAAAGGCGACGGTATCGTTCGACGTCCGGCTGAACCTTTGTTACCACTCCCATTACAACCATCGGCGGCAACCGGGGGTAGTGGGAGTCTGCTAGATGATTCTCCCGGTTCGTTGATGTTGGAATCACCGTTGAAACCGACGGTAGCCGATTTTCATGGTTTATCACTGCACGGGTGTAACATTCCGACGATTACGTGCGCAACAGGCGTTTTACATCCACCGCCGGGAACGGGGGGTAGTGGCAGTGGTGGACAGAATGGTCCAAAAGCCATGGCAGGCGATCGGAATGCTAATAATGACACTAGCTTAATCTAGATGAGTGGTGCAAAAAAACTGACCGAGTTGACCGGGTAGGGAGTTGTTACTGTATATTAATCGAAGCGAGAAGACGACGCAAGCAGAAGATGGTTAAGTGAAACTGGAACAAAAATTGTTTGTTATTTGTTTAGTACAAGAAAAAGAAAAAAAATAAACGCACTTATTTGCTAATTCAATCGATAAGTGATTACTTTCATTGGCCTCTCGAGAACTATAATATAATTTCCTTCAAAAACATCCCAAGTTGGTATTGCATATAAATATGTTCACAACTGTAGGGCAAGTAATTTGATATCGAGAACCATAATCAACCCCGCGTGCTAAATAGAATAATAAGAGGAAAAAGGAGCTAACAATAATCTACCCATACGAACAGTCTCATTTCGTTCCGTTCGATGGGTTTCTTTTTCCTATTTGAGTGTGGAGAGGAAATTTGTTCCTCATTTTGCAATACTCGTAATTCGCTCAGTAAGATTTGCGGTCCCGAAACGGGCGTTAGGCTGGGTCCGATATAGGTGATTGTTAGTAAAAGTTAGAAAAATAATTCTCTGTGTGAAATGTGCAGTGCGTTGCCAAGGCAACAGACCAACGTGCAGCGGAGTTCCAGAAGTTGATAAGAACATCCCACAAGTAATTGGGATAAGCACAAAACTAAGTCCCAGATGTCCAGTTCTGGTAATATGATCATCAAATTTTACATAAATTACTTCAGAAAAATTTTGCTGGCACAAACGAAATGGAAAGATGATAAAAATATAATATCTAATATCATTGCAATATGCATTCTATTTTAACCAGCCTGAATGTACATTAATTGCATTCATGACCCACATAGTACAGTTTTGGCCATGAATCATTCAACCCATTCACCTACTGCATCTCACTAATAAGATCCGGTCACACTGGGAACGTTATCAGTGTGAGGAAAAGTTTACCCACGCGACATTGTCGGTTGTTTTGAGGTTTTTTTTTCTTTCTATTGTTACAAACTTTTTTTTGTTCCCTTCTCGTGCTTGGTTCACGATCGTACGAAGGTCCTGTACGTGCGTGCAAATGCGAGAATCACCAAGTCGCATCTGGTGCACGCGTCATGCGCTCAGTGCAGCCGCGCTCTTATCTTATCAAGGCAAACCGAACGGAGGACAACGAGCAGCAGGCGAGGTGCCGTCCCGAGTCTGTTTACCCCGGTGATCTCGGGTACTTGTTGATCCTCGCAGGTAATGGCTGCGGCGTGTGTGACGGTCGTTTGTACCTGCGTGTGAATATTTTGTCCCGCAACACGGAACGTTCCCGTCAGTTTCGAACCGATTGTCATTCAGTATGCAGCAGTAGCAGATTGTTGCATTGATCACGCGCTATCATACACAATTTCTTCGCGTTTTTTTTTACTGACGATTAGAGTGTCCGCGCGTGCCCCATCGAAAAGGTGTCCGGGAGAAGAGCAAATCAGCAGTTAGTAAAACAATAATTAATAAAACAAAAAGCTTTAATCACTCAGCCAAACAAATCCGTGCTGGTTGATAACCGATTCGTGAGTGAAAACACAGGCCTCTTTTGGTGATTATCGGTTAAGGTTTTTTTTGTTCTACGAAGGAAAAAAACCGCTACAAGTGATTCACACACGTGCCAATCAATCTGTGTATCGCACAGCAAAATAGAGAAAAAACGAAGATTTTCTCGTGCAATATAAAGCCTGCGCCCAAGTGTGGCGAAACGTTCTGTAGCTACAGTTAAGTCTGGCTGGTGCATTCGGTTGGTTCCGGCCGGTTCCTGCGAATAGTCGCTGCTGGTGGCATCTGGCGCACTTGACAGCAAGATTATGTGCAAGGAGCGGCTGGCCTACTCAGATGATAATTTTGCACCGCTGGCGTAGGGAGCCAACGCGGGAACCACCTTAGGCAGTGAACCAACTACTCCTACCGCTCGTGCAAGTGTCCGCTCCTGATTACCAGTTACGTGCGTGTGTCGCCACCGGTGGCGGCAACCTTCCCAGTGGGTGGTCAGACATTCCGCGTAAATTTCCGCTTCCTCCCCTCACCCATTTCTATGGGCTAGCTGTTTGCGGGCCAGCGAAGGCGCCGCACAAGAACTCGCCAGATTGTTGTTACCACCGAACAACTCGCACCCGATCAACAATGTATCAAGCCGGTAAGTTTGAGTCCGCCGTTCCGGGAATCGGTAGAACAACACCGGAAGTACGGTGCATGATCACCGTACAATGAACCGTTGAAACAATGATAAAAGATCGTGCTCGTTTCGGAGGTAACCCACAGAGAGGAGGACACAGAATGCATCGATAAGATAACGACCCTTAAATGGACGGGGTCGGTGTCCAACGCACGAACAAGGTCTACAAGTAGCCGTTAATCTGCATCCTAGTGCGGTGCACGAAGTTTTCGGTATTGCGTTGGTACGAAAGTGACCTATTAGTTAGAGAAAAAGACTTTACAGTGTACCAGTCACTATGCGGATATGAGTCAAGTAGTTACCTATGTAGTGTGTTACGGTAAGGGGCTAACTGAACCTTAGCAAGTTGCCAAGGAAATAGTGACAGTGAGGTGCAACATTCGGACAATTCGTTCCAGCGTTCGTTTGCATTGCATTGGAGCGTATGCACATGGTCGGACAACAAAGATAGGAGGGATCAGGCGATATTTACCTTCTTTAGTCTTCCAGACTTTAGCCTACGTCAGTGTACGATATTGAGGGAGGATTAGAGCAATTGTGTCCCATAGTCAAATGGTATCATTCTTTGGAATGTAATACGTAAACGTTACATTTAGTAGGTGATGGAGTTGTGACGATGATCGCCATACAAATATGACGTCGAGAGACTCTCGAAGCTGTAGATGCTGTAAGCGATAGGTGTTACTAATACAGTTGCCTTAGTTGACCATTTATGGCAGGTTCAGGTTTGATTTTTAATTATGAAAGGCCATCTTCAGAATTCACTGACATTCAAGACTGCAGCAGCCAGGAACTACCAGAATCAGACGAAAGGAATTCTTGGATGTCTAGGAATGTCGACGATCTTCGGGACTTCCTGATGCAAAATATTCTGGTGAAGATCCCCGAAGAATATTTTGGGAGGACCTCCGACATCCTGCTTTACTTGATGACTTTATGAGTTTCAATGCTTTACGTGAGCCTTAGGCTCCAATAAAACAGAAGAGCAAGTAAAATGCTTTCCTGGGGAGTCACTCAGTTGCCATATTGTACCTTAGTTCAGACTGGAACGCATTGCATCTTGTCTACCTGATTCTTGCATAATTATTTCCGCAATGATTAGCTCTTTGTTTTAAACAGTATAAAACAAATTGATTGGTGTTGACAATTTTCGTCCTTGATATGGAATCATGTGAATATTGAAAGGGAGACTATGGGGGTCAAATTCAAGAAAAAGGTGAAATAACTAAGAGTCGATTTAATTGGAGGCATCAGCCCACTTCTTTGCCACCGTGCCTCACAGAAACGATTGTGCACACCCTTTTAAGTTCAGAAGTCAAAACCGATCGACTCGAAACAACGCACCGAGAATGATCGGCCAGACGTTTCCGATTGCATTATCAATTCCCCATGCGCCTGGCTTATCGTGTGGCGGGATCGATGTTTATAAGCAATCGTTGACTTGGCTTGTCAGTTACCCATTTGCACGGCGTCTCTGATACGGTCGGCGTGAGTTGCAGCTTAATTCCTGCGCTCGACGCAGCTAACAAAATGTTAATCGTACTGAACAGTCGGTTTTTTGCGAGCTTCATCGAGCGCCGGTTGCAACGGCTTGTGGAATCCTTCACCGATCGGGATTCCACCCATTCCGAACAGTTGCTCGAACGTGCCGGTGCTAAGTGTTTCTCCCTTATGCTCTCCACAGCGCGCACCGTTGCGGCGTCGAGCTCGAGTCGGTTGCATTCACCGGTTGCCTGGAACCGGAAGTCGGCCCAGGATTACTACGATCTGGAAGCGGGCGAAACCGAACGGACACCGCTACTGTACGTGCGGGATAATTCCCGTGAAGCTTCACGATATCGGGCGAAGTTGCGCGCACAGGATGATCCGAACCGGGTGCATCCGGTAGCGTTGGGACTGATGGTGGCGTTGTTGCTGTTCCTGCTGCTTGGTGTCGTGATCGGCGTATATCTGCTGCTGCTAACGAGTGAGTGATGAGTGGTGATCGTGTAGTGGGAATCCGTTTACGTGTGTCTTTGTTTGTGTATCCTTCCTTCCAGTCCAACGTCCGTGGCCTGTTTCGCATCCGTTCTTCCTCATCGAACGACCAGCCTGGTGGCAGAATCCGGCAGCTCTGGTGGTGCCCACACTCGAAAGACAAGCCATCACGGATGTGATTGTAGTACATTCGGACTCAGAATGCTGTTTCAACCAAGAACAGTGCGTACGCTTCCTGCAAAACGCTGAGCAAAGTTGGTGGACGGTTGGACATGAGCACATCCCGTACAACTTCCTGATAGGAGGCGATGGCGTAACGTACGAAGCACGTGGCTGGAAGAGTCAGCACGGGTTTAAAGATCTTCCCGGACGGAACACAACACTGGTGGTGGGAATGATTGGTATGTACAAAATGGTAGAATAGAATTCTTCAAGAACGCCATTAAAGCACAGTTCTTTCGTGTCAACTTCAAGGCAACTTCACCGATCGTCAACCGGCGGCTATACAGTATGCAGAGCTGAAGGCATTCCTCACGGAATCAATTCGTCGCTTTAGTCTTTCACCCCAATATCGTTTGTATGGAGCGTTTAATACCACCCGTGCCACGAATGATGGTGCCGCCTTGTACAACCAGCTCCAACGATGGCCACACTGGAAGGGATTCGCCCCACAGCAGCCGTAATCTTCGGATCCATCTTCAGTTCGAGGCCGGTTGTTCCTGTGTGACGTTTTATTGGCAAAACTGCAGCATTTCTTAGCTTGTACAAACTTTCTTGCTTCATTCGAACCATTTCCTTTCGCGTACCAACTAAAGAAAAAATCTATCGTCTAACCTGTACGGGTTTTGCGATTGTATTGTGATTGTGTAGTGCTAAAGTATTAACGCAGCAGATGCACTTTTCGGGGTGCTTTTCGAACTCACGCTTCATAAATTCACTTCGATAAGTAGAGGAAAACAAAACAAAAATTGTGAAAATAGTATACAACCAAAGAAACGAAAAACAAAAAAATAGAAAAAATACACAAACAGTAAAGCTACCATAAACACAATGTTATACTAAACCCTGTCAACTGTCGCTCTTAATTACACGAATCATCAACCTTACGTGCTACGTAGCGAAGTGGATCGTTTCGGTCTGGGATCGAGGACGCTCCACTTCCATTAGAAAGGTAAGATGTTATCACACACATATGTATACATTCGCGAACTATACACTAAATAATCTCTCTCTCACTCAACACTCCTTTCTAATCTACTTCCAGCTTACGGAAGCTGCCTGTGATCGTTTCCATACCGAGCGAATTACTGTTGCTGTTGTTATTCCGATCCGTACCGTTCCGTGAGACAATTCCCCGATCGTTGAGGATGCGCATATTGGACGAGGAAAGAACAAGGTTCCTCTTCGCCGCTAGTTCCATCTTCCACAGTTCAATCATCTCGGCCATCGGCATTGTACCGCCCAGCTCTTTCGGTAGACAGGCCGGGTCAACCTTACGGCAGAGATCCGGCACAGTAACGTGAACCTACAGAAGAAAACAAGATCATCAGCAAACTGATTGGTTCTATTGGACGCCCAAGTTACCTGTAGTCGTTCCTTCATCTTTTTGCTAACCATCGACTTGCCCGCCTCGATGATGTACTTCACCGTGGACGGAACGTTTACCAGATGGACCTCCTTGTTTCGCATCGGGATCGACTGTTCGCCCCACTTCATGATGCGCAGAAAGTCGGTCGGATTCCAGCAGGCAATGTGTGCCGTCGAGATACCCTTAAAGTCACCGATGTGCACGAGACCGCAGATTTGGTTCTCTGGATCCTCCATCAGTGTTTCGTAGGTGATGAAGTGCAACCGTGCCATGTCGGAGCTGTTGTGTTCCGCCGGATTGAAATGATCTGTAACATTGCGGTTCATATCGTTTGAGAACACCTAGAACACCAGATTTTGGGACTATCCTACTTACTAGCAAATCCAACAACGACTCTGCGTCCATGCTTATCCCGAATAGGGGACGGGAAGATGTAACCACCATTGAGCAGCTTCAGCACGCTGGGTGACATGAAATCGAGCGTGTGGATCAGATGGGTGAACACTTTGCGAAAGTTCAGATACTTCAGTATCATCTGTTGTGCCATCGGTACGCTAAACTTTTTCGTGCGCAGAAACCGCAACAGAAACAGATCGTCTGTGCGCACGTTCTCCACGTCCCCATTCTTGTGGAGCCATTCGCGCAGCTGCTCGAGCGACTGCTCACGGATCGTTTTATCTTCGCGAAGTTCCTTGCGAGCGATTTTCATGACCGCATCCGTAACGCCAGTGTCTTGGAAGAAGTCACCCTTCAGCTTTTCGCTGCTGGTCCAAGGGAAGTTCAGTATCACGCGCGTTGTTGTCATCGTGTGGCTTTGGTAAATACGCGGCGAAGGAAGATCTAGGGTAAGAATGAAAAGCATGGTTTGAATTAATTAAAATGCGGAAGAATTATAGGAAGGGATCGGTAGCGAGATCTTGTCTAACGACGCATATTGGCTGTCTACTACACCGTAAAGCACAACGGATCATCTCAACATTTGCATATCAATACGATGTATAATAAGATCCAGAAGAGATCTTCAATGTTCTTAAAGTTCAACGATTATAGGCGCTACAGATTCTGCCGTGTCACTGTCACCAGTTAATGACCTGCTGTTCTAAGGTTAATCTGTTTGCTAAGGGTCGACTGCCGACAAGAACCAATTCAATTCACAAGAAGCAAACAGGTGAGACGGTTTCGTCACAGCTGACGACACTTTATGCAAATGCCTCCAACCGTAAGAACTGGAAATAATGTTCACAAGTGGTTTGATCATCCACTGGAAGTAAGTGGGAGAGAGATCCAGAGATCTTGATGAATGATGGATGACGATCGAAACAAGGCACACCCCAACAATTGCGGGCACACGATGGGAACAACTTCACCACGACAGCCGGGAACTTGCCTCATTTGCACAGCACTTTTTAATCGTTAGCATATAATTGATGTGACTTTCGGTGAGTTTGTTTGCGCAGTTGGGACTCTCCCGGATGCCGCGATTCTGAGCGATCGTACGACTGGATTAGCTTCGATGGACCGTGGGAAAGGGAAGGGAACATAAATGACATCGATATAAAAACTGGGAAAAAAAGCCGTGAATCTGCCGGGACCATTTACATATGTATGTGATGTTGGGGAATCGTTCTTGAAGAGGTATCGCATCAGCAGGGCGGCAATTCGTCAGCTTTTTTGGGAAATAAATCAAACACTGCTAAGAATGGCATGATGAATCGAGTGGATTGTTTAAGTGTAGATGACAAATGACGCTATATTAGCATGTGAAGTCTACTGTGAAATTCTAAACGATCGTTTCAGTTGATTATTATCATCAGAGCATCTCTTAACAATAGTTTAATCCAACTTCCTTTAATGCCTAATTGGATATGCTTCAAAGACCTCTAATCTTCAATTGAACCTTATGTACTGCAAAAGATTCCTTGCTCAGCTTCGGATAAGCAACAATTAAACAAAAAGCTACAACGTCCCGAACGGATGAACCTCTTTTGTAACTGCGCAGTGGACTGTATGCATTTTTGGTTGAGTACTAAAGTAAGTCATTAGTCTGAAGGTGCTGCGTTGTGCTACGTCCAACCGATTGGAACCAAACAAGCGTTAGTACGACTTTTTACAGCATGAATAAGAGGAAACTATATTAAGACCCGATAAGTTTCAGCTTAGCTCCGGTGACCTCCGCGTCCCATTAGTGGAAATTCAACCTAAGAAAGGAACCGACCGATCCACGCTGGTGAGAGGAAACGTCCGGAAAAAAGCCATCGAATGTCGGCTCCCATTCCGAAAAAAAAACAGTGAAACAGCTTTAGCGTCTCGTTTTCGTTTCTCGCTCAACTCATTTGATAAGCAAACGGGGTGATCGTTAAAGCTCCAGCCGTCCCGCCATTTAGATGACCGAGCACGGTGTGGTGCGATAGATGGAGTTAATGGAATTCCACCGTTGCAGATAATTAAAAGAAGACAAACAAAATAAAAGCTCAATCCGATTGAACGCTTCAAACTCTCCGAATCGTAAGTATTACCTCTCGTAAGCGGACTTCAAATGTGCATGGGAATTTGGACGTTTATTCGAAATAACCTGAAAATACTTTTATACCAATCACCTTTAACCCAAAGCCAGATCGAATGTCAAGATCTAAAGGTCTCTTCAACTTCTTCAAATTGTTCAAAATGCCAAAAAAAAAGGCGTTTTGTTCTCACACACCTCCATCAAATGCATCTCCGAAAAAAAAGGATTCGTCATCACCATATGTCACACATCGCATGCCATTGTGGACATTATGTTAAAAAAACCCCTTTACGTTCCCATTTCTCAACCACGCGTACTAAATGGCAAAAACACGTGGTGCGAGCCAGAGATGGTAACAGTCATTTTAAATTTGACTCTTGACTTCTCGTCTCTCTGGCAGCTTGGGGCCAAAAATGAAAATGAAACTGTTACTCAGTTCAAAGGGGGTCAGGCTTCGTAAAGACTTAGAAATTAACCTTGTGAGCATGCATGGTCGTTGCCATACTGTGTCGAATTATTCGCTTAACCGCAGTCCGTTTTTGGGGGAATGGCTTAACACGGTGACTTGCAATTGATTCCGTCAGGCGCGCTCGGTACACGGTTTAATGAGTGCAGCCTCCGCGCACTCGAGCCAGGATGACACACTTTCGTCACTTGCTTCTGGCACTAAATGTACCGAGCTGAACTTAACACACTTACCCCGCGTAGGATAATCCGTGAAGCTGTAGAAGATGTGCGCAATCGGCTTTGCTGCGAGCTACAGAAGTGCCAGAAGCGTACCGTTTTTTTTGTGCGAGGAGGGAGCAGGCCACAACAACAAGAAGAGCATGTCGGATTTTATCCAACCATGTGTGGGGGATGTTGTCTTTTTTGTCTCGCTCCGCACCAATTGCAACGAGATGCGTATGCGTTGGCCGCTGGTGCGTGTATCAGATCTTTAACAGCACCCCACACGAGGTGTGTTAAAGGTTCGTTGCATAATAATCACTCCACGCAGGTCACGCAGCAAACCCGGCGAAATGTAGGGCCTGGCGTCGTTAATCTGCCCAACAACACCCCTCCATAATGGGGGAGCATTTTTGGGGAAGATAAAAAAGTTAGCGAAAGTGTTTCAATGCCACTACGGGACAGGGGTGCTGATGGGTTGCTCGCTTCTTGGGGTTTGGGATGGAAATAAACTGACCTACGAATCATGTCCATTACTTGTGCAACTTCGGTAAATGGCACCGAACAACTCATGAGTCACAATGGAAGGACTGTAATCAAATAGTGAAAGATGCCAAATTGGCTTTGACTGATAACAAAACAATTAACAGCATGAGGAGTGAGAGTGATTAACGATCGACGGGCCCAGTTGCACACTGGAACATTGGTTGCATTGCACATTACACGGTTGTGTGTATACACCTTTACGCTTCATTAATCATAATATTCTGCAATCATACGAAACCGTCCAACCAACCGTCCACACATATCGCATTAATCCGTAACGTGAACGTTGATTAGTGACGTGCTGTGCATGTTATGTTGATGGCTTAGGTGGGCCCTCCCCATCGACTGATTCGATAAATGACGGGTATTGTTGAAAAGATTGTCCTAGCTGGAACTCCGACCTGGGTAGATGTGGAGCAATGAATGGTGTCGTTTGGGAGATTTCGAAGGGAAAGGGTGCTCAAATTAGGATAGCAAAGAGGGAGAAAGGGAGTTGTATTATACCCAACATTTGAGCAATGCGTACGTTTGATTGAAAGTGAAACCAATTTGGGTACGAGAACCAGAAGCATCCGGTGTTATGACTAATTGGTGGATTAATGTCATTAAAGGGGCATTTTTTTCTTGCGTCCAACAATCGCGTTTGGAAGGTGTGTCCTTCGTCTTTCTCTTATGACTCCAGAAGAATGGTAAGATTATCTAATGACTTCCAATATCTGATTAGGGCTTAATCAATAGCCTAATCAGAAGGAACTCACAGTTGGAGCTCAACCCATGATCTCTGATCTGGTAAATTATCACAAATTGAGGTTTTGTGCAATTTGAGAAAATGTATTGTAAAATGTTGAATTTCCCACAAACTTCAGCCAGTTTACAATGACTGATGACTTCAATAAGAATAAAAAAAGGCAACCAACTTCAAAATTTAATTAACAACCTGTGTTGATCTGGCAATAAAACTATTGAGAAACACAACATATCGATGAGAGCTCGTCGAATGGCTCCCCAGAAAAAAAAAAAAACAAAATGTTTAAAACCCTTGACTTTTACAGATTGCATCTTTGTGCCCTTTGTGCAGCCACTCATCAAAACACCCGGAGGATGTCTCTCATATTAATGATCATGTGAGGTATGTCCCGAGTTCCCGAGCCCCCCTCTTACCCAACCCTCCCTTTGTAGCTCAACGAACTGGATCGTTTTGTTGCTGCTTCCTATCAATATTCAAGGTTAGAATTTCATCATCTTCAACACCGGTTTTCGAATTTTAATAACGATGCTAATCCGGCTCAATAAAAAGGGCCTGCTTTCCTTGCTGTCCCTGAAGGGGGAACGTTTCGGTTTCGTTTGGGTGGATGAAGATAAACTCTGGGCACGCTTTATGGTAGATAGGTGGTATGTGATGCAGTCATGTGTTTTCTTTGTTGGTACTAAAAAAGTGTGGACTTTGGAACGAGTTCAAGTTGTTATCAAACTGGATGGAATCGGTACCAGGTGTAATATGTTTTTTCAAAAGCTTTAGTAAATAGTCTATGGTAGGAATACTTCAGAAGTATGTTCGTAAGGTTGCCAATGAACCTTATAAAATAAAAGAACTGAAATGTTCGAATAAAACCATTTAACTAATCAAAATAGCGCAAAAATATAAAAATTCAAACAAAATCATTTTATTAGTTTCCACAACTTTAAAGAGGTTTACTAATCTTTTTCCAGTTTTCCTCCAAAACTGTATAAGATCAATAGGATATATAGAGTCAATACGTGTAATTATTAATGCAAAAGGTCCATAATTATATGGAAGTAAAAGAAATTTGAATGAAATTTAATACGAATTCCACCTTTTCCAAATACTTGATTGGTGGCTGCCTTACTGTGCCTATCCAGAGACGAAAGATCAAAGATCAATGTACGATCGTTTTGAGGGTTTTTCTTCATTATAACAGATTTAGTATCGGTATCGGTCACCCATCAAGCATCTAATCAGTAAGCAACCGTTCTTGTCAAGAATTTTGTTTTGTATAGTAACGTGCTTAGGTTCGTCTGGATTAGACGATCAGCATGACCAGTATAGTTGGCCACTGAAAGGAAAGAAAATCAAATTCAGAAACGAAAACGCCACAAAATCATATGCTTCCATAACAAATGAGACGCATTACATATGTATGAGTTGGACTGATTATCATCGATTTCCCTTTCTTTTGTGGCAAAGTTCGTAAACTACGACAAAAGCATACACTTTTTCCAATTCGCAACTTTGAGATGAAGTAGACAATTATGCCCTCTCAATTTCCATCGATGGAGAGCGTATGTTTTTTTTTTTTTTGATAGGAAGCGAAATACGAAACACCTTCACACCGGAGACGGCATTTAACATTGACTTTGAAAACGAGAGTCGATAAACGATGGCCAAGCGGACGATGTGTTTTTCCCCAAAAAGTATGCGAATCGATGCAGGAACGCGAATTAACATATGCAATCTGGCTAAGGTTAAACTAGCTGGATTGACTAAAGTTTGAAGGCGGAAGCTGTTTTCATCTTGCTGTTCTTCGCTTTTTTTTTTGTTGAAACTAATGTGACATTCTGTCAAATCGATAAAGTTTCATTTTCATTTCTTTGTTGGGTTCTTTCCGAGTTTTATTTATTTTTTAATATTTTAGTTTATTTAAAATGAATTAA
Organism: Anopheles minimus; assembly: GCA_000349025.1. Lineage (NCBI taxonomy): Eukaryota > Metazoa > Arthropoda > Insecta > Diptera > Culicidae > Anopheles > Anopheles minimus. Next base: position 7,220,697 of record KB663721.1, read on the forward strand.
ATAAGTTTTTTGCCTTTATATCCAGTTCTTCCTTAGATGTTTAAAAAATACAAAAAAGCATCATCGAACGGCAACGTCGAGGATATCGAACAACATTAATGCGTGGGCTTACCAACCGGAAGAGATGTGTGTTTAAGAAATGATTTTCAATAAATCAACATTTTCAAGGTTCGTTTGAAATGGCTAAAATTTCAAAAGCTTAACAAAAGCCCATCGCAATATAGAGGAATGGTTGCAAATGGAGCACGTGTCTGGTGTTTGTCAACACATCGTTAGGGTTGCGATCCAATTTAGCTGTTCGCCTTGAGTGGATGCAACGAATTTTGCTGCGCATCCGTGCATCTTTTCAATGCGTTATGGATGTGATGCATTTCGTTTGACGCAAGCAATAGACACACCATTTCACCATCAATCGCGAGCGATTGACGTAAAACGGCAATGGGGATGATGTTGATCCGTAAAAAAGCTGCGTAAAATTTCGTGGGACAAAGACCGGTTTTAAGCTTTACCGTATGAATTTCCCACTTTTGCTGTGGTTGAACAATATTTCTTTCGTTTGTTCCGTTAGCGACGTGGGCATTAAGTTAAAAGAATAAAATAAAACTTGTTCCACTCGATTTTTTACGCTTTAGGTTGGTGTCAATGGACGGAATTTGAACATTATTGGGATTTGCATTATTTTATAAATGCATATAGTTTGAGTAAAATTTGCTAAAAATATCTAATCAATGACTTTTTAAAATTTGCATTACAGAAAAAGTTTAAAAAAAACATAACGCTTAATGGATTGTCCATTAAGTTTCCTTGCCGTTATCTGATTTATGTAAATTTTTCGTTACGGAAAGCAAACTGAAACATTGAGAGAGGATAGAAGAGATTGTTGTAATGTAAAAGTTATCAACAACATTTTTAATTGCTTCCATCTTTACAGCATTACGAAATGTATCACTTATGTCCAGAGTTGCTGTGTGCTAACAACTGCAAATGATCTGTGTCGTGATCTGACGACAAACCATTTATCACCGACAAATGTCAGCCCAGCTTTTTTTCAGCGTCTAATTCACAATCGGTAACCATTCGTTAAATTGCACATTCCTCCCTTTGCCATTTCATCCATCATACAATTGCGGTTAGGTATTGCGTCTATTGCAATCTGAAACTTGCAGCACAAGGCAACAAGTTAAACAAGGAATCGGCAACTACAGCAACAGCTATTCGCATTTTAATTCTAAATCCCACCGTACCGGCTTTCGTTCCATAATCACGCGCGCTACTCGCAACGGACGGATGTCAGGCGGCATTTTATTTGTTTGCGTACGATTTCCGCATCGTGGCTTGGGCCGTTTGTATATTTTATTCTACCAGCTGAAGGCTATCGGCCGATTATACGACAGAATGATAGGGATGCTGGGGTAGGGGTGAAGATAAACCGACAACCCTCCATTCCGATTCTATGTTGTGGCGCGAGATGGATCAGGAAGTTTCCGTTGAACCGTTCTGATGGATGGCTGACACGGGAAGGTGCGAAAAGCTGAACGGGACTTGGTTTAAATTGAGGTAAATGCTACTGCCAACAAAACGTCCCGTACAATGGAAATCCGGTACAACGAGCATTACTGACAACAGATCCACAAAAGTTCGTTAAGAATTTGAATACCCCAACCAAAACCAGTTTGTTGTAATGGCCATTTTTTGTGTATGAGAATTCCTTCTTTTTCGTAAAAAATGCCAATAACCCTACACGATAGCAGATTGGCTAAAAATAGGCTCCAAAAACTTGTTCCGCCATGGTAAACACATAAACCACCACCACAAAGGGAGTTGTTTCGAGTTTAGGAAGGCAGCTCAATTAATGCACGCACCTTCGACTATCGATTGCCTAACGTCATGGGTGATGGGGAATTATTCATGAGCCCTTTACCTTTCCTTCGCTCACCTAAAACTACTACCCTTCTTTCTGGTAAACGATCTCCCATTCAGCGCGGAAAGTTCAGCCTTCGGAATGGGAAAAGTGTTGCCCTTATAACATAACCGCAGCATCGCGCAGTAGGTCGGTTGCTTCGATACGAATGCGTTACTTCGATTCGTTCCTCCTCCCCGAATGTCGTGATCGAGTTGGGTCGTGGTGTGTTGGGAAATTCTTAATAATGGTGAACCCGCCAGACGTTATTACATCACCGTAAGGTATTTGTTGGTAAAAAGGAACAAATTATGCACACGGATTGTAACTGGGAAGGAGATTTGTTGATTGATTTAACTGAAAGCACACACAACGAGGGGTTCGTCGCTTATTGTTCCTAAAGAACTCTCACGAGAAGCATTGAAGTCTTTTGTTTTGGAATATTTATTTTAAAGCAGGAATATGTTTATTTGAATTCTTTTACTTACCTTTGGTGTTAGTGTGCAGGAAAAAGGTTTTAAAAGGTTCGATATTATATCATAAAGATTCGGGAATGGTAGAAAATAAATCTACCTCGCTGCTGACACCATGCACTGATTATTTGTTTGTTTGTTACACACTATTTGGATACTTTTGTAGTCCTATTTTCCACAACTTCACCAATGCATCTTAAGGTAGAACTTCCTTCAGAGCTTTTGTTTGAGGAGTCCGGAACCAGATCGTCCCGCATCGACCGGTTGTTCTGGTAGCCACTGCCAAAAATCACAACTACACAACTACACTCCGTACTGAGGAGAACGGACGCGCACACATCGGCTGAAGCTTCGAACTAGACTGAGCCATCCACTCGACGACTGCGCTGTGCTATCGATCCAGGCAGGCGCTGCTTCACTAGCGTTACCCCGTCGGTTACTGCGTGGGGTTTAGCGGGTTTCGGTGGATTACTACTTCGGTGTGCTGATGATGACAACAAGCCGTAGCCGTCGGTCCCCACCATCCACACAAACACACACACCACCACCGGTGGCAATCATTACAACGCATGCCAACATATAGAGCGTCAGTTTCTCAACCCTGATGCGATCCGCAGCGAAGAACATGGGAGAGCGAGAGCGCATTTCGGTACTGACTGAAATTCCAGCTAGGAAGTGCGTTCTACTTCTGCAAACGAAACGAAACTTTGCCGCCAAAATTACAACAGATATGTTGGTGAGGTAGGAGAAAAAATGAATAAACGTGTCAGTTTCGCACGTGGATGGATGGATGTTGATATGTTGATTATTGGATGGTAAGGGCTTGCGTAAAAATGTAACAAAAACGTGCTTCGCCTAGTGTAAAACGAAACGCAAATATTTATAAACGAAACACAGCACGTGTGTAATATGTAATCGAATTAATAAATAAAAAAAGGAATAAAAACGAAAGGAACATATTTCTGCAATCTATATTAATTTAAATTCTGTCAAAAAAGTCCTCTCTTTCATGTCCGAAAGAATCCCACAGTTATTGCACTCTTTTACTATCCAAATATTACCATACCTGTAGGTGTTTTATTTAGGTTAACATCTGTTACGAATTTGTATATTTAAAATGTTGGCTTTAACTAAATTCCCATTTATGGAAATTAACTAGTAGAACAAGAAATCGGAGCTTTTAATAATTTGCGAACATTAAAATCATTCGAAAATAGTTTAAAAATGCGCCCTACACAAGAAATAGATAAACTTCTGCTAAAAAAAAAAAATAAATAAATTTCAACACTGATGGGTATAATTTCATCGAAAAAATACCTTCCAATGGGTGGTGGCAGCAATGTTTCCTGAAAAGTGCAAAAGATTGCAATTAATTCGAAATAATTCTTCATAAGAAAGTACTTTGATTACGGAGCTTAGTGATTTTCCATACTACTGACGTTGGCTAGAGCCCGAGAATTGTGATGGGCGACCTACAGGTCAATTTGAAGTGTTCAATTTAAGCACCGATTGATTCTATCGTGAGATAGATGAGCACGCGTGGAGTTTGTAAGGAATTTTCCCCGGATAAACAAACCACCAATGTAGCAAAACGCCTCCCGATGGCCAATTAATCCATAACTCTACTCGCGATGAAGCAATTCTAGGTTTGTCCCGTGGAGAAAATAACCAGTTTCCAGCGGTGCACGATGGTCACGACACTCGGCAAGTGTGGTTACACTTCGGTACAACCGACCCCGCTAGTGAGTGTTATTTTCCTTCCTTTTCCCTAATGCTCAAAGTACCCGTGCCTTAGTCGCTGGCTCTTGGTCGGGCTTTCCGTCGGACCACTAGTCGGGAGCGTGTCAGCAGTGTGCCAGATTGTTCTGCGGATGTTTACCCGGTCGGGTCCAGGTAAACCGTCTGGTCTGGTCAACCAGTGGCAAGTTGCATAACGAACGAGTTTTCGTTAGACTCCCTTCCTTCGGCACACACGGTGTGGAACGGGGTACCCCGCTTTTCATATACGATTGCACCCTTTTTCCCGCCAGATGCAGATGTTCTACGGTGCCTAATGCAATCGGTTGCGATTGGAAAACGAAAAACATATTTCGTTTTACCTGCACCGTGCGCTTGCTCAACATTGCTTAAGGAACTGCGGTCTGGTGGGTGAATTTGAAATTGCACCGCCTTTTGGAAAGGAAACGCATGTAAACAGGTGCAAGGCTTTTTTCTTTTCCAAACATCAACCTGTACTCGTTGCATTATCTATTTATCCACCATAAACGCATTACACCTAGAACCGAAGAACCATCCCTCTGGGGAAGGGCCAAAGGAAAAGCAATATGTCGAAAGGTGACGATTTGCAATCTCATTTCAATGTCCAAAATCTTTGCCCGGAGGGAAACGGTCACCGATAGCGCTGGAAGAATTATGTCAGACACTGGTGTTTTTGGCCGACTCGGGGCTTTCTTCATACGTTTATGCCACCGGGCCAGCACAAACAAGCGTAGCAATGCCGCCGTGGTGTGCTGTGCCTAAATATACCCAGTTTCAGCAACCCAAAAGCAAGCAATCAGGTGTCGGAATAGGAATAAGGTAAGACACGGTGAGAGGGTGAGGAGAGAAGAGAGCGGGAGTGGTGGGTGTGTTCGGACGAATGGTAATTGTAGACGAGTGCTTTGTGTCCGATAGGTTTACCAATGCACCTGATGGGCATGAATTGGTGTAATAATTAGAACATCTTTTGAGCCCCTGTGGCGCACAAGGTAAACAGATCTTACTATTTGTGTTTAATTTCGAAATCGAGTTCAAGTTGCATGCCATTTTGTGTTCTCCAGAGAGCAAATTAAAGTATAGTAAAATATTGCTTCGAGTGTTGCTAGAAGAAACAAAGCCTGAAGAAAGTTATAAAGTCCAATCGGATCAGTATTTTACCAATCGTAGTGTATATTCCCATATGGTCTAGTGGCTAGGATATCTGGCTTTCACCCAGAAGGCCCGGGTTCGATTCCCGGTATGGGAAAGATATAAACATTTTTGATGTTTTCCCTTTTTCCGAAGATGAATTTTATAGTGTTCTTTGTTGTTTCTTGAAGTTTTGAACATTCATAACCGAAATTATTCTTATGTAACTCAAATTCGTTATTAGGATTTGATTGTCAGTTTACTATACCTGAATGTATGTTAACTGCTATAAATTAAATCATTTGCTAAGGAAGCGAAGCAGATCCATAACATTTATTTCAAACTGTAACAAGCTTATCCAATTATTTTTATAAGGTGGAATGTTGCCAAAAAGAAAACGCTTTCATGCATCGCTGTGTCCCGTCTCGCGAATCAATCTAAATTCCATGGAAATAAATAAAACAAACAACGATCGTCCGACGAAAGCCATCAAACAGATTTCAACCGAAGCTTAGCGCGTCTCTTAATTATTTTGCGAAAATTATCTACCCAAGCTAACGCGTACCACGGCATTCAGAGCCTCATGAATTATACAATGATAACGCTGATGCTAAGCTCTAATGGACATCACTGATCCAGACGGTATACTTTGCTTCCGCGAATGCAAAACAACGGTCCGGAGAACATGCCAAGAACTTCTGGGACGAAATGGACCGTAACGTTGGAAGTGAAATAAATTGCTTTAGGCGCTGGGATACAATTTCTGGTCCGTTCTGTCTCTAAATCTTCTTCGTTTCATGAAAAACACCTGCGTGCAGCTGTGATAGAAAATGTTAATCTCCATTTGATGACTAGTTAGGAACCCCCTCCAAGTGATGGTCATATTATTGCCCAAGACTCTAATGACCTGGGGTCAAATGACGAGTAATACACAATAGCTAGAGCCCGTTCCAATTCCGGTGGGATATTGCAAGCCACCGCTATCATTATGCGCGACACAGGCAAAGGTCTGAAGGGAATGTTTTTGACACACGATTAGATCGGTGTTTAACTGCTGTTTGAAAGAGCAACAGAAGTTATGATGGGAAGGTGCATTCCTTTCGCTTTCGTAGATGCATAAACTGTTGCGTGCGTGCATCACCCCACGATCAGCGTCACGCACGCGATCGTTGCTGGTAAAGTGAGCAAGCTAAACAGACGATATGAGCCATGACCAATGAAAGCAACACATTGAAGGCGCCGAAAAATCACTTAACGAACGTTATAATTGTTCAGCTGTGCGGCGCTCGTCGTTCGATCGGTAAATTATAACGTGACACAGAAATTATTTACCAACAAACAAGGCGAAGTCGGTGAGCAATTAGTATTGTGTTTGATTAAGCATAAATGCTGTCATAGAAGCAACATATTTCAGTACGTTTTAATAATTCTTTTTCGTAAACCATCACAAAGCAATTGGAGCGAAATTTTCTCTAATAAACGAAAGCGCAACGGTATTGTTTGCTTTTTTATATGCATTGAACCGCAAACTGTATATATTGTATAGTAATATTTTATTCGGCTTAATATATAATTCTTAAGCAATTGTGACATTCCTAAAACTCATAAGCTAGTTTATAGAATAAGTGACTAACCTACCAGAGGTAAAATAGAAATTTGTTCGGGATTACAGTGTATTTCCATTTCGATTATAGATGTGCAATTATGAAATTTAAATTTTTCAGAAATTTTAAGTATGGCGACGTGTGTAAAAACTGTTTTTACAATAAATTTAATAACTTAAGCGTATCAGCGTGTACCACTCAGCATTGAACGTTCTTACGTAAAACCGGGCGCAAAGTATTAAACAATACGTGTTTCATGGACTGTATGTAAAGATGTAGCAATAAATGCTCTGGTAGATTGATGAAGAAGGTATAGAATAGTGAAAAAGGAGAGTTTGTGGCTGAATTAGGTGTACAACTTATTTCGTGAAATAACAACAGAACTGCTAAACTGAATTAACTGTGTTAAAGCGCGGTTTCCAATGCCCTGAACGTGTACATCTCATACAAAGCATGCTTTCCTGTGATTTCTCAGCTCTTTCGCTGTTAGCCTACAAGAGATCACTTTTATAGTTGTTAAATGACAGAGTTTCCGCAAAGGCTTTTTACAAACCCCATCTCCATTTCGATGCAGTACACTAAAGGTATGCTTAAGGTGTAGCTAACTCTAATTCTACCTGTTTTGGGACAACATCGTAAACTAAAGCAATCATAATCAAACCTTTAACGTTACGAGAGCGTGACGATGCTATGAGGTCTCACGTTTGAAGATGTCCGTAAGATATTTTACACTGTACCAGGTATTTTGAACATATAAAAAACGTGTAAGTGATGGTATCAAAAACCTTAAATCCAGAAACCAGCAAAACGGGGGCTTCTTTCTAACTTTCTAGTGTCACTTTCGTACGAACTCCATTGTACACTGTTCTAACACTTACCAGCACATAAGTAAGATAATCTCGTTCAACGTTTGATTCGGCAATACTTGATAAACATTGATAAGAAAAAGAATAATCAATACGTTTTGCCAATACCGGCGCAATGGTTGACGGGCGAAAAACAAGCGGAAGATGAAATCCACGATCGTCCGATCGATCGCTACTTTAGTTTAGAAGCGTTATAGTTGCTTTGGTGTCCAAGTCTTCATCATCTTCGTCCTGCAAATGAGACAAATGAATGTTACGATAACTTTCACGCTAACTCCCCTCTTCACTAGATAACTCACATCGAATCCGAAGCAGTTGCTCATGTTTTTCTCCAACTCTTCCTGGCTTATGGTAACGTCATAGCGTGATCGTTTCGCATTTTGAAGCGAAGACATCAGCATCTCCGTATCCTGCAAATCTGTCGAACAAAAGGAAGGACAGTTCAATCTGACGCCCGGATTTCGGTTCGGGGTTTTACTTACCTTCTGTGGAAAGAAGGAACTCATCGCCCGAACCGCCACTTTCCTGCTCGATCACAATCTCATGTTCATCGTCGACACCCTCGCCACCGTCCACCAGCACCAGATTGATGCCATCCATGTCGAGTGTAGGATCCGGTTGCGCTATGATTTCGACTGGTTCTTTCTTTACACTCCGCGTTACGCGGGATGATGTGGCTACAGCAGTAGCAGAAGCTGATGTCGTCGGTTTGGAACTTGTCTGCGGTAAAACCGTTGTTGCCTTACGTTTGGAAGCGGCTCTCTTCTTTGGTGTCTTATCGGCAGCTTTACTATCTTTATCCTGCAGCTGTATCACCTCCAACACCACGTACTGGCCATCCTCGTCCTCGACCGTTACCACATCACTCGTTTGAATCGGATTGGACGATTCTTCTTCCTCGTCCTCCTCAATCTCCTCCTCCTCCTCCTCGTCTTCTTCGTCCTCCTCCTCGTCTTCATCTTCCTCCCCTTCGTAGTCTTCTTCGCCCTTGTACATTTCATCCTCGAACGTGATCTGCACCTTCTTCTGGCGGCCTTCGCGCAAAGCTTCCAGTTCTTTGCTCATCGTCGAGTCGGGATCGTGCAGTGCCATGTGACGGATGAGGTTGCCCTTGTGCCGGAAGGATCGCGTACAGCTTGGACAGCAGTGTGTTTTCGCTTTCGGTGTCGGCGCAACGTAGTCCGGGTTGTGGTAGTAGTTGATGTGCCGTTTGAGCAGCTGCTTCTGCCGGAACGTCTGGGCACATTGATCACACTTGTAGGGTTTTTGATCCGTGTGCAGCAGCAGATGCGATTCCAGATGGCGCATCGATATTGAAGCGTACGGACAGTAGTCGCACCGGTAGCACTTTTCACCTTCGTGCGTTTTCGCGTGTATTTTGTAGCTGTACCGATCGGGGAAGGTGTTGTCGCAGCGCTTGCACTTGATCGGTTTGTCGGCCGTGTGTAAGTTCTGCACATGGATGCGTAGATCCGTCTTTCGACCGCAGGTCGTCGGACACAGTTTGCATTGGAAAACTGGCTTGTTGCCAACTGGAAGAACATAAAGGAAGCAAAAATAAGCAAAACGGACAGAGTAGAGCAGATCTTCCTCAGAAATTTTCTCACCTTGGTGTATCATTTTGTGGGCCTTCAGTGAATTGGACTGCGTGAACCGGGCAAAACAAACGTCACAGGAATAAGGCTTCTCACCGGTGTGGATACGCATGTGGCGCGTCAGCTTGAACTTGTCAGGCGATGCGTACGTACAGTGCGGACACTGGAACGGTTTTTCACCGGTATGCGTACGGATGTGACGCTTCAGCTTGCTCAACTCCACACTAGCGTAGTCACATTCCGTGCACTTGTGGGGCCGCTCGTGCGTGTGTCGATAGCGAATGTGACGGATCAGTTCGCCGGAAGTCGTGAAACAGTTGTCACAATGTTTGCACCGGTGCGGCTTAGTGCCCGTGTGCGTGTTAACGTGGTTTTGCAAGGAAGCCAGCGTTTTGAAGCCCCGCTCACATACCACACACTTGTGTGGTCGATCATCGGAGTGAGTTTTAAGATGCCGCGATAACAGGAATAGCTTGTTACTGGTGTAGTTACAGTAATTACACATGTACGTCGAACCAGAGCTCGATTGGCCACGCTTGCCACGCGTTTGGTTCTTCTTGCCGGGTTCTTGATCCGGCACTATGTAATCCGGATCATCGAAATCGTAAATCTCGTTATCCTTCGCTTGCTCCAGGTTCGTCTCGTCGGCATCGTTTACTACGATTGTGGATTTGTTGTCACCATCGTTCATTATAAGGACGTAGCTCACTTCTTCCTCAGTCTTTCCCTGGTCCACAGACAACGCGTCATATTCGTTCGGTCCATTTTCCACCGCCCTTAGTTCGGCGTCTTCACTGGCCTGAAAGTAGTAGTTGCCCTTCTGATCCACAAAGTAGCAACCACCTTCGTCATCATCTTCCATTCCCGCGGTCATAAGCTCCAGCTCATCGATGTCCAGCTTCTCCTGCTTGGCCTCCTTCAGCAGCAGCTGCATCGGTTCCTGCGGTACCCTTTTCTTGGTGTTTGTTTCCTGTTTGATGCGTTTTGCACTCATTTTATCACCTTGTACTTTTCCACTATCTGTAGAGTAATGAAGCTAAAAAAAAGAACGCAAAACGAATATCACTTAATGCGCTATGGTTTAACTTATCACACTAACTATATACAAGTCATAGGAGCAATTATACAATAAAAAATTTACATGAACTCTCAGGAAAACAACTTTTGGCTTTGCTTTGCCCCACTGTTGACAGACCATCAATTGTCCCGACGTGAAATTCGCATCATCCGTACCAGCGCCATATTCGATTATCCGTGGCTGCTCTGAAGTAATCAATTTTTTTATCGACCGTCAAACAAAAAAATCCAAGCCAATTGAATCGCCATTTTGGAAGAAAAAATCTACTGATGCATTGTAATTTTACTAATGCGATAAAACGCTCCTTCGTTTGCTTTCAGCAACAAATACAACGTCGGCCATAAAACACGATAATCCGGGTCGATTGGTTTGTTTACAGTTTTCCTTCGGAATTATCACGACTAGATGGAGCTTGGGTATACAAAGTAAAATTCCCATTTCTATCACCGTCGGCGCTGCTGCAACAACGGCGCGCTGTTGACGTTCTGTTGGTGCGAGGAGGCTATTTGATCAATACATTTTTAGCGACCGTAAAAACGAACACTGTACGCGACACTGGCTATATTCGGTGCAAACTCACTACCAGACACGTTTATCAACTATTTTAAAAGATCCTTTTACCTGTACGGATTGACTTGTATGCTCAACAATTTGTTAAAAATCTGCTGCGCCAGCAGAACAGCGACAATTCGATCGCTTCACTTTTGCCAACTACAGTTCGAGCAGCTGCTCGACCGTAATAAGGACCGTTTACACGATGCGGCATTCTACGCACACATATTGGAAAACAAGCTTCAATACTGAATCACAGAAAACGCGAAGCTATTTAAATATCAAACGACGAATGTTTTAACCAATATAATGTAGCGCTTCAGGGTTTTTTTTGCGATTTTAATTAGATCAGCTGCCATTTCTGGAGTGATTTGTAGCCGTTGATATCCGCTGCATATGCGGGGACTTTTCTCTTTTTTATTTTAATGCCGTTAATAAGAAAATAGAAAACACATTTTTCTGGCAAATAGTTTATTCTCAGCACGAAGCTTTCTATCGATTAATCGTGCAGCAGGAGATGGCGATTAGACAACAAATTGGGTATTCTACAATCAACTAACGAATAATTTACTTCATAAAATAACCCTACCATAGGAGACGCACAGTATATAATCCCGTACAAAAGACAAGAGCCTAGAAACTGTTAACTATCATAATAAAACACAGAAAACTGAGCACACGGTTATTGCCCCCTCGCCGCTTCAGTACGGAAAGATGAATACATTTGAAAGGATACACAAAACAAGGAGAATACAAAGTATGCAGAAAAAATTACCGAGAAGGACAAAACTAATGTAAAGTTTGGAACGGGGCTCAAGAAGCGGACCATTCATTGCGTCTTTCGCAACCGCTGCAATTGTTTTTATCCTCTATCTTCAGTATGTACAAGATGGCGATAGCGAACAATACGAACAACACGCATGTAACCCATTGGAAGCGATGATTCCGCATTGCCTGTACCTCCAGCCGATGCGTCGTATCGTTCAGATGTGAAATGGTTTGTTGCAGCAAAAGCATTTGCTTATCCCCGCTCATATTCCTCATGTTGTTGCCAGCATATGAACCACCCATCACACCGTACTGGTCGGGTGCGGCACTAATGTTCTCGGTAGCTTTTCCGAACATATGTTCGAGACCACTTTCATCAAAGTTTACGGGCAGCGCACACTTCAAACGGTGCAGCTCGACTGATGAATCCTTGGCGGTGATGTTCTAAAAATGTACCAAGCAAAGGGAATTATTCACCACGTCGATGGGAATGATGGTAAACTTCTAAAACAAATGCCAACCTTCCACAGATCGACAAGATTCCGCCGGCTGGTGGAATTCTCGTCCGTCAATCCGATGCACATCACCAAAAATTTTTCTCTATTGATTGTTTGTATTTGTTGACCATGCTGTAGTATTACACTTATCGTAACGCTTGACGATGGAGGCAAAAATCCTGTACTGGGACGAACGCGAAACTTTTCAGGAGCCGTAGTTTTCACCTGTAATAAAAAACGAGGAAAAACTACATTATTGGACGTTCATCGCGAACATATCGTGCAAACATTTACCTTGTACGACACATCCTTCGTGGCCACATTGGTGATTTCAACCGTGCCGACAAGTTCGGTGCCAGTTTTGGAGAATGTAATGGTGGTTTGGGGCTTTATCCGTAACATTTCCCCTGTAATCGGAACACAATAATAACAATCAGCACTTCTATCAGCAGGTTGTAGATAAAGAAGACCGGACGAAACACCTTGCGATAGAGCATAATCGTGACGCAAAGAGCAGCCACTGAACAACTTGCCAGTATGTCCATATCTATCTGTTTTTTTCATGTGATAATTTGAAACTTTAATGTAACTCTGTAATCATTCTAGTAATTGTACCCTATTGTTTCGTTCAATTAATAGGCATATTAAAGTATAAATGGATAGAAAATAATTATCGATAAGGTGGTTAATAAAAATATTAAATTATGTAATTTGCATATTGCTTTCTAATTAAATGCTGAACAAGTATTCAAACCTAGTCTACACTCCTGTTTCTCTTTATACTCCGTAGAGACCATCATGTTACGACTGAATTTTAAATCAATCACAATCGATTTTCTGCCAAACTGGACCGTGGTTGTTTGTTGCACTTGTTCCACCGCCCACTCATTCAAAATCCTTTCTGAGCGGAAGCCAAAAAATCTATTAACCGAAAATGTAACCGCCACTCGCATTACCTACCTTCATCACTGTGCTCCGGAAAATCGCTGTTCGCCTTTTCAAGCATTGGGGATTCTGGTGGGCTGAGGTTGGCAAAGTGAACCTGCGTGAGAGTGGATGGTACAGAGAACGGAACTTTATTAAAGTGTGTGCTGTGGATCAAATTAATGTTTATCTCTATATTGCTATCGCTGTTTTACTCGTTAGCTGCGAGGAAGTTCTATTCAAATTGCCGTACTCTTCGCACTGTACTGCAACACCCTAGTTTCACTCCAAATGCGGCTGCTTAATGATGGTTTGATGTACCCCTGCCGGTTTGTATACTGCAGTTGGCTTCCTTTCAGAGACCCGGGGATCTTTTTTTTCGAAGCTCCAAGACCCAATAAAGGGGAAAATTCACCGTTAGTGTTTTAAAAATAGCTTCAATCCTGAAGCTGCGCCTGTTTCTGCCAAGGAATTTCGTCCGCCAAACGACAGGTGTGTTAAGCATACAATTGTCGAGCGAGTGAATAGATCTCTTTTGTTTAACAATTGTTCACGGTGTCCGGGATTCCGATGAACAAGGTCACTAATAATAAAACACTAATTCTCACTCCTTGCGAATTCAACACTTGTTGCAATACTGGAGATTTCTTCTAGAGTTTGAGCAAAACCACTTCTGGAGTCGGTTTTTTCGGCACAGGCTACTGTTCGTGCGGCATTGAAAACTGAAGACACCCCTCCTTCACAAATCTATCGATTGCCTTCAACGGACCAGCAGCACCCGGGCTAACACTCGTGGAGTGGGAAAAGGTGTACAGTTGGTGTATCGCTGTATCGGTTCACGCGATCCTACGTTGCGGAAGTCCTTTTACACCTGTTTCTTGCGAGATTTGAGCAAATTTCAAGCCGTGTTTTACTCCGGAAAACGAACTTCGTTTGTGGTCTGTGTTTGTATCTGTTCCGCTGATATTCCAACTCAGTCGAAGTTGCGTTCCTTGCGTTTGACAGCTGGATTGGTTCACAACATTTCAAAGCCGACTTCAATAAGCAGGTGTTAACTAAAATTAATTACTTCTGATCAAGTTTGATTGATGATTTGTCTTTTAAAATTGAATATGAGCATTTACAAAATTTGTAACACCTCAAAAGCTTAATTGATGTTCTACCAGGGTTAAATCAACTGTGTTTAAAATTTGTCAATCCCTCGTAGTGAGGGATATAAACATGTTGAACTCATCAACACAACGATAAAAAGCTCTACGAAAGCTTTTCTGTTTGAATTTGGCGGTTACGAAAACATAGGTTTCAACTGACCGTTTTCAGTGGAAGCACTTCTGCTCGGTTTTGTTTTTGTTTCTACGTTCGTTAATCTTGCAGCTAATGGTTGAAATGCAAAATCATGCCATAAAACTTTCTTCACGGTTTTGCCAAATCATGCAACCATGCGAACATTAACCGCATTCAAATTCAATGATACTTTTCTCTTTGCTAAAACAACCATAAATACACCCCATGGTCGGAGGGAAACCAACATCAACAGAAACCGGTTCCATTTGTTGGTCACAAAATTTCTGCAAAATTGCAGCGTTCGGTTGCAACAAGTCTCCAACCGGTCGTCGCTCTTCCGTATCGTTCGCATCATGTAGGACGCAACGTGAATGGGCGCGTTGTACTTGCGTTGTGGGTCATGACTCGTACATCGGCAAGTGCAGATCATTACAGCAGAAAGGGAAAGGTGAATCTCGTCTTAAACCTTGCTTTTGCAGCGGGAAATTGAAATTGCATAATCTTCCATACGGTTCACATGCGACGCGGTCGGTAATAATTGTCACGATGTAATTGTAATAACGATGTCACGCAATGGATTACGCGTACCAAAGGTTTTCATTATAAATAATATCCGATAATTCTTGCGATGGATAACTATTTTCTAGGGAAAAGAAATATATCGCTAAAACTAAAATTACCCGAGCCATTGTATGGTGAAACCGTGGGCTTGCTGTCTGTAATCCAAAGAAACTGTGCTAAATTTCAGTTTTAAAATCCTTTCTAGCTATCACTCTACATAAGCATCCAACAGCACTTTTGATATCGGGCTTGCAACAACACACTCGGATATAAATGTAACAACACTTAGCACTTCGAACAAGATCACACCTGCCGACGACGCGTCTTTGGCGTTCACGTGCCTACAATTAAATAATGCGTTCAGGTGTCTGCTTGCCACAGCTGATTGGAGCTACCTTTTAAAACTTTGTGATTGTGTGAAACTTCTCAACATTTAGTAATACTGTGATCAATCAATTTCCTGACGGACGACGCTGCTGTTGGCACTTCGTAATGCTTTTGTTTTTTGGAGCGAATAGATTTATGTATTCTGTGCTTCACGAGCGTTTCGATCGAACCTAACGACGTAACTAATCAATATTTATTTTTGGAAAATTGAAAAAATAGTAAACGATAGGAGAAAGGTACGATGTGGAGTGTGGGTCTGTCGCTTATTTGGTAGGTCTTTCAATTCGGCAATCACCGTTGAGTCAATATGATAGCTGCGGAGAATTGTAGCTTTTCAAAGTGCTTCAGAATGTGCTAGGGACCGGCACAGAAGACGCCACCTTCAAGAACATTCCACTGTCTTTCTTTTAATCGATACGAAACGCGTCACATCACACACGAAACTGGCCGGCACGTGGGGGTGAATTGACGGGAAGTTTGATGATACTCGTTCGATACGTGTATTGTGCTTGCACATGGACCGGCCCCATGGGGAATGCGAATTGCTTTTGATGGTTCGATTCCAACTCGTTCCGTTGCCCCGGGTGAACTTTGTTGAACGATGTTCGCCCACTGCTACACTTAATTGCAACGAGGAAACAAAAGCGAACGCAAGGTGTATACGATGACGATTTTGAGGTCACTAGCAGCGTGCGGTCAATGGGCAAAAAATAATAAGCAGCCTTCCGACTCAGCACTGTATGCACACTCCAAACTGCATCCGTTTTCGCGCGCGCGTGTCTGTTACGATCGACGGCCGGTGAATTACTAAACCTTCTCCGCAAGTATCACTTTTAGCGCGAGCTCTTCAACCGTTTGCAGTTTCTTTTACTCGAAGTGTCTTGCCGCTGTCCCGTTCTGCTTCGGTCTTTCGACTGACGACGAATCACGATGGAGGGCAACACGCGTGAAGCAAACGTTGAAGGAGCAGAGTTGTTAAATAAATTGTTTTACCGGCTGCAACTCGCACGCAAGCGTAAAAGGTTTGCCGGGAGGTGGTTGCATTGAGAGGGGATTTGTTTTATATACAAAACCATATATACCGGGGAGCTTTCCGTCTTGCTAGAGCGAGAGTTGTGCTTGACGCTTTGGTATAATATGCCGACTAGCATTTTTGCCGGTAAAGTGGTTTGCTTCAATGACATGACCCGGTATATTGCCGTGGATAGAGATCTACGGATGAATAGTGCATTGCAAGACAAGCGCAATAAAATAGTTGAAACTTTAATTTTGTTTTGGCTTTGCTTTCATTCACATTGTTTCGTAAGCGTGGATATTATCCTTTCGGTTTCTTTATGAAGGATTTCCTGTTTTTTTTGTAACACTAATTTCAAAAGATAGGTAATCTTAAGTCATAGTTACTGTCTCATAAATTCAGCTAAATAGAATATTTATTTTTATGAGTTTTAAAAAAGAATAAAATGGATAATACGATCTCTAGGAATTTGTCTGTGAAACCTTAGATACTTATAATAGTGTACACATTATTGCTTAATGCGTGCCGAATTCATCTTCATAGAGCCGGTTCTGGTTCTACAGTACAAAAGACAAACTTTAGCGCTGCCAATGGAGGGAGAATACAACAACAGAAAGGTATCAGTAAAAGATTTTTACCATTTGATGTAAAGGATATATTGGAAATGTTCACCGTTACACCCGTTGGCGGATAGATATCCAAAAGAGAATGCCAATTTCCTTTATCATGCACATCCATTGTCCATACTGTTGGGCATTTAAGGAATGAATAAGCTTTAACAAAAACGATTAGATTTTTCCAACTTAAAACCCCCACAGAAACCAACCCATGCATTTTTATGTATAATTAAATCTCGCTTAAAGACGTTTTGTGATATAGTTTTAGATGATTTTCCCCGAGCCGTGGTGATGCATGTGATTTTCTTTGATAATCGGCAGCAGAAGCTCCCACAACAAGTATTTTAAAATAAAATAGCCCAACTCAACCATCAGTGGTCCAGTGCTTGAACAGTTCGTATTATTTTTAAGTTCATTCCTTGAAGCACTTTCGCACAGAACCATCCGTTAGTTGTTAGATCCTAGCATGGAACTGAATAAGCAGTAAAATTGAAAGCTTCTTACCTTCTTTGACAGGATTCCATCCTGCATACCGTTTTGCATTAACGGTAACTCCATCGATCTTCGCCTTTCCGGAATGAACTCAAACACGTAATCGTCCTTGCCACCCCAGCTCCGTGGCATGTTGTCATCGTCGATGTACTCGCGAATGTTTTTATTGCTGATGTTCCGTAACCGGTCGACAGCTTTGGCGGGCAGGAGTTTTTTGATGATTTGAAAGGTGGCTAAAAGTACGAACGCGGTCAGTCGGTTGGAGTGCTTCGGCACAACAGAATCCATTTACCATTCAGAATCCATGGAAGATCGTAGATGAGAATGTAGTTCAGAGAGCAGGGGTAGTAGTTTTTGAACGTGTTAATAATATACTTCGTGTAGTCCATATCGACATTACTCAGGCCGGCATCGGTAAGATCGAACACGATCGTCACTAGATCGTCGTTCGCTTCGCGAATTATCCGCTCGATCCAGTACAGGAAACACTTCTTTAGATCGTCCAAATTCCGTGTCCCCCGTACGTACATCTTCGATTTGAAGATGAACACCGTTTTGCCATCAACGTCACGTCCCCGTGGATACATCAGTGCATCGTGGATGTATTCCATGCGAATGTTATCCTCGCGAATGTCTAAACCACAAAATATAAAGATCGATAAGATATATTAACATCATTCGCATGTGGTTCTAACAATTGCACACTTACCGTTGATGCCCGAAGCTTTTCTCCATTCCATCGTTTCCCACAGCTGCTTCAACGATTCCTTCATGGATAGGTCATTGTTCTCCAGGAACTTTGTCAACCAACCGTCACCTTCAAAAACCCACTTCAAATCATGCTCGTGGAAGCCACCGACTGGGAGAAAAGGGGGGAGAGAGAGAAGTACAAGAGATGTAACCGGTATTACTTAAAAATTCAAATGAGATAAATAATTATTCAAATATCGCCATGAGCAAAAACTAAACTTGTCCCGCATGGAAGTGTGAAGGCGATTGACTTGAGCAGGTTCCATTGGAGATGGATAAGCCTTGAACTAGAGTTCTGTTGAATTCGTTCAGGGATATGCCGATGGATAGTATTTGAAGTGTGTAGATGAATTTGAATAGACGTTAAATGAGTAATGTGACCCGAATTAAGAAAGTTCGCAAACGAATCCAGAAACAAAATGAAAATAATTATTTTCAATCATCTTCAAAATTGAACTTTAAACTTGAAAGAAAACAGATCGCTGAATTGTTCCAGAATACGTTAGTAAAAAGCCTTAGAAATCAGATGTCTTTAGGCCTTTTTCACACTTTGACCACCAAAGATTCGACACAAATTCTGCCAGGCTACAAAAAGAAGCATGATAAAACAAAAATTAAAAGCGTAACCAATGTCAGCGTAAGATGAAAGACGGGCGCATCTTATCTAACTCCTCAACTGCGCTAAAGACCTTGAACGTCGTTCCATGCATATCGTAGGAGCGACGTCACCGAGTGGTCTGATGCTCACACTTGCTCCGGGTGTTCCCTCGAGCGTTTAACCGCATGTGTCTGTGTCACAAGCCGCGGGTGCGATTGTAACGGTTCGGTAGAGAAGTGCCAGCACCTAGTCTGGGGCATTGGGTCTTTTTACCGGGGACGACCTTGGACCCAAAACAGTGTCTATTCAGTGAACTATAAAACGGCGTCATCATTCAGGTGAAAGGGAAATAGTGGTGCGGCTGTGATGAAAAATTACAGCGATGTATTAATTTGCAACACACCCAACTCTGTGAGTGTGTGTGTGCATATGATGAGCAAATGCCCTGAGTAATGTGTGGTAAGGCGAAAAGATGCACAAGACAGGGACGACAAGGAAAATGTTTATGATGTTCATCAGCGAAGGTAAAGCTGATTTACCAACTGGAAAGCAAAAATGGCCAAGCAGTGAACATTTTTTTTAAACTAATTTGAAATAATTGAAATTAACAATAATTGTCCAATTTTGTTATTGTAAAAATATATCAAATTCCTAAAATCGAATTTCTTCAACTGTGTTTTGACTGTAACAGAGCAAATCTTAATAAAGCTTGTTATATTCCAATAAATATTTTAACTCCAAACTTATTCATTCATTCTTCAATGCATGCGCAACAGGTTGTGGTTCGACACCCACGGTAAAAAAGGAATATACGTACAACACATATCAACGACCTACTAGACTGTTATTAGCAATTTGATAACGCGATATCCCTGCAGGGTAAATAATGCAACAAGAAGTCACAATCTTGAAAGCATGCGTGTAAATATTTTTACATTTAAACGTTGTTAACATAGTAATGGAAGAAATTAAAAACTGCTAAATAACATGCATGGAGGTAAACTATCAACTAACAACTTTGATACGAATAATAATTGAAACATCAAACCAATCATCTTGAAAATTGAAGCCACGAGACAAAGAAAGAAACAAACGCACGTCATTATGGATTTCAGCTCCACAAAGGGACAAATAGAAACACCCTATCACGGCCTCGTCGTGAGTTGTTAATTTCTATTACATCGGTGAGATAACGGCCCAAACTGTGCTGAGTCACTTGGTGTGACCTCGCGACACGATTTCTTCGACATGATTCAAGGTAACATTGACACCGTTGACAATGTGCTGACAACTGTTGAGCAAGACGAATCCACTATCTATCTAACGAAATGAGTCCCACGTTAGTGCCGGTTAGTATACGCACTCGTAATCTTACCTGGAACTTTTGCTGCATCCTTTTCTAGTTTCTCCCTGAACAGCTGCCTCAGTTCGGCCACCTGTACCGGCGTCGGATTAAGAAACTCTGGTAATGGCATTTCGGATAGGTCACTTTGAGTATCTTCGTCACGTCACACGCACAAAGGCACTTGCAAAGGTAATCGCACTCAGGTAATTTAAACAAAGCACACCTAACTACCGACTTTTGGCACTGGACACTACACACTAGCTTAGTATCGACTATCGCAAATACACTAAGTGCTTTTCACGGTGGTGTAGAACTTTCTTCACTCAGGACGGTTGATTTTCTCTTTCCTACTATCACACTGGCTTGGGCAAGTTGTTAACATTGACTGTTCATAGCAACAGCTGGCCGTCACTGTAAACTTCACACGTTTACTATGGTCGATGTTTTCCGTGCACGACACGTTTTAACCACACTTTAGCTGGAAAACAAGCGCTTACTTTCGATTATTTTCGCCCGGTTTCTTTCTCTCCTGGCGTCCCGTTAAAAAGGGGTTAAGCTTCAATCAAACGACCCAATTGCCACTACACACAATAATAGGTCACCGTGGATGCTGTGGTTTGATGGTGGTGGGATTTGACATAGACGCCGCTTAGTATCGCTAGTTTATTGTGCCACGGTTTTTTTTCAACCCAGCGAAGGTCGCGATTGGGTGTTGCTATAGTTCGTTTCTTTTTCTCCGAGGGTTCAAAGATTTCATAATCATCTCCCATCAGCTAATGTTCCACGTCAAATCGAAAATCAATCGCCACACTACAGTTCGTACGGGTGTTCCGTTCCTTCGTGGATCGAATGCGTGTGTTTTTTTTTTACTCTCGACTTTTTGCTGTAAGTGTGAGTGTTAGATTTGCGTTCAACGGGGGCAACTGGATGAGCTTGATCGTTAATAATAGCTGTGTGTGCTCTTTGTTATTTCACAGGAACAGGTTTGTACGCTGCAGATCCGGACACCGAAACGCAGAGGAATACACTTGTACGATCGTCGTCACTTCGATGGAGGAAGTTGCTTTTTTTCTTTTCGTCAATGGCTATCTGATTGCTACGGGAGACATTTCTTCAGATAACCGTTAGAAACCCACCTGGAGGCTGACCGTGTAGTTGTTACCTTGGCGACAACCAAGCAGCACGATAGTTTAACACAACAACCCTAACGAAAACGTACACTGAGGCCGTTATCAGCCGTTGGCATGTACGCGGGTGTGTGACACGTGCGAATTTTCACACCCCGTAGGTGCTAAAGCTACACTTCGGAAGGCAGGCCAAAATTCCTCACTGCACTCACGTGCCGTGTGAGTGTGGAATTTGGAAGATCCTTCTGGTTGTACACTAATAACACAGCGACTAGGATAACAGCGCGAACCGGCACAGACAGACAACATCAAACGCGTCCGAACGCACACCGAAAACTGACTGTGGCGTGTGATCGCGGTGCCAAGCTTAGCTTTGACGTCTAGCTTGGATGGTATACTGTTTTATTTTTTTGGAGGGCCGTTCACCTAAGCCACGGCGTTATCTTTCACTCTCGCACTCTCGCAAACCACCACCGTTGGCTCTTTCCTAATGGAGCTCCGACCGTGGATACCGTCCGTCGTGATGGAGCAATGAATGCTGCTGTGTGTAGCAGCGCAACCGTGTGCCGCTTTTTTCGGCAACCGCGCGAGAGCAAGAGCATCGCGCAAAGAAAATTACAAACGTACGAAAAGGAACCATAAAACAGCGGTAGTAAACAAAAAAAAGATGCGTGGTTCAGGTGGGGAAATTTCCTCCGAAAGTTATGACGGTGGTAAGGAAATGGGGAAATGCAAAAAGATGAACGGTGCGAAACGAGAAGATACAAAAACACATGGAAAACGACAGGAAAATGTGGTTCATCGGTCGAGCATGTGCGTGACGCACGGAAACTATTTTTGCTTGGGAATTTGCCATTTGACATCGTGAAATTCATATGCTTTCATGCTATCAACAAAACATTCCAATGTTGAGGTATTCTCGTTTTAAATTAAAATCAAATTAGATCCTCACTAGTTTTCCTTAAAGTAAAACTATTTTTAGTTAAAGTGCTACACAATCGAATTCTCATGGTCATACTGCTTTAAACCCGACAAACAGCAGTATGGGACGTCGAAGTGAATAATGATATCACCGGTAATCACACCGATGCGATGCCTACGACGTACCAAGCGCGCAAACACGCAACCGGTCAGCTTATCAGCAAATAACCACGTGTGTTATCGTAGCGTTTCTTTCTAAGGCTGAGCTCGATAACGGCTCCAATATGCACACAGGGTGATATTGGGAACGGGAACCATTTTTGTCTGTTTTTCTTTTTCTTCAAAGGAAGAAAGACACCTGCAAGCGATTAAAACGGGACTGATGCGTTCTACGTGCGCAGCGTATGTTAGCGTAAATTAATCTAATGCACATCGTGGGTAACACGTTCACAACACCAGGTGCGCGGTACTTAGTCAGCATGAAATGGAAATTGTTAATTTTTTGTATGGTCAGATTTTTGAGATGAAATAAGGCATCATTAGGTGCCTCCCCACTGTGATTTGCGTCATATGGGTCAAGGGAGAAAAAAAATCGAAACCCTCCACAACAATGGCCACAACCTTTAAGATCTTATTTGCTGACCAATCCTTCAAACGATCGTCATTCGATCGCACTTTTGGAGCGTAAGTACGCAAATGGAGGGAACTTGCAACTACTAACACAACTCCCCATTCGTAAACACTCCAAGAAGCCATTAGAAACGATGATCGATGGCCGTTGTTTGGTTTGAGGATCATCTCATCGCCTCAAGATTCCACTTCCAATAGGCGATCTCTGTTCCGACCATGGCCTTGACGTACGTTCACCCCAGTTTGCCCTTGGTTTTGGTCAACCTTGAAGGTTGCATGTTGTATGTTGGGTTTTTGCATCAGCGATGGTCAGTTTTTCGTTGAAACAGGTTTTCGGTGAAGATGGCACCCCACACGGTAGTAAATTTCGTACCGAATACATCATCGATTTATCAATCGAAATCATCACTCCGGTATTGCTGCCGCAGGGCAACGTTGTGCAATTGGGTTTTATTTTGGGTCCCTCCACAAAGTCGCGCTATTTATGATGTACACACTGAGTAAGTACCAATGATCGAAGACGTTCGTGGCGATAAAAAGCTGCACTGCTTCGAGGACAAACTTTGCGCCAGAGGGAAGTGATTGCAAAGAAGCGTTTGCGAAGTTTGTAACGTCAATCAATACTATTCTTTTAATTTATCGTAGTACTACAATTAAGGGATGGATTCTAAAAGTGTAAAACGATGAGTTGATTGCGGGTGCTTCATAATAGCATTATGTCATTAAATTGATTGCGATGGATTGCTTATACAGCCGTGATGTTATTAAAGCAAGTCAATGGCATCTTATCAATCAGCCTCAGTATTACAAACAGTTTACAATAACTCAGAGCAATATGGCAAGCAAACAGAATGCATACGATAGAAATGCTTGTGGAAGGAAATGTTTTGCACAATCATAACCGGAAACAAATGCACCAAACAATAAACAAACTGCATATTGGAGATGATCTCATAGCATTGCGTGGAGATACACGTATTGTGGGTTCAAGTTTATTCTGGAGTGTCTCATTTCTAAGCAAAGAATTATGAACCGGTTATGACGAGGAATATATTACAAGATAGATAAGCAAGAAAGTGCGTTCAAGTTATGTTTTATGTATTTTCCATTAATGCTATAATTCTTTTCTGTTTTTCTACGTTTTATGTCCCCTTTACGGACCCTTACATTATGCAAACAGAAACGGCTAAAAAAATGGGGGTATCCGCAAAGGCACATGTCCCCTATTCTGGAGCATTTAGTTCCATTTGTATCCAGATGTTTTTCATTGCTTTATGGCATTTCGCTTGCACGCTTTCGTTTCGCGTTTGTGTTCCCCGTTCTCGTAGTCCTTCAAGGACTCCACTACAGCAAGGAAGCACATACTTGGAAGGAAACGTGTGTAGAAAATCGATGTTGACTTCCCTGAAATTTGGCGTGGTATCAAATTACTTTGCTGGCGTCAAAATATGGTAACCGAAGGTACGAAGAGTGTTTCTGGCTAGTTTAGCGGAATAGATAATCTTCAACACGTTTGGGAGGAGAAAGTGTGTAATTTAGGCTGTTTTAATCATATCCCTTCTGTTTCACAGTTTGTCTCCATAAGCCGGTCCCAGCAGCTAGTTGGTCAAGGTCACCTCTTGAGATGACTTTTCTCCCCACACTTCTCACCGGCGTTTCATCAGTTAGCTAACTCGCGTTTGTAAAGTTACACTGATTTCTTTTCCATTTTCCCATCCAAAATCACACACAGACACACACACGTACGCACTAGTTTCGCATTCAGGCCACACCGTTTGTAAATTTTCTCGTTAATCTTCTGTGGTGTGAACACACATTACAAATTACATACAATTAACTAGCGGTCGCGTTTTGTTACCACTGCCATAACACGAGCACACATCAACGCATCATCAACGCACCGAGGTAATTTCCCTAATTTAACACATTTCCTTCATCACGCCTAACTAACTTGCACCAATTTGGCTGGCGGAACAAACGCCGTAACACCGGGACCGTACCGCGATACACGCGCAGCCTGCTGCGACAGCGTGCGAGATGTAAATAATGTAAAGGCGTTCTCCGAGAACGCAGTTCGGGTACGCCATCTGATTGCACGCGCGTTCGCTCGCTGCGTATACCGTCCCGCACATTAGCAACGGTGGGTGGACATGAGCGTTTGACAGCGGTTCCATTTCCTCGAAATTGCTGTGGCGCGATTGTTTTTTTCTTTTCTCAATATACTTTTTCTACTGACAGACGACATGCTTTTGAAATTCCACAATTTGATTTCCTTTCGCATGTTTTTTTTGGTGCGAGAATTTATTCGTGCAAGTTGCCGCACCGTTGAAAAAGACATTCACCTGTCAACGGGCACGATTTTCCCGCAAGCGCTTTGCATCTCGCATCGTTGTTTTCCACCTTTCCTTGGGATTCGTTTTTCTCCGCACGACAGAACTACAATCGCACGAAAGGTGCACAGAGCCAGATGCAGTGATGATGCTGTAGCGAAACGTGTGAAGTATCTTCGCATCAGACAAGTGTCTCCAATAGTCGTGGCTACGATGTGCTCGGTAGTAACTGCATTCGTCTGGCTGTTGGTATAGAGCAAAATCTAATTTCTACAACCAAGTTCATCAGCCACACAATCACATCATGAAGTTTGCCGAACATCTGGCCGCCCACATAACGCCGGAATGGCGCAAGCAGTATATACAGTACGAGGTAAGTTTTACCGTCGCGTCTCGATGTACTCCAGGAAAAGTGATTCGATTCGGAAAAAAATATTCTTCACCGTTTGACCCATCCTGTGACCCTTGCCAGAATGTGATGGTGAAGTGAGTTGTGTTTGCGAGTGGAAGGTGATGGAAACATCATCGGTAATTCGACGTTTGCGCAGGCGCGAACTGTACTGTTTATGTTACATTCGGTGTCGATTCGGTTTTGTATGGATGGGAGATGCAACCATAAAAAAAACAACCAGCAAAAGTGCCCCAACCGTATGAATCGTATGTAAACAATGCTTGTCAGCTGTTCCCGCCAAGAATCCCGCGTGCGACAGTTTCCTCTCAATTGAATGGCAAAACCAAAACCAACAAAATCTTGGTCTAAATTTCGCTTTTTACGCAAATGTTATGGTCACCTGTTAAACGCGGCCAACTACGACTGGCTGTTGGAAAAAGTGGACAAGCAGAATGGCAAAAGAAACAGCAGGTTGTTGCGGCAGAAATTTGAATGGTTTTCGGCAGCGTGTCAAACACATGTTGCCGCAGCACGTTTTCCGGCGATCAATGACCCAAGTCACGGTTCTTTTATTTGTGTACGTCGAGTGAATGCTAATTTAGATACTTATGATTGGAAGCGTTGCTGAATAGAGAAGATTTAACCATAAATTGCTAATTTTAATTTTTTTTAAATAATCTCTTCAAACGCTTTCAGGAGATGAAGGCCCAACTGTATGCGGCCGTCGAACAGTCGCCGTCAGCCGAACTGGTCGATCCAGAAGTGCTGACGCGATACTTTGCCAAATTCGACGAGCAGTTTTTCCACTACTGTGATAGTGAACTTGCCAAAATCAACACCTTCTATTCTGGTAAGTGTGAACGATCAGTTCCTTCGCTGGAAGATCACCCGACAAACAATTTCTATTGCAGAAAAACTTGCCGAAGCAACGCGCAAATTTGCCAGCCTTCGGACGGAACTGAGCGAAACGCTCGAGATGGAAGAAAGCACCAAGAAAAAGAAGAAAGACAATCTACACAAGATGAAGAAAAACTTGCTCCGCAAGAAGAACGTATCCGTGCGCAAAATCCAGGAACTGAAGCTTGCATTTAGTGAATTCTATCTGAGCCTAATACTGCTCCAAAACTACCAAAACCTTAACTTTACCGGGTTCCGGAAGATCCTCAAGAAGCACGACAAGCTGCTGAACGTTGATTTTGGAGCACGGTGGCGTGCGGAACATGTCGAATCGGCACACTTCTACGTGAACAAGGACATCGATCGGTTGATTCACGAAACGGAAAACATCGTGACGAACGAGATCGAAGGCGGTGATCGGCAGCGGGCCATGAAGCGGCTCCGAGTACCACCGCTCGGTGAGCAACAGAGTCCGTGGACCACGTTTAAGGTGGGCCTGTTTTCCGGGTCACTCATCGTGCTGTGTGTGGCCGTCGTCCTGTCT
Organism: Anopheles minimus; assembly: GCA_000349025.1. Taxonomy (NCBI): domain Eukaryota; kingdom Metazoa; phylum Arthropoda; class Insecta; order Diptera; family Culicidae; genus Anopheles; species Anopheles minimus. Next base: position 7,247,729 of record KB663721.1, read on the forward strand.
GGGATGTTTCGGATGCGACGCGATGATTGGATCGTTGCTTTCCGGCTATTCCGTGGCCCACTGCTGATTGTGGAGTTTATGTTTCTGTGGGGCATCAACGTGTACGGGTGGCGTTCGTCCGGCGTTAACCACGTGCTCATCTTTGAGCTGGATCCACGCAACCATCTGTCCGAGCAGCACATCATGGAGCTGGCATCCATTTTCGGTGTCATCTGGACGATGAGTGTGCTGGGGTATCTGTATGCCGATGCACTGGCTATACCGGCGTACTTAAGCCCGCTGATTCTGTACGTATTGCTGGCGGGATTTCTCCTGAACCCAACGAAAACCTTCCGCCACGAGGCACGCTTCTGGACGTTGCGCATCTTAAGCCGCATCGTGTTGGCACCGTTCTTCTACGTGAACTTTGCCGATTTCTGGCTGGCGGATCAGTTGAACAGTATTGTGCCGGCCTTTCTGGATCTGCAGTACTTCATTTGCTTCTTCTCGACGATCAGCAACTGGAGCTATGCGGAGGATCCGAATCAGTGTATCAATAACTCACTTTGGATAAGGCCGGTCGTCGCGATGCTACCGGCCTGGTTCCGAATGGCACAGTGTTTGCGCCGGTTTCGTGATACACGAGATGCTCATCCACATTTAGCGAATGCGCTCAAGTATTCGACATCATTTTTTGTGGTGATTTTCTCCTCCATCACGCAGGCCACCCGGGATCAGTACGCGAAGAGTTCGGACAATCCGTGGTTTTATCTGTGGATACTGGCATCGATTGTGTCGTCCTGTTACGCGTACACCTGGGACATCAAGATGGATTGGGGTCTGTTTGACTCCAAGTCGAGTGATAACAAGTTTTTGCGCGATGAAGTCGTCTATGGATCGAACGTGAGTGGTGCAGGTGTTGTAGGACATTCATGCACAGTACTAATTTGCCTCACATCTTTATCTTCCTCTCCAGTGGTTCTATTACTTCTCCATCGTCGAGGATCTCATATTGCGCTTTGGATGGACGCTTTCCATGAGTCTGATCGAGATGGGATACATTGATCGCGAAATTATCGTATCGATTCTTAGCCCGCTCGAGGTGTTTCGGCGCTTTATCTGGAACTACTTCCGGCTGGAGAACGAACATCTCAACAATTGCGGTAATTTCCGTGCCGTGCGTGACATTTCCGTTGCTCCAATGGATTGCTCCGATCAGGTAGATACAGCTACGATCAGGTGCGTTCTATTGTAATTCAATTACACTTTCTTTCAGACTACCATACTGCGTATGATGGACGAGGAGGATGGCGTACGGAATCGACGCACGGTCAAAAAGCTGGCAAACAAGAAAAAGTCCGAACAGCGTCTACTACTCCGGGAGGCTGAATCGACGGAAGATCTGGACATGTAACGTGGCGCTTCCTTTATAATGTTCTTTGCGTTTTATGTGGTATTCAACGCGGTGGCGCATGTGAGCCGTGTCTGTTGCGAGCTTTGTTTCATGGTTGTATTTCTTTCGTCCTATATTCGCCAGTTTGTATCGTTCCCGTTGATCATTCAGCACACACGAGGATCACATCACGTTCGGAGTCCACGCTTATGGATGGTTTAGATTGCGGCCATGCTTGTCCTACCATTTCATGCTTCATATCGTTTTGTTGAGAGGGAATTGTTTTTTTTTGTGTTATTTTCATAATTGAAGTACTTAGAATTCATACTTAAAGTAGCTGTGCATTTTATGTTATCATATCAGCTTAGTATCAAACGAGCCATATTGCGCTTTTACGATCGTAGTTTGAATCATTCATCAGTAGATTGTTACGTGTTTGCTTTGTAGGAACATATAGTGTCGTTGATCATACATCTCGACGTAACTGTTTGTCAGTATCAGTACTCCTTATTCTGGAGACTAGACGCCTTTGTTGTCATGTGAATGTCAATCAATCCGATCCGTAGTACATCCTATCGAACATAACAAACCTGTGTGGAGAACGCTGGAACTTAACATCCCGGATACTAAATTTACTACTATTTTTACTATTTCCTCACTGATGAAATCTTCTCTTTTTCTTTACCTGAACGTGCTGGTGTGTTTGTGTTCCGTTTTTTTCTATCTCTGAATCCACAGCAGTGACAGTCCTAAAAGGCGGGTCCAGTGGGAAATTTAACGAATTGGCAAACAGGTGTGTGAAGGATTCGTTTTCCCTGACGCACCTGAACCAATGCCTATAGACAAATGATGGGCATGAATTTCGCACCACCACGACGGAACAATTGGCTGAGATAAATTGTAGCAAATGTCGCCAAATTATACGACTTGACCCGCATTGCAGGAAGTTAACTATAGTTTACAACGACTATTTAAATTGCTGTCTAAACCAAGAATTAATCAAGTGTACGATGGTACACATAGCTGAAACGTATCAGTTTTGTTTTTAGTGTACTAGTGGATTAGATGCTCATACTTGTACAATTTGAAAATCAAACATGAAATAAGAAAGTAAATGTTGTTAGCACGCAGAAGCTAATTGTAATATTTTTGATGAATAAAAATGTATGGAAATGTTAAACAGTTGAGTGGAGTTTTTATCAAATACAGGAAATCTTTTTCGATTCCACCGGAAGAAAACTATTTAACGGCACATTTAAATCGAACGAGTAGAAATACCCTAGAACGACCATATTGTTCAACCATGGTGGAGCTGTCACCAACTTATCGTTTGTGACAGCTAAGCGGTAAGAAAAAAGACAGAAAGAAAAGTGCAAAAAGTGGTATTTTCGATAACACGAAAAGTTTGTCGTAACACCAGGTTTTCACCATAGCAGCGTAGAGTGCCCAAAAAGGGGAAACGGAGTAATGGCCTCGCTGTTGAAACTGTCCACGGCTGTGCGGCGCCAAACGTTGCTGGCCGGAAGCCGTGCCGGATCGACGTATGCGGCCGCATTCCGCACCGCTCTCTCGAACGAACCAGCCACCGAGGTAACCACACTGGACAGTGGACTGCGCGTAGCGAGCGAATCCGTTCCGTCGCAGGTGGCCACGGTTGGTCTCTTCATCGATGCCGGTGCCCGTTACGAGGACAAACACAGCAACGGTACGGCAAACTTTTTCGAACATCTAGCGTTTAAGGGAACGACCAAACGATCACAGTCGGCGCTGGAACAGGAGGTGGAAAGTATGGGCGCGGAGCTGGATGCGAATACCGGTCGCGACCAGACGTCCTTTACTGCCCGTTGCTTCTCGAAGGATGTTCCGAAGCTGGTTGAAATCCTGGCCGATGTCGTGCAGAACCCCCGGCTGGAGGATGCGGACGTGAAGCGTGCGCGCGAAGTTATCCTGGGCGAGATCGAACAGGTGGATGCTGGCAATCTGCGTGAGGTCGTGTTCGACCATCTGCACTCCACCGCTTTCCAGGGCACGTCGCTCGGTAACTCCGTATGGGGCCCAAGCAGCAACATCCGTTCGATCAAGGCCGACGATGTGCGGGGTTACGTCAATTCGCATTACAAAGCCCCACGGATGGTGCTGGCAGCGGCCGGTGATGTTCGCCAGTCGGAGCTGGAGAAGCTGGCGGAGAAGTATCTCGGCAAGGTGGAATCGACGTTTGATGGAAAGCCACCGCAACTGTCTGCTGTTCGTTTCACCGGTTCGGAGGTGCGCGTTCGTGACGATTCCATCCCCTTGGCCCATGTCGCTGTGGCCGTGGAGGGATGTGGTGTGTCCGGCTCGGACGCTGTCGCACTGTCCGTCGCAAGTGCATTGATCGGCACATGGGATCGTACGTTCGGAGGCGGTGTGAACAATGCCTCGAAACTGGCCGTCGCATCGGCACACGATAAGCTGTGCCACAATTTCGAGTCCTTCAATCTGAACTACCGCGATACGGGCCTGTGGGGCATCTACTTCGAGTGCGACCCGCTGCAGTGTGAGGACATGTTGTTCAACGTGCAGAATGAATGGATGCGTCTGTGCACGATGGTCACCGATGGAGAGGTGGAGCGTGCCAAGCGGCAGCTGAAGACCAAGCTGTTGGCCCAACTCGAAGGACCGCAATCGATCTGCGAGGACATCGGTCGCCAGGTGCTGCATCTCGGACGCCGCGAACCGCTGCACGATTTGGAGCGTCGCATTGAGAATGTGACGGCGTCGAACGTGCGTGACGTTGCCATGCGCTACATCTTCGACCGTTGCCCAGCCGTTGCCGCCGTTGGACCGGTAGAGAACCTGCCCGACTACATGCGTATCCGCTCGTCCATGTACTGGACTCGGCTGTAAGCGGAATTCTAGATTTCCCTTCAGCTAAATTCTTGCAACAAAGCGTTATCATGTAGCAGTCAAGTAAAATGTATGTGTTATCGGTAAAAAAAAACCAAAGTGAGATTATTTTATAGTAAGAAAAGGCATTCGAAAAATGTGTGAAATTTAAATTGAAAATAGAAATCCGTTCAAAATGTTCATCGCCCTTCAGAAACGTCACGACAATGTTATTTCTAGCTGTCATGCACAGTTGTCAAATCGTCCGAAACGTCAGTTCAGTCATTACGAAGCATTTTGCGTCTGGCATATTATTGCTATTTTTCGTCGAAACGATTTGGATTGTACAAGCGTACAATTGTTGTTTTTATGCAATCCTGCGAATACTGTCGTTAGTTTCAAACCATCTAACAAGAGGTAAGACATGGCCGTAGAATTGGGTGGTTCTTTTTGCTGACGATTTACAACTCATTTCACGTTGTTCACCGTAGCCCACTACCACCCGTGGAAGGATAAAAACATTCGCAACAAAGCAATCCGGATCGAAATCAGGCACTGCCTTCAGTAACAGCGGCAAGATGGTGCTGGAAAGTACAATGGTTTGTTTCGATAACAGTGATTACCAGCGGAATGGAGATTACTTTCCGACTCGGCTGAATGCCCAGAAGGACGGTGTGAATCTGGTCTGTTTGTCGAAGGTGCGTTCCAACCCGGAGAACAATGTTGGGTTGATGACGCTTTCCAACACAACGGAGGTTTTGGCCACGCTGACCAGTGACGTTGGTCGCATCCTGTCCAAGCTACACCTGGTCAATCCGAACGGCAACATTAATCTGATGACGGGGCTGCGTATCGCACATTTGGTACTGAAGCACCGTCAGGGCAAGAACCACAAGATGCGCATAGTGGTGTTTGTAGGATCGCCGGTAGAACACGACGAAGGCGAACTGGTGAAACTGGCCAAAAAGCTCAAGAAGGAAAAAGTAAACGTGGATATTGTCAGTTTCGGCGATCACCAGAAGAACAACGACACGTTCACTTCGTTTATCAACGTGCTGAATGGTAAGGACGGTACCGGGTCCCATTTGGTTTGTGTTCCGCGCGGTTCCGTATTCTCCGAGGCGCTCATTTCATCGCCGATCATACAGGGCGAGGATGGTAGCGGTGGAGCCGGTTTGGGTGGTGCCGGGTTTGAGTTTGGAGTCGATCCGAACGAAGATCCCGAACTGGCCCTGGCATTGCGTGTGTCGATGGAAGAACAGCGACTCCGTCAGGAAGAGGAACAGCGTCGCGCTACGGCCAACAGTGCGGCAGATGGTACGGCTGCCGTTGGTGGAGACAAAGAAGCGTCCGGTGCGGCAGCGGGAACAGCCGGTGCATCGTCTAGTGCCGGTGCAGCAGCACGTGCCGCCGGTTCGGAACCGCACGCCGAGGAAGCAATGCTGGAACGGGCGCTGGCTCTGTCGACGGGTGAAATCATGCCGACCGATGATTCGATGCCGGACTTTGCGAATATGACGGAAGAGGAGCAAATCGCGTTCGCTATGCAGATGTCTATGCAGGACGCTCAGGAACCAATCTCGCAGCCAGCTAAACGGCAGAAGCAAGAGAAGGACACACCGATGGAAGTGGATGTGGAAGATATCGAGATCGTCGGTGTGTCACCCGAATACTTGATGAGCGTGCTGGAGAACCTTCCTGGGGTTGATCCACAGTCAGAAGCGGTACGCAATGCGGTCGGTTCGCTGAACAAGGATAGCAGCAAGAAATCACAGTCCGACAGTAAGGATAGCAAGGATGATGAGAGCAAAAAGTAAGAAGGTTTACAGCCCCCGGGTCGCGTTTGCTTTCTTCATGTCGTTTTTTTTTGTTTGATTACACATTCGGAAGAAGCTGGAAGGAAATGTCCCGCATGTGGAAAGTACTAAATTACTTGATAAGATTAAACCACATCTGTGTGTGTGTAATTCCTTGCGTCTTGCTCTTCAAATCGCTTTGTAAAACCATATGTTTTGAACCTAACAGCCGATGCGATATCATAGAATATCTACTGTACTGAAATGAAAACAGGAATTACCTACAATTCACCCTGGTGGAGCGTGTTTTATTCAGATGAGAAAAATTAAACTCTGAATTTGCTGTTTCAAAGCATTTATTACTCTTAATAGTTGCGAAGGTATTAAAGCAAATGTTTCAATGTAAATACAATTGAAACAAACGAACAATCCAAGCTCAGTTGAGAGGAATGTTCATCTTGGCACTTTCCTGCCGTACAGCGTTGATAAAATCGTGATTAATCAGAAACACAAAGCGTAGGTTCGAAATCTGAAAGACAACAAAATATGATTAAATGTTGCACTACTACTCTCTCTTACTCGCTACTTACCTCAATAACACAGTTGTCGTTGAGACGTGTTTTGTGGCCACAGAGCAGTGGACGTCCATCGATGTACAGCGGTCGTTTACCTTCATTCGTGATGAAGAAATCCCCATTACTCCGGAGCTTAATCGATCCCTGCTTGCGTGACACTTTGCAGGCTGGTCCTTCTAGTGACAGATCCACATCCACCGTACTGTCCTTGGTCGAGCGCCCGAGGACGATCTCTTGCGAGCGCATCAAGAACCGAACCATACGACCCCGAATAGCGGCAAGCGTTTGGTTGTCGAAATCGGGCGAAAAGCCAATTCCCGTCAGCGAGTCAACGAGAACGCTCCAACGGTTCAGCTCGTTCTCCAGGTGGCGTATTTCCTTCTTGCTTTTCCGATCGGCCAATGCGAGTTCCGTTTCGAGCGCTTCATCGCGTGGATCGCCCAGCTCGGCATCGTTCATCAGATCTTCCGCATCGGAGAAGCTGAGGATGTTATCGGTTTTCGGCAGCGACTGTACGGGTTGGTCCGGCAGTAGCGAGTACTGCTTCATCAGCTGCCAATGGTTAAGCAGGTTTTTAGCGGTACGCGAATGGTAAAACACGGACGAGTTCTTGTTCAGCAATTCCTGGAACGTTTCAAGAGTCGGCACCTCGTTTGATTTAATCGTTCCGAGCAACTCTTCTTCGGCCACGGAAAAGAGCGCTTTGCTCTGTACGCTTTCCACCAGCTCCGGATGCATGTTGCGCATGGCCGATACGGCAACCCGTGAGATGGACTCGTCGAACATCAACGAACACCAGCGCGTTTGCATTTCCTGGATCGTGAACTTGCACGAAAACTTGGTGCCCCGGTGAACCGTACGCAAATCGTTCGTCTGCAGGATACCGGTTATTAGGGCCAAATCATCCATCGGTTTCCAGCGGCCAAGATCTTTGGCGGCGACCTGCTGGGAAGCGCTCTTCTTTTTCGTTCTTTTGCTGTTCTTTAGCGCGCGCTTTTTATCGTTTACTGATGCATTCGAGTTCAGCTGCTGCATAATGCTGGTGGCCGGATTGGGTGTCGGCGGTGGTGGTAAAGTAACCGTGGGTGTTGGAGGTGCTGGCGGTATTACCGCAACCGGAAGTGGTGTTTGCACGATAACGGGAGCCGGCTGTATTGTTGGTTCGGCGATGATTGTTGGTGAACTGATCGGTCCGGTGGTACTGGGTCCGGGTGAACCAACCGTACTCTGACCTGGCACGGGTCCCAGTGGTGTCATCGACTGGGACAGTGTACGGGATCTTCCGCCGACATTTTTTATCTGCTGAATCGGTGTGCTGCTCATGCTAAACTCAACTATTTCATCATCAAAACGCTTCCGTTTGATCGATCTGGAGGAGCTGCAGAAGAAAATCATAAATAGGAGTGGTTCAATCGATGCGACCTCCCAATGTTCGATGCATCCTTCACATTTACTCACCTACGTCGCTTTTGATCATTCGCCAAATCAGCGGCACTAACTGGGGTGGCACACTCCACTACTGTTTCCGTTTTAATGGATGTATTTGCATCCATTTTGAATCGAAATGATGTAAAATTCCGATAAAACACAAGCGCGTCACAAAGCAAAGCCAAACAATTGGCGTTGTTATTTATTTCCTCACCATTTGACGTTTCACTCAGCAATTGTGCTGAATGTTTCGGTACGGTAAAAAAATCAAGCAGCAACTGTCAAAACGGTCAATGTTTACATTCAGCAGGCAAAATTACCACGAAGGGTTGCAATTTTTAGTATTGAATTTGCGTGGAAAAAGTGTCTAGAGCAACTGTGAAACAATGGTTGAACCGACAGAGCATTTGTTGGCCCTCAAAGGTAACGATCTTAAAGTTGTACTTACCAGAAAACACGGATAATGTGTTCGAATCCGTTTTTTTTCCAGTGATGCGCCTCACTCGGCCCACTTTGATCAGCCCACAGATATTGACGGCCGAACCGAAGGATGTACCACAGTATTCGTTCCAAAAGATTCTACACAGCGATGCCACGTCGGTTGCTGGCTGTGAAACGATTTCCGCTGGACAGTTTATGCTTTTGCCGCAAAGCTTCGGCAGCATCTATCTCGGGGAAACTTTCTCGAGCTACGTGTGCGTTCACAACTGTCGGGCACATCCCGTCTCGAACGTGTCGGTGAAGGCCGATCTGCAGTCGAACAACAGTCGCGTTAGTCTTCCGATACACGCGGACAAGACGGGCCCGGTCACGTTGAATCCGGAAGAAACGCTGGACGATGTTATTCATCATGAAGTGAAAGAAATCGGAACACACATGTAAGTGACGATGAGGAGCATATCGTATGAAGCGATTTCCTTTCTAACAGTTTGTTCCCTTTTCTCATTGCAGATTGGTCTGCGAGGTTTCGTACATGACACCGGCTGGATTAGAAACGTCGTTTCGTAAGTTCTTCAAATTTCAGGTGGTTAAACCGCTGGATGTGAAGACAAAGTTTTACAACGCCGAAACGGACGACGTATATCTGGAGGCACAGATACAAAACATCACTGTCGGACCGATTTGTCTCGAAAAGGTCGAGCTCGAAAGTTCGGAACAGTATACAGTCATTTCGTTGAACGCACTACCGTCCGGGGAGTCGGTGTTTTCCTCAAAAACGATGCTTCAACCCCAGAACAGTTGTCAGTTTCTGTACTGTATTCGACCCATTACGGAGATTGCACGCGATCCAAGTGCGTTGAAGGCGGCAAACAATATAGGCAAGCTGGACATTGTATGGCGTTCCAATCTGGGTGAAAGAGGTCGCTTGCAGACCAGTCAACTACAGCGCTGTGTAAGAATATCACCATAACAACACGTTTGTTCCTCACTAAACTTCTGCTAATTCCTTTTTTCTTCATCAACATAGGCGCTGGAATACAGTGATCTCCGGTTGAATGTGATCGAAGCCAACAGTACTGTGCGAATTGGTGAGGGATTTAACTTCCGATGTCGCGTCACAAACACTAGCGAGCGATCGATGGATTTGCTGATGAGTCTCAACACGAAGGCTAAACCGGGTTGTGGCTACACCGGTGTGACTGAGTTTGCGCTCGGTGCGATCGAACCAGGTCAGATGAAAGAATTCCCATTGACCGTGTGTCCGGTACGATTGGGATTGATTGTGATTTCTGCGCTACAGCTAACGGACGTGTTCACGAAGCGCAAGTATGAGTTCGATAACTTTCTGCAGGTGTTTGTTGTGGACGAGGATTATCGGGAGGATAGCTTCCAGCTGGATAAGTACGTTCGGTACGGGATCGCTAGCACCACCAACAAAAACATTCCACAAACCGTATAGATTCACACAGATGTGTAGCTACAAAACGAAAAGCGAGATGCAATATGTATAAATACATTACACTTAGGTATGAAAACACTGAACGGAGGCCGGGAAGCGACATTCAGGTCAAACGTTCCGTGCACTTTTGGAATTTGGATCGCGATGTCACTTATTTATTAGAAATATAGAACAACATTACCACGAGATTCGGATGCAATTGGTCTTTTGTTTTACTTTGTTGTTACGTCTCATCGAAAGCTCGGCATGTCCGAAAAAAGAATGATGGCGGTGAGGTGTAGCACTCGTATCCTTGGAAGAGCGGCAATCTATTTGCCCATACGCTGGATGGACCACTCTTGCTGGCACAGGGGGCACCTATTGTTCTGCTTTATCCACAGTGACATGCAACAGTGATGGAAGGAATGATTGCATTCACCCCACACGACAACACAGTCCTGGCGGCCGAGTGTGTCCTTTTTGCTTTCCGCCTGGCAACGAAGGCAAGCATCTGGAAGGTGAAAAGAACATAGAAAAGAGAAGGAATTGAAATAATGCGTGATCGTAAGTGAGAAGTTGTTCATTTATGGGGAAAATGTCGGTCGATAAATACAATGTTGCAGTAAAGCTAAAACGCTAATTTGAATGAAAGATCACGGGCGCTGAACGGACACGATTTAGCATCGTGCATTAACACATTTAGCATTAACACAACGAAGGATTGCGATCGATATTTAGCCCATTTGGCCTGCCGGACTATAATTGATTGTTGGCCATTAAACTTTTGAAATAATTGAATTAGAAATCAGTAGATAATATATTTATTTCATTCAAAAAAGGAAGGCTCAGTTATGTTTCATTTGACCAAAATCGCCTCATTCCGCTTAAGTTGACAATTGTTTCCTCTCTCAACAATACAACGAACGAATACAATGCGTTGCATGAGAAGCATCCGGAATGACGCAAATCCGTATTAAAATCAAATAATTTGTTTACACGATTTCATCTCCCGCGTTGGCGCAACTGCTGTAAAAGAAATGCCTTTCAAGCGACAAATAAAAAGGAACAGCCAAACGCTAAACCATGATCAAGTAATTTGCTAGTGGATTGCGCAATCTATAGCCACAAAATGAAATACAAATTACGCGTATACCACCATCGAAAGCAAGAAACTAAAACAAAAAAGACACACACATAATGAAGGGTGAATACAACAACAGTCCATTCATTCATATTGATTCACTTCATTCATTCGGAAGCGATTGGTGGGCGGCGTCATTGTTATTGCCGGCATGCAAGCGTGTAAGTGTGTATGTTTTCGGTGCTGATTAATAATGTCCGCGTATGCATGACGCAAACAATTCGCCATGTTTCGCAACTGATCGATCGCCATTTTGGAGGGCTGGAGTGAAGGTGCAATCGGATCGATGTTTTAATTGATTTTTCGTTGAAATAAAAGCTCAGAATGTACCGGATGTAGATGACATTATCGGATCCGTGTTGTACGTGCGGTTACAGGAAGTGTAACTAATAAGTGGAATTCGATCGGCAATAGGTGGAAATTCCTAAAACAATCGTGATTTGTAGACCCGGACATAGAGATGCATTTTGATAGATGAGTATTACATTAGCTGGAATTTTGCATCAATTATTTTACGTTATGTTTCGTAGTTTTTATTGTAGAAGAAAATTTGGAATGGTTTCTTTTTGACCTTAAATAAATTAATGTTGCTTTTGTATTTGAATGCCATTTCTATAACTTAACGATCGGAGTGACTAACTCTATCGTTCTCAAGTGGCGACAGTTGTAAACGTGCCATTTGTAACGTGAACCTCAATTCGATACATGCAACTTTCCTTTTCTTTCCCACCTGCTCACCCCGGGGCCATAATTTGCGGATTCGATTCTTCCCCCCCAAAAGGGCCTCAATTGGCAATTTACTGAACGGGGGCACGGCTCGACTGCTTACAACGTCCAGAACACTACAACATATCGACACTGATCGAACCAATTGGCGCTGGATGTGGAACGTACGACGATCGGTACGTGTGGCGCCACACGTTTTCTCCGTTCACGAGCCGAGGGCGATTTTTCGCGCCAATTGACCAAATCATATCAGAACGTAACGACGTTCGCTGATCGATATCGATTGATAAAACTGCGTCATAACGACATTTCACTGCGTTGTTAGTGACATTGGTGCGTTTTTTGTTTGTTTCACTCTCAACCTAACATTGTCGTCGTTCATCAGTACCCATTAGTGGGATGTAGGGAAAGAAAGGGAAAGGAGGGAAGGGGAGAAAAAATATCAAATCAATGTTCGACCACAGCCCGCGACATTATATCAACGACGATATTTTGGGGGACTGGCGTCAGCGATAATTGGCAGACACTTGGGTCTTGTTCTTGGACTTTGGACATCTTCAGTGAGGATGGTCGTAAATCACAAACAATATGCGAATGTTCCGAAACGGTATGGTAATATAGATTAATGTTATGAAGTAATTGACACATTTTGCGCTTTAAAATATGAAAAAATATTTTGCTCAACCTATTTGCGTATATATAGTTTAGATAGCAAATTATTTTCACTCCGTTTTTGAATAACAATAACAAACAAAAATCGCAAAACATCCTGGGTGGGCGACAAAACATCCGTAATATTGTACTCTATTTTTACGGCCCGATACACGTCGAAAAACAATTTCACGGCCAAATATTTCCGGGTCCAATGTGTTTCAAATGCACCCTACGCAATCAGGTTGAAGGACTTCCAATTCGTGCTCGTGTGCGTTCCCTTTCCCAAATATGTTGTTATTTTTCCACTTTACAACAATCCTAAAGATGCAGGTCGTTCCATCAGTGTGACGTTCCGGAAAGAAGTTATTCTCCTTGATGGTACGCTTCAGTTCCGTTAGCTGTGTACACGTTTGATCCTTTTTTATTTTGAAAAAAACTTTATAAAACAGCGTAAAGTTTTAAACACGCAAATCCGCAACCCATGAGCATACATTCATGGCCATAAAGTATAAAAAACAGAATCAAAATCAATCCAAAATGAATCGAAACAAACAGAAACTGAAGCCAATAAAAGCAACCGACTGTGGCGGGAACGGTTCACGGATCATTCACCGACAAAAGTGCGCAAAAAGCCACAATTGCTGCGAACTGGGTGCAATTACGCTTACGCCGAACACTGACAGGTGACGCGGGGCGCGCGTATGTTTGTGTGGCTGCGAAGACGCAAACACAGGTTAAAGGTTGAAGCGAACATTGAAAACAATTTAATTACCGATCGGCCCCCTTCCAAAAAGGTTTGATCGTGCGCTATCACGCATTCGTTGGCGCTGGGGAATAAGTAACAAAACACTTCCTTCTACCTGAAACGGCCAATGGCCCTACCTCCTCTCGGTGGGGTTTTTTTGTTTGTTTGTTTGTTTGTGTGCAAGTAATTCGCTCAAAACAAAACCACCAACCGAGAGACGATCGACGACGGTCGGCAAAAGATCAACCATTGATCACCGGCTCAGTTTAGCATGGACGTGCAAAATGAAAATGATTCAGTGCCCGGTGTGGCGTGGGAAACCGTTGGGTGTAAATTTTCACCCCCCCCCCCCTCCCACCCACCCATTAGGACGCGTGGGGGTGTCTCACAAGGTAAAACAAATCTCAAAATAGCTTCCGCGTGATGAGTTTATCTAAGTAGTCCTTTTTGTATTGTGGTGTAAAATTTCACAAACACACACAATCGGCTTTTGAGCAAAAAAAAATCTATTTTTTTCCTGTTTCCCCAAAACCCCTTCCCATCTCCCGTCAAGGATGTCTACCGGTGGCGCCATTAGTACGCGGCCGTACAACCGTCACCCACAAACATTCCACTGGCACGGGGCGAGAAAATTCAAACACGTGTCACGTGCGCTGGCAAAAGCGCGCGCTTCTACGTCATCAGCTGTTTGTGTGCATCTCTTTTTCTCCCATGCTTGCTTTGCTCTCACGCTGCTGCTCTGTAGTCGTTTTGACTATCAAAGTAACCCGCACTAGCTGGTGTTTGTGTATGAATTGTTCGAAGTGGTAGGACGAAGTAACGGGAGAGAGGGGGAGTGTTGTGAGGATCGATTCAAAATGGCCATGGTCACGGCCAATGGCCGACCGTTCTGAATGGTGGTTATTACTACTACCAACCGATAACGTGGCTTGTGCACTAACATTCGTTCCACCTCTACGGCGACACACCTCCAACGCGCCCACATTCAAAACAAACACACCACCTCTCACAGCTTTTACACACTTTTACAAAGAGGTTAATTTGTAGGTGTAGAAATATGTTCATATCCCCATTCCATCGTCTTTCCCACCAGTCCTTTCGGGAGTGGACAGTATGTACAATCTTCTATTAGCCGAAAAGATGTTCTCAGAAATGCGACACACTCTAAATGTGTAACCCTATAAATAACACCATGAGGATCATGATCTACAACGTAAATTGTACAACTTTAAGACACCCGTAGTAAAGGAACCGACATCCAGTGTCGGTTAGAAGCAAAATCTCTTACGCGAAAATGTTGACAATTATATAATTTTAATCTCGCGTGTCCACGTCCAAGTTGGCAAAATATGTTTATTTACAAATGTTTTTCAAAGCGTTCGCTGCATGACTGCCGAGGAGGTATTATTATTTTTAGGCCACACATGTCTACGTGTGCACGTTTTATGACAATTTTCTTTTGGATGAATGTACGGAAACGGGGTGTACGGGAAATGGAAAATATATTCTTCTAAATATATCACTTTCACCTTCATCGCAGACGAAGGTGCTGACTTTTGGGCCGCCACAAACATAATTGTTTGTGGCGTATAAGTATTGCTATTGTTATGTGATGAAGTGTTAGATCACACACAAGATGTCGGCAGATCTAATGATTAAGGTAATAAAATGTGTAAACAACAGCAATTACTTTCAAAAGGACGTTCAGGATGTGTGTTTTGAGAATGGAACGATAGATATTAACGCTAATTGAGAGGCGTAGATCATAAAAGTAATAGCACCAAACAGATTCCACGAATGCGTAACAAATATCCTTACGGATGATTAGAATTCGATCTATTTTTTTGTAGAATATGGCATGCGTTTATGACATCAACAATTACTAAGTTGGAACTAATTATAATGACGAGCTCTATGGGATGTACGATTAACTCAATATCGTGCTTTGTCCCGACTCTCATTAGGTTCTGGAGAGTTGATCATGTCATGTGAATGACACCGTAAGACCCAGCCCTTAAAGTATTTTCGGACCGCCCACATAGAGAGAAGAGGCGTGCCAATTATTTTAGCTCATGCTGTTGACAGATCAGAAAGTAATCAATCGTTAGTTAATAAACCTATTTTTAAACTTTTTTTTCTCGTAAAATTAACATTATTAACAACTGCTAAGCTTACCGATCCCAATTAAACAAAGGCTGACCCCAGTCAGGCGATCGCAGTTCGTCATCACAAAGCACACACGCAGGCCTGTAACGTTCGTGCGCTAATCGGCGCGTTGTACAAATTATTCACTTCCCGCGAATTCACTGCCTCACCAATAAAGCCGAAGGCCATTCTTCAATGTGAACTGAATGTCATCTTCGTATACTGGTGCGAGAGGGAACCCGACTGCCACACCCTCGCACACAGCAGAAGTATATTTTTGATTTGCGATCATATACAACGGTTGAAGGAATAAGGAAAACAAAACTGCAAAAGCTCTTTGAAACAGAAACTTCTCTTACCAGGTGGGGTTTTCGAGTTACACGTCCAAACATGTGTAAGAGAAGGGAGGAGAAAACAATGCGAAAATCATCGTCTGATGGATGGGCAGTTTGCGATCATCAGCATTCGGTTCATTTGAGCAACAAAAATGCTTTTATGCAAAAAAAAACACCCACCATTGACTAATAATTTGGGAAATGAAAGCAACGTGACGCAACAACACGGTTGATGTACTAATTTGGCAATCCTTCAATTATTGCCATTTCGCTAGGCGTGCGTGACACGTTCCGCGAACATTGAGGAGGGTGAATAACTCCGGTGTAAACAAACGAATTGCACCATGTTGTGTGTGCGGCAAGATATTCGCTAATACGAATTTTTATGTTTAAGAGTCTCTGTGTTATTGATTTGAAATATGATACAGACAGAAATAAGAACAATGTTCAAATGTCGAAGCATGAAACACTTCCCAGTACGCTCAATCAAGGTTCCGAACGACGCAACCAGTCCCAATTAATTCCATCCAGATTGATCGATTTTAATTGTTTTAACCTTGACTACACCCGATCGATTCGATCAATCGCAAACGGACAACACGGCTAGTGCATCTCCCGATCGTACTGATCGATTCAATTCCGTAATCGAATCCGGCAGGCCTTTCAATGACGCTTTGGACGCGTTTTGGGACCTGAGCAAAGGCTTCGTGTATAAATATTTCTGTAAGCCGTCTTTTCCATAATTTCCCTTCAATGTTATGAATGAAATTTACATGCATCGTCATCGTTAGTAATTTACGTCATAAGGTTACTAGGTGGACAGAGCGCCCTCTCTTTTTCTCTGTGCGTTTCAATTGACAGCTAGCTGTCAAATCAATTGAAGCATGCCGCACACGAATACGTACACTTGTGTCATCTCGATTGGTGATCGTCGTTTGTATTTTTTCTTTTTTCCGAGGATTCGAGTTAACATCCACACGATAACCGCCCGATATCGGCGCTTGATTTGCACCACCACCACACGATCGCCAATGAATTGATTAACATTCATTAGTGAAACACTGTCAACTGCTGCTCGTTTTATTCCCATTGCGAGCTTGCGGTGGAAAAGTTTTACAATTTGTGCAACAAAATCCCGTGCATTGTTTAATAATTTGAATTATTGCAAACAAAAAACAACAAATACATTTCAACTGCACTCCATTGTACAGTAAGCAAATATGATTTCATACTGAGAAAAGGATTGGAGCTACGGATATATTTCACCACATGCGGTTTATCTTACGTTGGACTTTCGTTCGGGTCTTGCAAAGCGACCTTTGTCAGATCTAATCTTCTCTCCCACCAGTGTAAATACTCCGGCCATGAATCAGAGTGTACTTCGGCCCCAGTCTCAGTTTGGCATGTGTGCCGATTGGAAGACACACCCGCCAAGCAGTTCGGGATACGAATTCGAGCGGATGTGTGTGGACGAAAATACATTAACCTTCTTTACCCTTCGGCGCACGTCATTAACTACCAGACGTCAGACAAATCATGTGAAACGGAGAGTCGATGACGTACGGCGAGAAGAAATTTCGGATGCAAACCGCGAAATGTGGACCTGTGGCTGAGCGGACAACTTCAAGGAATTTCGTCATGTGCGGTTTCCAATTGCAAAACTATCAGAGATGAAGTTTATCTAGATTTTCGTTGCAATTTTGCTGGCGGTCGCTTGTAAAGCAAGTCACGTCTTTGAACGTCGGTATGGATCAATGTTTCTTATCATGCATTCTCACACACGGGGACACTTTTCCACATAAACGTGACATGATTTGACTCTTTTTCGGCGCATATAGCGGCATGACATTCCAAAGCATTTAATTGACCAGCTTTAAGTAATTAGTAAGCCTGCTCTGTAATGGCGTGTGAATAAAAGGGGTTTGACTTGATCTTTGATAACAGAGTTGATTCGCCGGGTCAGTTTGTGGTATCGTACAAGGTCCAATGTACGAAATGAGAAGTAAGATTTTACGTTTCTTCATTTCTTCTTCTAATAGGCTTCAGCATTTCTGTCGCTGTTAACCTTACTTTTGGTTGGCTTAAAAAGACATATACGATCAGATTCAATGTTGAACCCAGACGATGCATTAATATCTTTTTTCATCAAACTCCATATAAAAAAGTCCCAGTTAATTTACATGAATGCACACGAATGATTCTAATGCATCTGCGTACCGCATTCCTTCGCGTCAGTGTTGATTTAATGGAGAAAGCTAATCGATAAAATAATCTACATTAATGCGTTTTAAATCATCATCAAATCGCCCGACAGATTGTCCGGGGTTTATGAATAATGTAATCGTAATAGCTCCGAACGCATTGTTGCGATAGAATAATTTAAATGATTCGTCTGACACGTGCGACATTAGGGCGCTGTTGGCTGGAAACACGCAATAGAGTAATTTTACACTTTTGTTAAGTACTTATCGTAGTTGCAAAATTGTTCTTGTTTCATTTAAAATTTGGAGTTAATGACAAATTTTTTTTACACTTTTTGTATGTTATCTTTTCATTCCGAAGCGATGATGATGTCGATCGAATGTGTTGGTGTCACCGGGATGAGACACACCCCCCAAAATGTATACACAAACACATTGACTAACGAAATGGCACATTGAACTGGGCACATTTTCCACTCAACGGTCAATTTGACATTGTGCAAAGTCAGTTTAATTAATTACATCACACACTAGTTGGTTCTTTTGAACTTGTATCAAGAATTGCTTTAGGCTCAATTAAACGATCTCTGAGCTATTGGGGAGAGACTCCTCGTAGGGGATGAAGTGTTTCATTCTTTTTTGTTTTTTGTTTTTGGCAAGGGTTATTCTCGGAACACTCGTATTCAATAAGAATAAATTTTAGTTGTTTAACAATACAAATACTACTTCATATGTGATGTTAGCTCCAGTATCCGGCTCCAAGATCGATATTCTTGATCACATTTCAATAATGCGGCCTATAACTAGTCGGTGTTCATCGCATTAAACTCCGAAATGATTTTAATGGGAAGGATGATAACCGGTTGCAAAAAATTTCCACTACTTTCAATCCTGTCCGTATCGAACGAGAGGACCTGTTTTGCGGAAATGGCTTCCCTTCCCTTGACTGGGACGAGAGCCCTTACGTAGAAAATAAGCACGTGCACAATGCCACCGGGCTAGACAACGTCGACTTCACATCCTGCGCTGGATTGCGGAGAGAAGGACAGGACCGATATTACGTCAACCATGTACTGATGCATGTAATCTGACTTAATGATCAAATCAGATGACTCTAGCGACGGTAGTGTCACACAGACCACAGGAGGTCTAAAAGTGCTCTATAAATAGGTACGCTAAAGTTGCATATTTAATTGTCCATCCAGGGATCAGGTGAAATTCCAGTTCAGTGAGGTTTGGAGCCCTTCCGATCCCGCTTGCCAACCGATCTCGCTCTGTCGGATGTAAATTATGCGGATTTCTGTCTAGACTCCGATTACCTTTGCATTTGCTTGCAACAATGCGAATCGACCGGCCTATGCCCTGATACCGATCGCGATCGGTGCATGTGCAGTTGCGCTTCGCACGTCTCGTGCTGCTCGTTTCTCAACGCTTTTTTTCTTCTAGAACAATTCGTCCCTGTCGGAAGTGATCGTTCGATCGTTTCGCGCGGCTACGTTTGAAGGTTGAGCATCGAACTCGGCACAAAATAAAAACCATTCCAAATTTACTTTTCCGTACACACAGTGACTTTCGTGCCCGTGGTGCAGTCAGGTGTTGGTTTGTTAGTAGTTGTACTAGCGCAAAGGTACACAAATGGGAACCATCAAACCTGAGCGACAACCAAAAACCGGTACACGAATAAAAGTACCTGATACGCTTACCAGTAGTTGTACTAGTAGGTGAAATAAACTGGGGCGCGGTTGGTTTCGGTCACAATCAGGGGACCTTGAAACTAGAAAGTAAAACAACCACCACAATCGGTGTGATACAAATACAATGAGAAAAAGCCACGGGTGAATAGGTAGTGACAGCAGCTTAGAGAATATCTGAAGAGTTCAACGAGAACGCGAGTTTCGATAATATATCAATTTGATGTCTCAGTCGCGAATTGGTCGAAGTGAAGATTTCCGCCAATTAATCAAGGAAATGTGATCCATATTAACATTTTATTGCCGCATTTTGCAATTGACCTCAGGAACATAAGAGATCCTGTACATACATAATTAAGGAAAGATATATGCCTCAAGATTTCAGGATCTCTTGTTCTTCAGTTCGTACAATAAGAATAGACGTCAGAGCATGTAGAACTCAATTACAAAAAAATCCGCATCATCTCTTTTTTAATTTGTTCTTAAGAGGTTCCAATAAAGCGGAGTAATCCTCCTTTTGAGTATGAGTAAAGATTTAATCTTACCATGATGATCTTCTATTGGAAATTCCATAACCCCTGCCATCACTCTATATTGAAACCCGACATTGTCATTTTAATCGATCCAACCCTTAAAAAGTGACAGCAGAAATCGAAAATGAGCGTCCAACCAACAATGGCGACGCAAAATCGTCAATCAACGATCAGCGAAGGTTAAGTGTTTTATTTACCAACAAGATGATTTTGACTTATTTGATTTCTCGCAGCTTCTGTTCATGTGCTCTTCACTTCTCTCACGCAGTCCGAATCGCTAATAAAGATTGACGATGGTAAATTGACGTGGCGAATTTTGAGAATCGTATGCGAAATTGGTATTGTTGAGAGAACTAGTGAAAAAACACTTGTTTTTAAAATGTTTGACTATTCGATCGATCATAAAGAAGCATGCATCGGAACAGCTATTTGCCCCGACGGAAACATTCAAACGCACGCCGTAACCTTGACATCCGCGAACAGGTTGAAACGAATGGAAAATCTTGCAGTACCATGACCTAAGCGAAGAACCACCACCGCAGCACACATCTTGGCTTAACCTTGGCGTCACTTCTTCGCATCTCCCTTCAAAAACCGGAACACCATTTACGCAAACAAACTGGTTTTTTTGTGCCAGACTTTATCTTCTGGTACTGTCTCTGCTTCCCAGATCCTGGTTATGGGTTGCTCTTTCTCCCTTACGTAGCAAGTCACGTTTACAGGTCTCCAAAAACACAGACGCTATTATCTGAAGCACCTCCCGGTACGATCGTTTGGTTTTTTACCTCTCTCTCTCTCTGGTGAGAACCTGGATGGTATGGAACATTTCTTTAGATGATGACATACTGCGAGACTATTACGTCGATCGTCGAGGCCACAAGTACGTCAACAGCTGGGAAAACACCGAGCGATCGAGAATGTGTGTCACACCTCCACATGCTGGAGTTAATCTCCTCTGGTTTAATATCTTGTAGCTCTTGAGCACCGTGTACAACTTATTATCGTAATAGCGTCCGTTAATGTCGTCAGCAATGATTTTCAAGTTGACACACGAAAGCAGCGTCATCGTGCATCCGCAAACTCTGACATCAGACAGCGATAGCCTCTACACTGCAGACGGTTCGTTTCACCGGTAGAATGGAAGGAAGTTATCTACACGCTAGAGTATTTTATCTACACAACTGCACACCAATGCCAAGGCAACATGCTAGAATCGATTTTGCAACCCAATTACACAGCACGGTATCCGGAATGCGTTATCAGATCGCAGGTTTCCGCTTTCGGACGCGCCCCTTTTAGGTGTCACATAACAAAACTTCAACATACCTAGAGTTACTTACAATTTAATAAATTAATTCTTTGCGAAGCAAAAACCAAACCTCCAATATTTGACTATTTGACACTCCGAACATTCTCAAACACGTGTTACATCACCCGCGATCTCCGTGGGAGCTTAACCCTGATGAAAGCTGATCGCTTTCGTGGGCTCGTGCAAAGAACGCGAGTGACTTAGACCAGGTGTAAACAGGGACAGGGAGGGACAAAAGGAAACCAGTGATCGGCAGTACCGGTGGTGTGGTGGCGGAATGGAGAAACGCGTCGTCCACGCCATCAACGTACTCAGCAATATATTTGCAACGTGGGATCTCCACGCTAGAAGCCGTTTGGGGGAGGTGATGACTGGAGCTGGGGAACCGTCTGGTGGCGTACGAGGGTAAGCGAGGGAAAGAGTAAAACGCCGTTCATTCGACGAACCGTGCGAGGGCTCGTCCACCTTTATGGGGGCTCGTCTGTTGATACCCTTGAAGTTTGAAGCACACACGCACGTAAATCATGTTTTGATACGATGGTTCGGACGCGCGCGCTTGTGTCTGTGTGACTGTGTTGGACCGCATATGCTCACACCTGTTGGGTGGTGGGGAGAGTTTACAATCGGTGAGTGTCCCATGTATATTGAATCGAGTTCCCTCGATTGTGCGCAAAAACACTGCGTGTTGTGTGTATGTAGTTTGGCACAGGCAGTAACCAGTACGATGTGTCCATGTGGACGTTTGCATTATTACGAGCACGCTCGAGCATTCCACGACCACGGTACACGTTGCAGTGTTTCAGTATGTCGTAGATCCTCCGAATGAGAGGAGCGCTACGCGGGAATCTGTTACACGCTCGAGCGAAAAGTTTCGACAAGTCGCAAAAGAAACATCGGGAACTTCTCTTACACAAATAAAACTATATCCGGTTAGAAATTACATCAAGTCACCAAGTCATCGAGAACCTAAAGGAAAATAGACATAAGAAGTTCATGATCGACGACTCTAGATCTTCATACAAGATTTTATGGAACTCACGACAAACTTTATGTACTATACTCTGAACACTACCAACTGTTGGGTTTCAACACATTTTTAATAGCTCATAACATATCCGCCTCAGTGAATCACGATCAACCTTGCCACGAACTCTTCCGGTTTACGAGACGCGCATGGTTGGAGGAGTCAAGAAGTTCGCAACTATACACATCCTTCTTTTGCATATTGCACCAGCGCCGTATCAACAAGGATTAACGTTGTATACGCTATACGTTTTGTTGGGATAATGATAGGGCATCGCTTTTGTTTTGAAAGCAGCGAAGAAACCGGGTGTGAAGTGGCTTTCCTGAGCTTAATCTTTACGCCACCCGCAACATCACTGGTTTCAAGTTCACCTGGAGGGCATCACAATCCGTGCGATTGACACGTGAAATGGAAGTCGTACCTATCTAGAATAAACCCTCATTCGGACGCACTTCGCATTATCCGAATGGGGAGACACAATTAGCGCTCCAATCTATTTACAATCCTGTTGAATCGACTGTTCACTGATAAAGCATTTGTACGGTGGATACCCACTCGGGATGGAACGAATTGTCCGGGAGTTTGGGTTTGCAAAATGATGACAGATGGTGGATTTATTGCCACTAAGTATTATCTGGAAGTTAGCGCGCGCGCTTCGTCTATTGAGTGTATCGATAGCGTGGATTGCCGATAGGACTTAGAGGAAGTCAACATGTTGCGAAGGTCGCCTCAGTTTGGATTTATGAACGATTTGTACCGTCATCACTGAACAGCTTCATAAAGTTTAAGGTGAACCTTGTCTTTAGAGACCTCCGTGAGACGAATTCGCTGTTGGGGAAGATACATTCACCGAACGCGTGCGAGGAAGGAATTCCTATGTGCATTTTCTGGGTGGTTGATGAATAATAGCAGCATGCCGCTTTGAAGTGGCTGTACCTTAATTGCTATCTGATATAGGGACTTAGTCATTTGGTCAGGGAGTTTTTATTCTTCAACAACATATGAAGCTGTAAATGTACTATCGCCACAAAGCGTTGTCCACCAAAAGATGCAGTCGTTTACTTGTTAAAATGTCATCGATCGTTATCGCTTCTCAAGCGGTTCATCTGAGAGTCAAAAATAGAAACACTGATCAGTTAATGTACACCCGTAAACCAAACCTAACTCAGTAGACACTAAAGTCGCATTAACCATTAGACATTACAAAGCAGTATGTCAATGCTGCACGTGCTGCACTTCACGTTTCTTGCGATGATGGAATGCATTTCTTGTGCTCCATTTTATCCACTCCTTCTGGAACATACCAAACGAACGTTTGCAGCTAAAGACGTCCGGAGACCCATCGTTAGCGATTCCGACTGCCATAAGGGCGAAAGCATAAAACAGAAATAAAACAAGCATAGTGGAAACATATTGGGAGCATAGGAAATTTCCACTCACCACAATGAAACCTGTGGCACCACCACGCAGACCGTTGAACAGTGGTTGGCATGTTTCGGTCATGTTTTGAGTGGGGAGACCCAAGCATTTTCTTGCATATCCCAGCGAATGTAGCCGTGCTCGGTGGATACATGCGCTCTTCTGCCTTTCCTGCAATTTCATCGGCCCGATCCGGTGTCGGTGTGTCAGTAACTTTGCGGCTGTATGGGGAGTTCCCAACCAACTTCACATGTGTCGTTGGAATGCGATGTTGTGTGCGCAAAAAATATCCCCTTTCTTCCACCACCTTCAACTGACAACCTCCTTTGAGGAAAGATGGCCAAAGATCCTTAGGTTTTGGCGCGCGAACTTTGTTTCTTAATATGATTTGAAGTTGAGGAGAACATTTTCTTCTCAACACGTTCGAACTGAGCTCTAGAAAATCTCAACCCGCGTATCCACTGTGCACGAGAACTACCGAAGATCTTTTTTTGGATGATCCCAAACATCGCTTATTGGGGGTACGCAAGCGTACCACACCGATTTCTTCGATACCCCGGCCCGGCCCGGCCCGGCCATATCTCGTGCGGAGATTGTGGGGAGGTTAGCAAAAAAGCTACACGGTTCTCACTCACCGATCGCGCTCGGCACGCAAACGTTGATCACGGTCGCCCTGCGAAGGTGTTAGTGAGCACAATCGCCCGAGGGGGGACTCATATCGGTCGTCCATACAATCGAGCCAGAAATGCTATATAAGCTCTTTGAAGAGTGCGCCAGCTTTTCAAACCTTATCGTCTATATAGCGCGCGCGAATCTCGCGGTTTTCGAATGTCAGTGCTGCGCGTCTGTGTCTGCACAGGTGAACGCATCCATTTGTTCCCTCATTTTTTTGTTGTGTGTTTGGTGCATTTGTGACTGGGGTGGCCTATCGCACCTTAGCGAATCGTGAGTTACATCAGCTGTGGCCCTGACCAATACGGTAGAAACCCGACTTTTTATCTGGAGCAACATTGGCTGCTCTACATTAATAATTCAAAACCGAGGAACAGAAGTTTGAACCTTGACATACGGAAAGCAGAATAACAGTGTTGGTAGAACCGTCCCGAGCGATGCAGTTATCGTGCATATATGGTAAACTGTAGACTGCCCAAGTAGTACCCCAAGCGTCAAATAGTACGAGTGAAAGTGAATCGCAAAGTACCAACCGAAGATATATTGAAGAAATAAGGTGATTGTGACGTGAACGTGATCAAGTTCAAGCGGCAGTAGCGGCATCGAAGATCTGAGGATATTCGGTTTAGATAAACCCACAAAACTTATCGTCCGAAAATGAGTACCGGCGGAGGTGGCGGCGGAGGCGGTGGCAGTGGATCCGGACCCATGGGCCGAATCGTCGACAAGATCAAGCGTACGATGACCAACGAAGGAGGAGTAAGTTTACCATCGCCATCTAATGGTGGTTTTTTTTGCGGGCGAATTCGATTCGAATGAAACAAAATAGAACTTGACCACCAGTGGGAGCATCGATGCAACGCGGGCAGTTAGCCAACCAGAAAGATCAGTGAATTCTTCGAAGGTCCTGCACGGGTCGTAGGTTAACGTGGCGGACGGTTTGCACCGTTTGCGAACGCTTCACAGTCGCTGTGTGCAGGTCGTTCACGTTTCCTTGTTGGCCGGCTACACATTTCGTCGATCGGATTTTTGGGTGATCGAGCAAAGGTGTTACGTGTATGTGTATGTGTGCTTGTTGGTGTTTGAAAATGTTTATGTCACGAGCGTGAAATTTGTCCGCTCAACCGTGAGTGTACTAGGTACAACAAATATCGGCTGTGATCGCAAATTTTGACATTTTTGTTGCTGTCGTCGATTCTAAAGAGTGGTCGCGAGGTGGAGAGCACACCTTTCGCTTTTTTTGTGTTTGCCTCTTCTTCCTTTTGTCTGTTTTGAACGTGCGGAAGAAGCTACAAATCGTACGAATTTAGACCTGGCGACATTTTCCGTGCTAGTGGTCAATGTCAAGAAAAAGGTCAAACATGTCGCCCAAAGGGTGTTTTTGCACCATTTTGGGTACGGTGGGTGGTACTAAGGATGACGATTTGATTAAGGACGATTACAAGTACATGCGAATTTTTATGAAGTCTTCTCCACACACTACAAAATGGACGAACATTTAATAAGTATTTAATTAATCGATTGATTAAAGAGAATTGATGAAAACACCACCAATGGATGGTTTGCATTTGTTTACTGGTCGTAACATTCCGCAAACCGGATAATATATTGCATTTACAATCAAGATAGCATCAACCATAAGGTCAGTATGCTGACTGGAGGTTAACTCGCAGTGCTCGAAAAGCAAAAACAATCTAATTATTAACTGCAAGCGATATAGAACGGCAATATTTCCGCTGCTTTATTCCGTGCGTTGTAAGTGATACGTTGAATTATCTCCGGTGGAATGATCATACACACGCGACAACAATTCATCACGGAAGTGTCAGTCGTGGTGGACGAATGGTCCTTTATTCCAGGCTCGAAGGGTATCATTTTTTCCAGAAATTGTTTTCAAACTACCGCCACCTTTATGGCACGTTGCGTGCGTATGAGTGCCCGGCACTAATGCCAAACCGTGCATTGCAGGTGCATCGATGATAATTGCATCCATCCACAACTAGGCGCATGCCGAGACGAATGCTTGTGGTTGTTGTTTAGTCGTTTCCATTGTTTGCCTATGCAATTCTGAGGGATTGTTATAAAGAACAGCGGGAAATGTCCTCGGATAGCGTTCAGCTTGTGAGATACAAATTAATCTACTGTTGGGAATCTATTTTATTTTGTCATGAATCAAAAACCAAAAAAGTAAACAATAAAAAGATACGAAGTGAAAAACAAACATGCTGCTGACCGCAGTACGAGCTTGCAAATTGCTCAGAATAGCAAATTTGAAAGACGCACGATCTGTTGATTTGTCTATCACCTCTGTACCAGTGACGATCGTCTCGTGTCTTTTGAAGATGCTAATTGCTGACGTACTTTGGTACACAGCATGCCCTGGCACGAATACAGTCGTCTTGTCGTGTATAAATTGGAAAGAAAAAGACTGAATGTTTTGATGGTTTTGTAAATAAAAAGCAATCAGCTTGTAGAAGATCTTCTCAGGGTGAGATGAATAAAACCTGTCCTTTGAGATATTAATTTTCGCTTAACAGGTAAAAATTTATAAACAACCCATTTCGAAACACAAGAATGTCGCGCCGTTTCTTCGAGTGACAAGATTGGGATCTCAACGGCATATGTGTGGGAGGTACAGCGCACATGGAGCTATTTATATATGTTCTTATTTATCTGCAGAAAAATCAACTTTTCGTCAGAATCAACAGGGCACGCATGAATGAAGAACTCTATCTGATTTTGATCTTCTGGGAGATCTACCGTAACGTGTGATCGGTGCAAATCTGGGGGAGATATATCGTACCAACATTAATGAAGTATATCTGTGCTCGTTACTGTGGTAGCGTACTGCGTCACAATATGAGTAAATAAAGAGAGAAAAAAGAAGCAAATAGCAGCTGACGTAAAGAAAAGTTTGTAGGTTGAATCGCCGGTACGCTACCTACGGCGTTTTGCATGTCAATACAATTTGACACTAGCGCACGATCGAGGTATACTAACCTCTAGGAGGTGTTTTTTATCTACAAAATGAGCCGAGAAAGCCGACATACGTTAAATCGATTTAAAAAAAATTTAAATAAACCGTTGCACCGGTGACAATAAACGTTAAAACTCTCCTGGCCGGGAGAAATCGACCAGTTTCTGGAATATTCTCTTCGAATAGTGACTTAACCTCCGCAGGCCGGTGGTAAAAGGATTGTGACTGGAGTGTTTCATACTACCTGTTTAGTTAAGGCGCGAAAAAAATGTTAAGCGAAATAGATAAGAGAAATGTGTATACTCATTCAAAGCAAGAAAAGAAAAACACAACGATAGTGATGAAATTTAATGATCCGGATCGTTTAAAACGTAAACAAAAACGAGAACTCAAACAAAAATTGTAAAAGAAAGTGTTGGTTTCCGTGATAACTAACGACCAATTCTCGCTCAACTACTATGAAACGGCTAATAGATACGACAGAAACTGCAAATGTGCAACGATTGCCGTCATTTACATACCGGCGCCAGCCAACACGTGCACCGGTGAGCTTGTGTTGTTCGCGGTGCACATAACCAATTAAAATGATAAACACCAATTAAGTTCCACTGACACATTGTCTACGTCGAACTAGTTTTGTCTAGTTAACGAATCTGGTTGACTTTTTTTATTTTCAAACAAATGAAACAGACGTTTTATCTCGTGTAAATGGTATTTACACACTTGAAACATTCATTACGCTTGCCCGATGTATATAAGCACCACTGCGCCATCTATGAGTGAGAAGAAGTATTACATCTGTCGGAAATGTTTCAAGCGAAATGTTTCACGAACAGTTGATATTTGAATAAATATCCGGTGCAATCAGCAGATCACTGGTTCTAGAGGAGTAACATGAAATGTGGGATGCCTCCAATGTTTTCCGCACTCCAACGGTTAGAGCGGACAAACAATGCAAGTATCAAAGATCAAACAGATTCACTGTGCTTGTTGACTTTCTGATTTCGTCGCATGGTTGCACCAAATACGACGAAAACATTTGGAAATTTGGCTCATTGTAGTGGGTGATTTGTAGCACGGTGGTAACGGTTATTCCTACTGTCTGGCTTCTTATGAATAATTAGCTAATTCGACTCGGTTTCCCATTTTTTGTACAGGATGAGATTCGTGATCCACTGCAGTACGGCTATCAGCGTGTTAACACGGCTGAAGGGTCACTATCAACCTCCACGACAGCAACCAGCTTGGATACGATCGTGCTCGACACAAACGCGGAGGATCTGGCCAGTGTACCACCGCGCGGTCTCGCGTCACACCAACCACAAAGGACCTTCAGCCCGATACTCGAGACGGACGATACGAATCCGTTTCTCGAGGCGGGCGAAAAAACCAAATCAAAATCATCACTCAAGAGTTCGCGTGTATCGTTCGACCAGGAAGAGGACCGATTCGATGAGGATGAGAACAGCTTCCGCAAGCAGCGGGAACATTTTCAGAAGCATAAAAGTCACAGTACATCCGAGCATAAGACACAGCTAATCAAGGTAAGAAAACACCGACAAACGATTATTGAAAATGTGTAACTGAGATGGTTATTTCTGTTTTAGGAACTGCGACACCTGCTAGCAACGGACAACAGAAGACAGTTCCAAGGCAAGAAGCATGTATCGCTGGACGTGAAAAGCGCGAAGGTGCTCGAGCAACTACTCAAGGCATCCTCGTCGTCCGATGATTTCGAGGGACAGAGGAAAGAGTTCCAGGAGCGCAAACACAAGAGTCTCGATGCACGACACATTTCGTTCAAGTTCGACAAGGAACCGTCCCCGTCCAGCAGCGAGGAAGACTTTGAACCTTCCACCAGTCTGCTGAGGATTGATGCCGACATTACCAAGCCCGTCATCATTGACCTGAAGGTATGGGACGGAACCACTACATAGAACATCAAAGAATCCAAACGATGACACCTTCTCGCATCTTCGTTTCCCTTAGGATCTGGATTCGAGCGACGAGGAGGATTACATCAGCTCACGCAAACATTTCCAGCAGTCCAAGTCGATGAGTACCGACTCGCGGAAAAGCATCCGCTTTTTGGAGATGGAAATGGGCACTAAGGAGGAAAACATGCGTACCGCTGTACCGTTCGTGCGACAGATTACCGAGGAAGGTAAACCGAAGCTGGAGGTGTACCGGCCAACCACAAATCCCATCTATATCTGGACACAGGTAGGTGTCATTTTCAGGAATAGGCATTGTAAAGTATGGCATGGCGACGAAACTCCATCAACCACATTAACTCCATCATTCCCATCATCATGATCGTGTTTATATGCGCACGTAGAATTGTAGAATCGAGTAATCTTCTAGTCTGATGTGCTCAACTGACCCAGACGGAATGCAAATTGTGCTTCCCTCCGACCGTTTGTTTATACCGATAAGGTGTACCGATCGACAGTGACGAAGATGAGCTGGCAGCTTGTTAGAGCAGACAGTCTAGAGCGTTGCGGATGAATTAATATAGTGTATCTGGTAAATACTCAATACTAATTGTACACTTATGGCTGGAAGTTTGCAACTGGTCAAAATATTTGGATATGAATTTCGAGGGTTTCAACCTGAGAGAGCTCCCAGATGAATGTTGAAGCCTTGGTTGGGATAACTTTAATCGTTGTAATTCTTATTATAAAGCAAGAGCTTGAATATCCTATCAGAACTTGACAATTTCTGAGAGATAGACATTAGCAAACGCTCCAACCTTTAGCCCTGGAAGTCATGGGCAACAGGTCGAGGAGTTTCCACGTCTTTGATGTAGATTCACGTACTTCGGTTGCACACTACCATGTGCGCAAAACATTTGCGTCACTGATAACTGATGGCTTTCTTCGTGTTCGTCGCGAATCTTCCCAGTTCCTGCCGTGCAGCGACCTTAAACCGGTCGTAGAATAAAAACTCCACCACCAAAGATCGACGAGAATCCCGGTCGGTTTGTAAGAAGACCGAATGGAAGCAGCTGTTGCCTACGTGATCTTATCAACCGGCCAGTTCTCTCCTGGAGCGCACGCTTGTTCCTTGAGCGGGAAAAGCATCATCGTAAGAATCGTACTGGTTGTTGTTATTCTCGAACCGTTGGAACGGCGCGTCAACAGCGTGCGAACGGGATAATTGCGGTTCTCCTATCGGTTCGTCCTCGGGGCTATTTCACGAACGACGAACAACGGTGTTATTTATATGGAATTTATTGAAGCTTCAGAAAAATAGGAATATTTAGGAATAGAAACATTATCTCCCATCGATCAAAATACTATTCCTGGCACGCAAAAACTGCCCTTATTTCATTCACCCAACCAAAATGATGGAAATACATTCATCACATCTTTAACGTTCCCGCGTGCAAGTGTTCTTCCTTTGCCGTATCGTGTGCCATACCATTTTGCTGCCCAAACCGTACCTAGCTGTAAATTGTTCGACAGCTAATTAATCAAAACTATTCATAGCCACACTACAGCCGTGCCCCGCGTGTGCATCAAGGTGTGCAGCAACACAAATACTCCAGTGGAAGACGGGCATAGTAATCTCATCGCGTAATGTTTTAATTCCATTTTTCTAATTCTAATGACTTACCGATAACCGAATACGATTCGCAATGCTGCCACAAAGGGAAGAGTGAATGCAAGGGTGCATCACTTGTCTAACGGCGAACACGTGACGAGCGCGAATGCCATTTCGATCGATCGATTCCCGGTTTGAATCGGCACATACGGATCAATGGTGTATACGTTCGAAGGTATGCGTTCCAGGTTTGTTCCACGTGCTGGCCAATTTCTATTGCAACGCCATCCTTGCGCTAGAGACGCGGTGGGGTAACGCACCTGGGTAAAAGGACTCGTTGTGAATTGGAGGTCATATTTTCTTGGACACCTCCCCTTCGCTTGCACGGAACGGTGTGAAAGTTGGGAGCGTCCCGATATGTCATGATGTGCATTTGCACAATGGTGCACAGACTGAGCGTGCCTGATCGTAGTAGCCATTGCTGCGTTTCGATTTGCCGCAACAGTAGTCTTTATTTATTGTTATGGGTTTTAGGGGGTTAGCCGGACCCTTCTCCACGGACGGTGCATTGGTGGGTGAGCACCTACCACTACACTCAACCGGAGTCACACTCGCTGTAAAAGGAATTTCCCTTCCTGGAAAACCATCTCCCGGAGGGACCGTCGCATACTATCATCCGCTAGAATTGAAACCGCCCGACAGCCCTGGTATAAAAAGGTGCTACCGATCGGCGCCATGGTTTAGTCGATGGTGAAGCGCGCGATAGTGTGGAAAATTCGTTGTTTCTTTCCCCGTGGCACAAGCAGTGACAGTGCGCGTGGGTGAGGTGCACGGCGGACAGAGAGCAACAGGTGATCCTCGGTGAGCGAAAGGATCTACTATCGTAGGGAAGCAGTAGTACCTAAACTACCGTCTCCGTGTGTGCGTGTGAAAAGTGTAAAAAGGAATGATTTTTGTGAAAGATCTTGACCGAAACGATCGGATCTAGTTGGCGATGGAACTTTCAGATGCTGACACTTGTGGGCTATTGGTGCGCCCTCTGGCGATGGGAACCCTAATCGAAACTAAATCAAATCGCATTACTCAACGATCACGTTTTGCCCTTTATCAATCCAGCTCGATCGTACGCGGGCAGGGAATAAGATCGGCGGTTGCATGTTTACTGAACAGTTTAGCAGCAAACGCAACCTTTCCTGTAAATTGTTGTGAGAGAGATGCCTGTATTGGAACTGATAGTGCCGTTATAACAGGGAAGCAAACAAAGTTAAATAGTTTTCACGCGCCAATATACACAGTTATATAGAAGAGGGAAACAACAACATGAGGAAATAACTATGAAAGCTTATTTTTGCAAACAACTCCACTACTTTTTGTTTTATTTATGTGGAGATAAAAATGTAATAAATTTGTTTAAGAGCTTCTATTCGGTGGTAGAGAAAAATCCCTTTGAAGCCATTCCAGTAATTACGTACATGCCGTTTAATACCGTCTTGCATGTACTGCGATTTAGGTCGCATTTGAAACGGTGTCAAGATTGACCTCTTCTCCGTTGATAACGCCACTGTAGTAATGCGTGCTGCGGCATTACTTTTGATTAAGTGGTGGCCCAAATATGGTTTTTGAACATGTTTGTCGTCACGAATGCTTTTTATTAATAGCCACATTTAGCACCGTCGATGACCGGAAATAATCATACGAGCGTGAACTTGAGGTCCAAATTAAAGACCTGCACTTGTTTCGGTTTGCAGTGGTACTTTTGCTGGCTGTACACACGATTATAACATCCACATGGAATCTTTTTCTTAAGCAGGACTAAGATATGTGCTTACGGGTGGAAACATTTATAATTAAACGAAATTCACCCGAAAGCCGACGACAACGGGAAGCCTTGTATCGTCCCTCAAACAATCCCTGCTTGCTTGCCAGCTGTTTGCGTCCGGTACGGTGTGGTTTCAATGTCAATGGCAGTACATATTTGTGATTTTTCAAATCGTCAAACGGCACGGAAAGCTCCGTCCAGCTTTATCCTCTTCCGATGGCAAAATTAGAGCAAGCGCTCGATGAGCATCGACGGTCAGCAACTTCACACACTGTTCGCTTCTTGTGCAATAGCATAGATGGACTACGGATAATTATATCGCATTATCCGGGACATGGAGATCAGAAAAAAAAAACAAACGGGTTGATAGTCCGTGGAGACATAACACTTCCTTTTACGAATGCGCTCACTTTGCGTCAGTGTACGTGGGACTGGCTGTGTGTGATTATTCCTGTTGCAGGATATCCTATCCGTTTTTGTCGTGGTCTGTACTGGTCTGCAAGCGGTCAGTCGCGTCCGTTCGTTACAGCTGTGCGATTGTCGATTTGCAAAAGGATTGTTTTGTACACTTACAAAACAAGTGTCCTGATTGATAAATTTCCACACGAGTTAAAGACGATCAATCAGTTTCTTCACATATATTCTGCAATATATTTGGATAGTTTCTGCAGTTTCTAAGCGCTTAGTTTGCGAGTGCGTGAGTGTGTACCCGTGCATGTGCCCACCATTGTCCAATGTTGGAAAAGCAAGTACTGTGTGGCAAGCTGGTGATGGAAAATTTTGCGACTACAGACAGGAAAACTGCGGCAGTATCCGACCGGACGATGGTGGCGACAGTGGCACTCGTTGTACCGGGAGAACCCGGGGACGACGACCACGGGCTGCCGATGGCAACGGTCGGAATGGTGTGTGTTTGTCTACCGGTTGGTTTTACTATTACTTGTACTACATGTTTCTGCAATTTGTATTTGACACATCGGGAAAAAGACATCCATAAGGATATAAGATATAGATGATCTCTTATTGGGGAGTCCTGAGTGAATTCTTGATTGACTTGAAGATTGACTTTATTAAGAAACTCCAATAAAATCAATCTATCATTCTCGCACTTCACCATTTGCTGCACAATCAGCTGAGTATACTTATTGGACTTTGGAGCTCAGTTGAGTCCTCAACATCCGGTCCGTACCAGAGTGGACAAAAACAAAATGGAGATATGTTTCTGGTATATCATCAATTCCTGAATCATCGAAGAAGAATGTATCGCGAAGCAGGATCAACTACGAATCGGGGCCAAAAGCCGAAGGAAATTGAGCGCCGGCTGTCAGCCTTTTGCAAAGGGAATGGGGCAATGACGTTGATAACGTGGAGCATTGATTTGCCTACTACACATCCCATCTTCCGTGTGGTTATGTGTGTGTGTGTCCACGAAACATGTCCAATTGCGGGTGGGTGGATTTAGCCGCGACAACCCCTTGGTTTGGGAAAACCGTTTTGGGTTAAGTTGCTTTGGATGAATACAAATAAATAGAAAAAATGCTTGCCGATTGCGGCTTCCTTGTCTGGAGTGATCGGAACATTATCACTACTAAGTAAGAGCAGCAGTGTGAGTATGCGATTCTCCAACCGATTTGGGGGGGGGGGAGGTAGTAGCGTTGCAGTAACAATCAGTGGCCACGCAGCCACACAAACAAACACCAGCAAGTGATGGCAGGATGCTGCGATTGCTACAGATTACACGTACTTGCCTCGTATTCAGACACGCGGAACAGTTCGGCCTTAGAGCCGTGCAGCTCTTTAGCGCGCGCACACACGGACGTCAGAGAGTTAGGCTAGCGCGACCAATGTGCCACGGTTTTCGTTTCATTATCGTGTTTTCCTTTCTTACTCTTTAGTTCTTCCATTTGCTGTGTTTTGTGTTTTTGTGAGGAGCAGTATTTTTGCTGGCCAGGTTACACCAGAATAGATCGCAATTCTATTGTGCGACGAGTTTTTGTGTTTTCCCACCGAGGACCGAAGATACAATTGTTCGCGTGTTGAAAGAAAAGTCGAAGTGTTGTCGGGAAGTTACTACTGAAGACAAGTGGTCCATAAGACGGCTGCAAAATGGTGAAGTTGTTGATGCGTGCCGACACCCATGTGTCGTTCACGGTGCCCGCCGAGGAACCAGTCGCCAAGTGCACCTTATCGCAGGTTGAAACCAATCTACTATTTATCTCGTTTTACTGAAAACCTTCAAACAAAATTCATCACGCGCTCAGAACAAACATTGAATGATCCGCCTAACATCATCAATATCAGTTATCTAATACGCAAACATATCGCTAGTAAAAGTCGCCATGCCAATTGAAGGATCATCTTTAACGCGTCACTAAAAGATCAAATTTCTGAAATTAACATGTTTCTTCAAAATTAATTTTAAAGGTACTTGCCGCCCTCTCGGTGTCGCTCGGTTCCATGGTGGTTGGATTTTCGTCCGCCTATACCTCACCCGCACTGGTATCGATGAAGGATCGCAACATTACATCATTCGAAGTAACGGATCAATCGGTAAGTAGTAGAAAAAGCTCGATCTTATTGACACGTGTGTGTCGTGTTGTTGATCAAAATCCGGTACTCTAATCAGTCACGGCATCATCGGGAAATAATCCGATAATATACTGCTTGTTTGCCCTTTATACACTAAAATGGTCAACAACGGGAAGGCGAGACTCATTAGACGAGCCTCAAGTAATCTATAATGTGTTGATTATTATGCCTACTGACCGTGGTGCCGATAGTTCCAGGGAATATTGCACGCGTTAATGTTCCGCTTTTGTTTAAAGTTTAGTATTAGCGCCCTCAATGACGCCTCTGGCCATACTTCACAAACAGGAATAGAAATACTTCTGCTCCGCTCACATCCCCAAACCAACCCCTATATCAAGCGGAGTGATATATTTATACATCCTCCATTGTACCACGTATCCTTGCGCCACGATGTCCACCCTGGGACTGCTATCTTGCACACGAAAGCAAACAAACACTTCTTCTCCTTCCATTTGTCATTGCGGGAGCAGAAAACGAAAATGGATGAAACATTCGGCAAAGTGTTTGGAATTTGCCACTACTATGCATTCACGTCATTTGATGCCAGTTCAAGGTTAAACCGATTCGTCAACCGTACTAAACGTCCGTTCCTTGTTTTTCTCTGTTTTTCCTCCCATTCCAGGGCTCATGGGTCGGTGGTATTATGCCCCTTGCCGGTCTTGCCGGTGGCATTCTCGGTGGACCGATGATTGAGTATCTTGGACGCAAGAACACCATCCTGGCGACAGCAACACCCTTCATCATATCCTGGCTCCTGATCGGGTGTGCCACCCACGTGGCAATGGTACTCGTCGGTAAGTTCCGCTCCTCTTTCTTTTGTTGGTTTTTTGATACCTCAGAAGATACTCACTGAATATTTCTCGGCTGTTTTCCTACAGGTCGTGCTCTATCCGGTTTGTGCGTTGGCATTGCTTCACTTTCCCTACCGGTCTATCTTGGTGAAACGGTTCAACCGGAGGTTCGTGGTACGCTAGGGTTGTTACCGACGGCTTTCGGTAACATTGGCATTCTGCTATGCTTCGTCGCCGGTAAATACATGGACTGGTCCGGATTAGCGTTCCTCGGTGCCGCTCTTCCCGTGCCATTCTTGTTGCTGATGTTCCTTATCCCCGAGACTCCTCGTTGGTATGTGTCGCGCAACCGTGAGGAGCGTGCCCGCAAGGCCCTGCAGTGGCTGCGCGGCCGGAAAGCGGACGTCGAACCAGAGCTGAAGGGTATCTCGAAGTCACACCAGGAAGCGGAACGGCACGCCTCCAAGAGTGCTATGCTGGATCTGTTGAAAAAGTCCAACCTGAAACCGTTGCTGATCTCGCTCGGGTTGATGTTCTTCCAGCAGCTGTCCGGTATTAATGCGGTCATCTTCTACACGGTGCAGATCTTCCAGAGCGCCGGTTCGACGATCGACGAGAAGCTGTGCACGATCATTGTCGGTGTGGTGAACTTCATAGCGACATTCATTGCGACCATACTGATCGATCGGCTCGGTCGTAAGATACTGCTGTACATCTCGGACGTGGCAATGATCATCACGCTCATGACGCTGGGCACGTTCTTCTACATGAAGAACAATGGAGACGATGTGTCCCACATCGGTTGGTTACCGTTGGCGGCGTTCGTAGTGTTTGTGGTTGGTTTCTCGCTCGGATTCGGTCCGATCCCGTGGCTGATGATGGGTGAGATTCTGCCGGGCAAGATTCGTGGTTCCGCTGCTTCCGTTGCAACCGCCTTCAACTGGAGCTGCACGTTCGTGGTGACGAAAACGTTTGCTGATATTACTGGTAAGAAACAATGGCTAGATACTGAGTGGAGTTTGGATGTTAATGTGAGGTTTTGTTTGCAGCTTCTATTGGTAATCATGGTGCGTTCTGGATGTTCGGTTCGATCTGTGTCATCGGTCTGATGTTCGTTATCGTGTACGTTCCGGAGACGCAGGGCAAATCCCTGGAGGACATCGAGCGCAAGATGATGGGCCGCGTGCGGCGTATGAGCTCCGTCGCCAACATTAAGCCGCTGTCGTTCAACATGTAAATGTCCATACCTTTGTATGTTGAGGATGCGCTTAATTACTGGAGTTGTATCAGAACAACACGGAGATGTCTTTTTCCCATTACTCGGAGCATGCCATAAGCGAAGAACGGTATGCATGGTGTACGTGTGTGAACGGATGTATGTGTATCGTTTGCACACAAGACATAGGAAGGGAAAGCAGCATACAAGTACTAGAATGTGATATGATCCAATAGATTTGGTTTTGCCATCAGTGGCAGAATTTACTCGATTTCGTTTGTAGGTTTTAGAAGCATCCACAATCTTCCTTTCCATAAAAAAGTCCCCCACTCACTCTAAAAATTTCTTCCAGTTTCGATTTCTCCTCGTTTATGTTGTGGAGCTTCAAATTTTAACCAAAAATGGTATACGCAGATTCGAATGACACTAACTAGTAGAGCTCGATACATATTCCAATCAAATTGGACAAGCTTATATAGATGCTTACAAGGGGTGATGTTATCGACACCGTAGACACATTATAAATCGTGTAATGATGGATGATCCTAAACAATGGCAGCTGATTGCAGGAAACGTACCTCTCAATTGGGCATTCAATGAACAAGAAAACATGCCGGTAGGGCTGGGTAGAGTTTATTTGCTCACTAAGAACTATTTCTACCAGGTAGACTAGTAGGGATGCAAACCGTTTCACTAGACAGCATAGTAATCAGCATTGGAGGTGCTTCTAAAGTTATTTTATAATGTCGACGATAAGTTTAACGATCATAATACACATTCTGCACAGGAACGGAGCAGAATGCACATTTTAGTCTAGAATAGAGAGCTGTGACATTCGTTTATACGTCCTCCCTTGGACGGGCAAACATTCACTCACAGAGACCCCCGGTACGGAAATATGGAATGACAGGGGATTTATATTGATTTTAGTTGTTTTAGATACGTTCATAGTTTAGTTTGAAGAATATTTCCTATCTTTTCAGCAGTAGATAATGTGACGCTAGTGTCGGTGCATGTAGGAACTTAGTAGAGAACGCCTAACGTTTTTCATATACACATAACTAGGAAGTGCTTCAATATGTCGGTGTGAACCGCACTGAAACTTCCCGAAAAACGAATGTATATATGTAGTACAACCGAGACAACATAACTGGTAATTAAATGAAACTATGAAAGCCAACCAATATTGTGCAGCAGGATACATGATTTTACATGACACGGCAAATGAAACGGTAAACAATCAGAGAATCTCACTATTGG
Source organism: Anopheles minimus (assembly GCA_000349025.1). Lineage (NCBI taxonomy): Eukaryota > Metazoa > Arthropoda > Insecta > Diptera > Culicidae > Anopheles > Anopheles minimus. Next base: position 7,286,437 of record KB663721.1, read on the forward strand.
AATGGATTTCTACGAGAATGTTACCCTAAACAGCTTCATCTCGTTTGTATTCCGTGCGGATAAATTTATACTGGCATTGAGGTTCCTTTTAACGAAAGCAGGGATGTTAATAATATTTATTGAAATGCATCAACAATCCGATAAGCTTAGGTTTTAGTATTTGCTTTCACTGAGATTAACGACGAATTGTGTATAGAAGCGCCATTCGAAGAACAACACACCCAAGAACACGGATTTAACCATCTTTCAATGGTGTAAGATCAAAAGGAAGCGTGCCACAAAAGCCCGAAACTGTAGCTTAAAATCATGTCACAGGAAAGATTGTTTATTTCAGTTTTTATAAGATGTATATTAGAGATAATACAGCGCATATTTTTGTAACCGAACTGAACAATGGAATATAATAAATTAATTACTAAATTGGAAACAATTTCAAGCATTTTAGTGGGCTTTTCTATCGGTTTGTGGGTATCAATTCTTTAAAGCATAATCGCTTAACATAAAGAGTTTGTCGGGAGCGGTACAAGCGGAAATGGTGCACCATGCTGAAGAAAACTTCTTAAAGATTACTCTGGTCAAAGAAGTTGAGGCGAAAGAGCGACAAAACGTTCAATTCCATCTCGAATCGTGTACAATGGAAGGTCATTCAAAGGTAGTTTACAGCGGCATGGAACTATAGCAGCGACGTGACAGGAACTATAGCTTTCTTCACAATGTATCATTTGATTTGCTCGGCAATAGCACGGTATTTGTTCCATAATGGCATACATTTTCCCCATCAGCCGGTGAAATAGAAAGAAGTTTTGGTTCACTCACCCATGACCTGCACACGGCAAATAGCACACGTATCGCACTCGACGTCCCAGCTCCACATCGCGACGGCGTTCCATTTCTTTAGCGTAAACATTTTATCCGGCTTCACATCATCGAACTTATCACACGAGTTTTCATTCTCATCGGCCATTATTCCGTTTGCTCAGCGTAACCACAACCGATCTGGCCGAAACTCTGCAAATTGTGTTGATTTGATTCTGTGCGTCCGATGTAAACAATGAGATGTCATCAGCGCGGATACGCAAGCACCGTCTACACACTGCTCGAATGCAGGAAAAACAGAAATCTATTCGAGCACAAATGTGATAGCAGATTCAAACTGACCGTTTGTTTTCAGTAAATCGAAAAGGATCTGCTCGATTTCATCTGTATCGAAACAGTACATGATAGGAAACGAATAAGTAAACTAATTTATAGAATTGTGATTTCTTTCCTTTAACCAGAAGTGCTGTTAACCAACGATAATTAACAATTATTATATAAAAGACAAATGCACCTTTCACGTTCAATGTTCTAAATTCAAATTATATTTAAACGCTCTTTTCCTTCTCATCAATAAAATATAACAGTACAGTTAAAAAAGAGAACTTATATGCTTAACGTAATTTTCATCTGTTACGGGTTTCGCTTTTTGTTTTAACCCAACCTCAGAACACACCGCGTGTTTCGGTGTACATGTTGTTGTTTTTTTCGCTGCTTTTTGTGTTTAATATGTCTGCTTTCTACCGATTGGAATCTTTTCTATCTTTTTTCGCTGCTACTTCTCCGCTATCAGAGCACTGTCATTCTCGCTTACACGACTAAACTAAAATCAGATCAATTTAAGTACTAAAACTTAGCTCTATTTTGTAATTTAAAAAAAACGAACAGAAATCACATACGACCACTGTGGCACAGTATCTTATTGTGCTGTTCTGTGGGTGGGGAAGGGTAAGAAGGGAACCATGGAATGGACGGATCGGGACTACGCGACAATATTCGGGAATAGAAGAAAAAAAAACATGGCGCTGCTGGTCGTACATGAGCTTTCCTACTAAATGGCAAATTCTCATTGAGGAAGGTTTTGGAATGGCAATACGAAGGACGGTTTTTCAATTGGTAGCTTAACAAAACGAAAAAAGTTCTTAACGCTTATCGCTTAGTGTGTGTGTGTAAACTAAAAGCAAGATGAGTTCTAATGTGTCTAAAAAATGAGAAAATAAAAACAGGGAATGCAAAAAGAGGTAAATGCTAATTCAAGAACGCTTAACACGTACCGATGAGGTGTGCTGGTTGGTAGTAGCAGTAGTAGTACTACGCCTAGCTATCCACCACCCTGACGTGTTTCCATTGTAGCTATTTCACTGCTAGTGATCGCAATTTGAAATCTTTCTTATAGTACTACATTGTTGTGTGTTTGTGTGGTTTTGTTATGCTGAGCTATTGCTGTGCGCTATAGCAGCGGGCGGAAAAAGGCAACAATAAGGAAAGAAAAACTGTCTTCTACGCAGATACTAGTTACTCGCTACTTAATCGATACTACTTAGCGAAACAAAAAAAAATGGAAAACTATACCAATGTAAAATTAATATTGCATTTTAACGGAAGCCTACACATGTTATGCACCTTCCTTTCTGTGTACCACTACGAGTTATACAATAAGTGTATAGTACGCTAAACTACTACCTTTCTTTCTTCCTCACTAGCGCCACTAGTAGCTATTCCTATGAGCTGCTTTATCGCATTTTGTGCTATTTTACGTTGGATGCTCTTATCGATTCTCACTCACACATCTGGGAATGTGATTATATATCGTATCAGCCGTGAAATGGCTTTTCGTTTTATTTTTTGTTTCTTCTAATACCTATTGTTTAAGGATCCTTCCGATCGTCATATTATATGAATACTATTCCATCCCGTTTGTCTCACTCATACTGCCACAGTGCTTCCTTACATTGTTTGGCCACCCTGGGAGAATACCACAGCGTGTAATTACGATTAACGAATATAAAATGCTACTTAGCAAACGAAATAGAAAAAACACACACACATACATCTATAACAAAATAAAATGCAAATCTTGCTCCGCTACATTATGGCAACTCGATCAATTAAGCAAATATTAACGAATGCATATCCGTCTTATTTTCTCGCCCGGTGCGCCTCCACCGGGTTTTTGTTCCATTTCCATACTATGTTCGTTAGTGCATCATGCTGCGTGTGAATACTTTTTAAACACTCATCCCCAAATGGACGTTGGAAAAAACACCAATGAGGATGGAAAAAAGGACTCGAGAGTGTACGGTGTTTGGAACAGTACGATTTTAGAATGATTTTTCTTGTTTTCCCCCTTTTAAATATCACATGTTTTGCGTGTTCATACATTTCCTTTCAGGAGTGTGCCGTTGTTTTCAAAAAAAAAAAAATCGAGAAGTTAAAGACAAAGGGGAAACCAAACTAAAACACCAACAAGTAGAATGTTAACCCTTAAACACCGTTTTCCGGTACGCGGGGAAGGAATGTGTTAGCTTCGGCATTCGAGAATATGATATTGTAACGCATCCGTCTTAAGCATTGATTTTACGGGCACTTGTACACCATATTGTGAAGATCGTGCGCCTCAGGTACTTAACAATTAGATAATAAGAGAAATGTAACGCTCCTCAAACCGATCGGTCGATCGTTCATCCTGCTTACGAATACTACGCTGCTTACGAACTAGTGGCGGCAGTTGAAATCTTATCCTTCTGGTACACATTTCAACTGTTCTTACATTCTATTTGTATACCCCCACAGTATGGCAGTTCGATAACGACGCAATGGAAAACGAAACCAAAAACAGTACGCTTCGTACGTTCTGCTGTGTCTGTGTCTGCCTGTTTGTGGACAATGTAGAAGCTCAAACTTGAAAATGGTGATTTCTACAACAAAATACTGTCATGGATGGGTATTGGGGTGTGTGCAGGTGTGCAACGTAAGAAAATTCCTAACTCCCTAACTATTGGACGAACAGCGAACGACACTTAAAAAACGGGAGCAACCTCCCAAAGTTTTCTCTATTCGCCATAACCGCTAAGCTGTCTATTTGTTAATATTGCATGCTCTCGTCGCGGTATTACCGCCGATCCCATTTGTGGGTGAAAATTAATATTTAAACAATATCGTTACGGGAATGTCTACATTGCTACGTGCTATATTGTATGCGTTCAACTCATCTTCCTGTCACAATTGACAATTATGATCGTTTTTTTTTTTTGTAAGTTACTTATGGCATGCGGGAATGCGGCAAAACAGTTTCCATTTGAGCAATATTTATCCTTGAATGAGTTCCTCAAACGATTTTCCATCCATTTTGTGGTTGTTGTCCTTTTGAGATCTTATCATTTGCATGGCCTGTACGATAGATGTGGAGAGAAGAAGATTTACTATTTCTAGTTCCATTTAAATGCAACATCCCGTACGGAATGCATTCATTCATTATGTACTTTTATAAAGAAAATGATTCTATCCAAATGCGGCAAATAAAAAAACAAAATCAGTTTAAAAATGGGTGCGAAAATCTCAGGCAACGTTCAAACAGTTCAACCGACTAACCGAAGCTAACAACAATCCGGTACGTTTTGACTGAATATAGTAGTACGCTAGTTCGAAATAAATAATAATGTCTCGTGCAACATTAATTCGCTTACTTAAACACTACCCTACGCACGATCTTTATCCTTCCGTTTTTCACTACTCTGTTCGGTGCTCTGACTCCGCAATGGTTTGCCCAGTGCTATGTACAGTGTTGGATTTCATTTTCGATGTCCACTGTTGTGCCAACTTATTGGAGCTACTGTTTCCTACACGTGCCTATACCGGTCTCATTGTCTAAGGCACATATCTGCAATTTGTCTCGCGAATTGAAAGCATTCTTAGCATAATCTCAAAGAAAAAAAAACGATTAAAAAATAATCCTACGTTTAAAAACACTTACTAATTACCAACCGTACTTTTACTCGCGTCACGATAATTCTTCATTTGAATGATTTTTCTTAATCGAAATAATAAAAAAATAAACACCAACTCTCAGTGAACGTGGGTCGCTTACGTGTACCATAATCTAGCTATGGCGAAAACTTAACGAATTCTGTTCGGTTCCCATCGGCGACCTACGCCTTTCCATCTGATCATCCCCTTTTTTACCCGGGGATGGATGAAGCATACCCAGCTGTGTACGCTGTTTGGCACGTTGGCAATGCAATGCAGGATGGCAAGATGTGTGCATTTCTATTTGCAAATGTTTGCGCTATCGCTCTCCGGACACTCCGGAGCGAGAGAGCGGAATGGCGCACAATAGGTATGGCACTGCGGACGCCGGGAAGCTGGAGAACTGACCGGGGAGTGCGTGTTATCTAGTGCGTTGGCAGCTCCGTTAACATGATGTCGTACAGGTCCTCCTCGTACCGCTGCAGCTCCAGGATGAAGATGTCCTCGTTGCAGTAGTGTCTGATCATGTCGTCATCAATTCTCGCCGTAATTCTACAAAACAAACAATTGTAAGCAATGAGAACACACATTTAGAGCGGCTGTTGTTTTTTTTATTTTGCAAAATATTTGCAAAGTGTCTTGTCTACTACGTGCACTAACAGTGAGGGAAGATGGAATGGAGAAAAACATCTAATGATACTATTACAAAAAAATTGAAATCGTGTAAACTAACACAATCGGACAATTATGTTGATTACTTAAATGTGTATTCTGTGTAAAAGAGCTAGTTAATAGTAGCGAGTTGAGGTTAGTAAAGATTACGGGTTATTTCAACGGATTAGCGATTGTTTTATGCTAGCAGATTATTATTTCAGTAAAACACAGCTACTATTGAAGATGTTAACATTTCAAGCTGCTTTGTTAAGCTAGGTGTAATAGAATGCAAGCCGCCAAAAAACAAGTACAAATTTGCTCAAATTAACACTAATTGATCAACATAAATCTTTGACACATGGAAAGGTATCAAACATAGGGAAAAGAAACAAAAAAAAAAACTAGACTACATTTAAAAGGTATACAGAAAAAATAAAAGAACATAACAAAAAACAAAACGAAATCGGTGTAAAATAGAGCACAACAAAACAACGGATCTAATCAAATCGAAACATGACAACGAAAGAGAGTAGTAGAAACAGAAGAAGATATAGAAGAAAGATAGCAAAATCGGAAGGAAACTCAAAACTTACCCTTTCTTATTTTTGCGATAAATAGTGTTAATTCTCGACGAGGAAATTTTGAATCTATTTTCAATCTGCAATGCAAAAGGAGAAGAAGATAGAAAGTGTTTTGTGTGAAAAAAAAACCAAACAACATCAAGACAAACGGGCGTAGCATAATTGCAAAACAAGCAAACGTTTGCTCGCCACACAAAATTGTGCACATGTCTTTGAGTGATAATGCACAATTTATGTAAAACACAGCTCGGGAAGAATTAAACCATCTAACAATTTGTGCCAATAAACAATGTACTTCCTGTCGATCGCAACAGAGAACTATGGGGTTCGAATTAAGATTTTAAGCGTTCATTGAACGATTTGATAGTTGAAAACACAGACTTATTACTTAATTCTAAAAAGTTGAAAGATTTTGGACTAATATTGAGAAACTGAGAGCATTGCTCCATATTGGGGTCAAGAAAGTGTGAGATAGCATGCGTAAAGTGGGCTCTTTTATTCAAAATTCTACAAAGGAAACAAGCTAACGTTTGGCGATCATTTGTGCGATATCATTTCGTTGTATCCTTCATAGATTTTGTGCTTTGAATTGTGAGTCATAAGAATTGGTGCTCAGCTGACGCAAAGTGTGATTATGTTAGCACATAGCAAAGGGGAACACACCGTTCATAACCACTGCAAGATGGTTACAAACTTATTATAATTATTGCTTATAGTTTAACACCTTATATCCGTTGGCATTTAATTTCTTCAGGCGGTTAGTGGGGAATGCTTTTGGGTTGTGGTTGGAACTGTGTCTTCTAGCCTGTGGTTGATCGTCCGATCGGATATCAAGATCGTGCGCCAGCTTACTGTGCAGGGATGGGATAAGCGTGGGAAGAGGGTAAAGTTGATGTAACAAAACAAAATAAAACAAAACGACACAGTAAACGACATGTAACGTGTGCAGTTCGGGCGGCCATTGCCCGTTTAGCGAACCCTGGCGGTTAGAGCGTGAAACACTGCGGCAATGACAACAAAAGGCCATCATTCGTTAAAGGGTGCTGAGATTAATCCCGTTATCGACATACACATACAACACACATACAAGTATTGGTTATTGGCGCAAATGTGTAGGGGTTTGTGTACCTTGGTTTATCCTTCCGATTGGTAAGAAAAAAAGGGGAGTTCCTTTTTCTCACAGAATGACAGCTGTCAAAGATTGAGCGGTCGGTGGATGTACTAAGACGGTTGATTGGTCTGTTTTCTGTCCACTTACACTTCAATGACAGCTGCCATCGTTGGATCATTCGCGCATGATCCTACAAATTTTGAATTGTTCGTGTGGTTATACAGGCAAATTGAAAAAAACAAAAACACTCACAAAACATTGATAACAAAAAAGGATAAACTTTATATGTCATAACATATGAGATATCCGAACAGAACTTATTTTGATCTCCAGATGTAAATGTTTTTCTGTTTGTTTTTGTTTTCAATGCCATTTTTAAACATTCTTTAGTTTTCGTTTTCAGCAAATAGAAAGAAAAGAAAACATTCAGCAACTTACCGCATTTAGTAGCCCTTCCGTACTAGGCGGGACGACGTGCAGCGGCGTATAGACGTCCTCATTGTCCTGGCGCACGTACAGCATAACCCGCTCACTGAGCGGCGGTGTCATTCTCTGACGCTTGATCTGTGGCGTAAAGTCGACCATCGAGTTTGCCACCAGCGAACCGTCCATGATGATGCTTGGATCTTTTTTGTCACTGTCAGTGTGGCAAGATGTTTGGAAATGTAAGAAAAGAAATAAATGTTAGAAATAATCCAGAACCGATGGACATCCGGGTTGACGCGTAGAGCCAACAAAGGAATAGGACGACCGGATGCCACTGCTTCGAAAAACAAGGAAAACTGGAAGTTCTAGCCGACTTTTTCGCTCTACTCACGTCGGTACGTCCGGCGGGAAGTGATTGTGGAACTTCAGCGTTGGTGTGGCCGGTTTGTTGGCGTGCAGCAGGAAGGGCGACTTGACGTTGTCCGAGGTGCCGGAAAGGGAGTCGGCATCATGGCCGTAGAACTGCATATCCATAGATGTTAGCTACACGAGGAGAAAGATGATTATTATTGGTTAAAGTTCTCCACAACCGTTGGGAGCGAGAGATTGAACAGATTATGTTCCAGCTTACCTTATCGATGTCCTCCGAGGGAGTGAAAAGGACTGGCGGTTTCAGTAGATCGCTCATACCGTAAAACTCGGACCGATCGACCACCGGGTGATACAGTTCGTCCAGCTTTTTCCGTCCGGTGGCGGTCATCTTGCGCTTTGCTGCTCGTCGTTCTTCGTCGCGTGTCTTCCGTTCGGCACCCTGTTGGGGGGAAAATGGGAAAATAATATCCATTAATAAATATACTGATCATTAGAGAAACAGAATGACTCTTAATAAAAAGAAAGGTTAAGTTAATTTGCCTGGGGAGATCAAAAATTCATAAAAATAAAACAAATTAAGTTCCCCGGTCATTTGTTCGACAACCGATGATCTCATTCTCTGTTCGTGATCTCATCCCTATAAAAGCAAAACCTTGCTAGTCCCATGGATGATCCAGAGACAGTAGCAGATGTAATCGGTAGTAAAATTTCCCAACACTTCGAGGGAACATTACGGGAAATTTAGTGAACCGGTCACAACCATGAGCTCCACGCCACGGTGGAAGCGATCTAACTGTAATGCTACGGACTGGGGCTAAGATGAGGGTTGCGTTTAGAAGGAATTTCCATACGATCGTGTCGACTTTGTTCGGGTATGGCTTGCGGCAGGGTCGGCCCAACAAGTGTCGGTGGTGGAAGATTTCACAAATGCGCAGTGCGGCAAATAATGGTGTTTCGCAACACCAGCTCTCCGGACGCTGAGTCGCAAGGCGCGATGTAGATATTTTTCATTTTTATAGCACAGATTATACGAGGCTTATCTTCATTAAAAATGGCTAAAATATTGTTGCATCTATCGCAATCCGGGACCGGGACACGGTGGAAGGTGAGCTGAGCGGTACTACGGACATTACATGCACACAACCCCTTTGCCTTGTTGCGAGTACTGCGTCGTATGCGGCTATGGGATAGGATTATTTGCGTTGCATCCCAAACGGTCATCTTGGCGGTTACTAAGGGCCAACGATGGGGGGCATAGTGTCATACACTCACTCGGTTCTCACTCGCGAGTCTCCACCGCTCGATGTAATTTCCACCGCTGTCAGCGGCGGTAATGGGTTTTCAAACGATTTTATTAATTCACTTCATTCGTCGCTAGCGGATGCGATGATGCGTTCACTGTTGCGTTCAACGGGGACGGTTCCAAACACGCTGTACACGTGAAACCCGTGGCACGACAAATTGCGCCAGTCTCTCCACCTAATGGACACTGCTGAAAAAGTCATTCCGAAACCCCGTTAGGAACTATTTCGGACGCTCGGAATGGATCGAATAACTGAAAAAAGGGGTGTTTACTTCGAATGCGACAAAATGGGGTCACCGTCCGACAATGTTGATATGCGTCCGTGTCTCTAGGATACCGGAAACGCAGCTCGGCATGATAGGAGTTGTGCTCCAGCTAGTACCACCACCTTCACCGACCGAATGGCATTAATCATTGAACGATCATGCGATCAGGGACGATCCTTGGCGCGAACACCGCTACCACACGCGGTGTTGTGCGTTTTGTGTGGCGATTGCGCTACATTGTCTTTAACGCAGAGTGGACGTGGGACGAAAGCGGACACCGTGTCGAGCGGACGAGAGCGAGAGGTAAATTCAGTTGCCGGTTGTTATCTTAACTGCAATGAGCGCGATGGAGCTGAAGTCGCTGTGTGTGTGAGTCTGATGCACTTTCGCCCTCGGAAGGTGTAATTTTAGCAACACAACCTCCGCACCAGTTCGCACTCCTTCCTCTCCCACCGTTTGGGAATGATGGTGTGGGCCCAGTGCTCTTTTGTGGCCACGCAATAAGAACGGTGCGCTGCGATCGGACGGAAGCGTATCGCTTGATCACCGCTGTTCGTTCCTACGCCACATCAAGCCGTGCATAATTTATGATTATATTAATTTCTACTCTTGCGGCGTGCGTGCGGAACGCAGCCCGAACAAATTGATCCTTCCCTTCCTGCTCTATCTGCTTCACCTCCGCAAACATCCCAGGTTTTGTACGGGGAACCTCAGGGAAGACCTCGCCCGAGGATGACCACCTGTTGCAAAAGAGCGACAGGATAAGGAGCACTCGAGCTGGCGGGAGATTAGTTCACTAAATATCCGTACGCCGGCGGTAGGCAACCGATGCGTTATCCCGCAGGCAGCCAGCACAGTTCACATTCACGCGAGCTTTAAAAAAAAGGCACAGCCTATGACCGTGAGAGGTATTAATTACGGTTGTGGCCGGGATGCCTGCTGCACGCGGACACCACGCACCGCGTGTCGCGTTTGCCGTATTTTGACAGTTCCGTTAGTACAGCGACAGCTTCACGCTAGTCACCACCAGAGGGCGCATGTCGCGGACGAAACGGATTATTCAAACGAATTTGTCCCAATGAAACGTTGCTGGTGCCAGCCCTCGGCAATTGCCGCATTTGTGCAGCGGAAACGATTTGCAATGATTGATGCTTGCGTACTGCGAATGATTGACACAATAAAATGCGCACTTATTCACTGTACGTGCGCGCGCGCGCTCGTTTCCCTGGAGGGAAGAATTTCCGGCCTAATCCTCCTCCCCCCGCATGTACTAAGAGATGTTTGCCCGTTATAAACATCATATGCCATCCCCGTAGCGCAACGTTTGGTGAAGTTGCATCCGAGAGGATCATCCCATCCTGAGGGCACCAACTCGTCGTCGTAGCGAACTGTGAAATGTGTTTTTATGATTATGGCGATCATTACATTATGGAACATCTTTGTAACGCAGGCGTGTGTGCGCTCGCCGTGTACCTAGCCACGGATGCAGGGCTTATTTTAAACCCATTTTCCCAACCACGAAGCAGCAGCGACTAATGAAAACGGGGTTAAAAATGGACTTATAAAATTTTACTAGCGCAACCACGAAGGAACCGGCGTGACGGGTGATGTTCCCAATGTTGTTATTCGGTCGTCAGCGGTCGTCCGAGTAGCTGCAGCCGACGCTCAAATAAACGTAGTGCAAATAGTGCGGGAAGGATCCACATCAAGGCGGTAGCATCGTGCTGCAGCACGCAGCACTCATCACAAAACCGTAAAATGAACGAACGGGCCCATCATCAGTACCGGGCCCGGTAAGCGGTGTTTTTTTTTTACCTTGTTCGCGTACCATGCTACCTGGGTAAATGGAGTTAAATTGCAAATTACAGCATAAAATATGGGATTGCCCCGCACCGGCCAGATTGGGTGCCGCGTTTGGAGAACGGTAACAAAATGAAAAGTAAGCAAAAAAGAAAACGATTTTTATGCAGTTGGAAGCTGTTGCGGACTACGCGCGCTGGGAAAGATACCATAAACGCATCGAGGGTTACTAGTACAGATTTTTACGACCCGATTCTCGGGCTTCCATTAAGTGCAAACTCCATCAGGAAGCGGCTAATCATATGAATGAAGTTTTATTCTCTTTCATACGAGTTGTGTGTTGGGGTTTGTTTTTTTTGCTGTTATCAAAGTTCGTGTCTTGGTGTAATTTTTTTTTATCCTGACGTAAGGTACGCAGTTCGTCACTCATTTGCTGAGGTTGGTATGAAGTGATGATTATGATGTACGCGTTCGATTTTCTTTTCAACGCCTTCTGAAACATATGTTCTTCAGGACGTTAAAAAGAATGTCATAAATAAGACCACACTCGATGGTGCACGAGTTTTGTGGAATAAAAGGTTTTTTAAACAGAGTATTTAAACCCGCGGAAACAGAGAAAATGAGTATAAGGGAACTTAAACACCAATAGGACTAAAAGTCTTTGCTCAACTTGATATTTCCTTGGAGATCTTGGAGATTTAAAAACTAAAAAAAATTAAAATTTAATTAGAGTGAACTGTATCACCTTCTTAATGTTTGGAACTAGTAGTTAGAAAAAGTGGGAGCTTCCCGTTAGGTTTCACTTCAACAGATGCCCCAAGGGACATCATCTATGAGAACGAATCATCCTCAACTACAGTCGCTCCCATCCGTGTTATCCCGCAGCGCACCAGAATGAAGTAGACATCCCAACGATAAATTTACACCCCATTTAATGTTGTCCCCCTCTTCACAAGAATCCACTCACCCATGAGCGGTTAAGGATTGGGGCGTGAAGAGAACTATATTGCGAGCAAAGTCACTCGTGTCGCGTTGTCGCCCTCGGGGGCAGATACGACCGAACAACACGTCACTCGACCCAACAACAAGTGCCATTTTGGATGTTTTACAGCATAGCGGTTTATGCAACAGGCAGAAGCACCGCACCCGCAGGGGCTTTTACATAATGTGATTAGTGAATTTTTCACCTTACTGATCGAGCTACCGGTTCTGCCCGCGATTCGGTTCTAAACTGAACCCAGTGCGCATCGATTATCTTGCGCAGCGTATATTATCTAAGTGGGCAGCAGGTATCGGTGCGTACCGTTTCGCAACGCGCATAAACACTTTCATAAATGCGCTAGCGCCCCCGGGGGGGTTCGGCAGATGGACCCAGTAGCGATGTTGTTACAATGAATCGAACGGACGAAGTCTTCGCGATCCCAATCGCTACGTACATTAGGCGTCCGACCAAAGCCCGCGTGCATTAAACGCAAGCAGTGCAAAATGAAAGAATAATGGGATTTTAATAAACATTTACCAAGAAGGACGGATGGACAGACGGGTGTGGTTGAGCTACATTTATGTTGTTCCACCGATCGCCCCATGCATACCTTCATGGCTGGCACCGGAGTCCTGCGGCTAAACGCAGGCGGAATGCAGATATGTGCAAACACATTCACGCATGCAATTATTCGCAAAACATGAGAATTATGTTGTCTTACATTCATCATAATCAAAGCAACTGTCTTGCTGCCAATGGTGCTGCATCTGTATTTGTGATGTCAGTAGTAAATATTAAGAGAAAAGGGTTTAAATACACTTTTCTGTTGTGATGAAAATTTTCAATAAAGTTTAAATGATGTAAACGTAAAAAAGGACGTATTTACAGGTTGACGAAGAAAACCACCGTAGCGTACGAAATAGCCAGAAGAAAGCATCGGGAAATCGTGAGAAACACATTAAACCGGCAAATAATCCTTTGAAATGAGTGCATTTTTACGAGTGCAAACTATGCGGCACAATGCATTCGAAATAAAAAAAAAATCCTAAAGAATGAAGCAAAAACGCACCATAACCGAAACTGCAATGGGAAGCAAGGGTCCGTTTTTTCCCTCCTTCTTTCAATTCTGTTTGTCCTACAACGGCACTCGTAAAACATGCTAAAAGCAATGACCAGTGGATGGGTAGGAAGAAAACAAAAATAATAACAAACATCCCAAAAGGTTACGAAGGGTTTTTACGCTTTTTACACCTTACACGCTGACGGTTTGTGGCACTTCATCCTTGCACAGAGCAGTACAACAACACCGATCGTGGGCAAATTGCTCCCCTTAGCTTCAAAGTTCCTTCCTTGCAGGTTTTTATTTTTTGTTTCCTTCAAACTGCAAACTTGAGCGACGCAGCGCAAGTGCGACGTTCCGAACAGGTAACTTCACACGCAGAAGTTTGTCATATTTTGACACTTTGCATCCGACACGCGTAATTGGCAATTTTCGGCTGTCCACTAATGGATGTGATGTTCGGATTTCGGTGTGAATGGCTGTGATGCGGATGCACCATTTGAAAGACTAACAAACACAACCAAACAAACACGCAAACATTCGGCTTGAGTTTGTACACAATTTCGAGCTCTTTGCGCGGGTTCGTAGCTTACTGCGCACCCAAGTCTTTTGTATTGAATTGGATCTTTTCTTGTTTTTTGTGGCCTTTGAAAGTGAAATATTAATTTCCACGTATCGATGAAGACACGACAGACTTCTTATCATGCAAATGCACCCATAAATATTGCAAACAGCCCGAGCATCGAAACGCGTTTCGCGGAAAATACCCCCTCTTCAATGAGATGTGGTCATGGCCGGGCATAGAGGAAACAAACATAGATCTAATCGGGTACGCAATATATTTCGTTTTATAACGATGTGTGGTGATCGACCTATCTCTAACGTGCATCCGTATTTAGGAAAAAAAAGAGTCCAAGTCGAATAGATGAATGGCGGTATTGTTGATGATTCGTTCGCTTTTGACCATCCGACGGTCAATGACGCTACTGCATCGCGCATGTGAATGGGCACTCTCGGACGTATCCTTCTCCATCGTCCTAGAACGCAAACATTTCGCATAGACATTTTTGCATAAATATTCAATCGCCTTTGCGCCCGGTGGAAAGCTATCTCGGTCAGATTCCTGGCTGGTTTTATTTTATCGCCGAGTCATAAATCACAAAAATGATGCCAATAATTTACATACGAACGGAATGGTTCAGTTTCGATCGCTTCGCGTATCGGCTGGAGAAAAAAAACTATTTCAAAAGTTTTGCTTTTGTATAAAACGAAGAAAAGAAAATGTCCGAAGAGGACCTCCATCGTGGAGGTTGCTGTTGCTGAAGAGAATGTTTAATTTTTTAAACAAAAACTAAACTTTTACACGTCAACAGTACACCATTTATCACGGAAAACTCCCGCTAATGTGTTGATTTTAAAATTCAATCCACCAGAGCGAAGGTTGCAAAACCCGCGGAACGGTTCCAGGCGCGGAGATCGCAAATCAGGATTAAAAACTATCAGAGGTTGAGGTTTAAAAATTTATTAGCCTCACACAAAGATCGATCAACCCATGCAGCACAGAGTGCGGCGCGAAGCGACCGGGAGATGATGGGATCAGATATGATGGCGTCTCGCGTTCCGAAGCCCTTCCCGATACGCCGTTCCGCGAGCAAGTGAAACGCACCATATCATATCGGACGGTGGGTATTTAACAGATTTATTAGAAGAAACAAGTCCCTCCGTAGGTTCCGTACAGATGAGCGGTAAAAGGAACACCACCGGTACGTGCCACAGGTTCCCGAACAGAGCAGAAGGTTTTTGCTGCGCTTGGCTTTTGGCCTCGTTCATAAATCTTGCGCCGATAGGTGAGCGGATGGGATGCGCTTCAGGCGGTCAGCCTTTTTTATAGTTTATGGGCTGCCGAATCTGAGCGCAGATGGATATCTTAATTTAATGCTTGCCGGGGAGCTTCATGGGTGGTGGAGGCGAAAAAGGATTTGAAGAATGCGATCAAGTGTGAGAGAGGTTTATGGCATAAGAAATCAATTCTGATGGATGTTTAGCAGAAAAATACTTCCTTTTTATCAGTCATCCTTTCTATTATGAAAAGCAAGTTAAAAAGTGAGAGCACTAACATTACTATTAAACTCTTCAGGTTCCACGGTATGACAAATTAATATCCTTCAAGTATGTTTATTTGAAGAAGAATAAACTGCATTTGTAATGATTCTTGTCCATTCTTTTTTGTACGTTTCTTCTCTCTTCCAAGATTCTGGTTAGGTTGGATGTGTGTAAATAAAAAAGGTCATTCCATTTGTGGGTTGCCGGATCGTACGACACTCGTCAGATCGGGATAGAATAAGAGCGAACGAATATTTAAAAACATAAATAAAAAAACAAGAAACGGAAGTTCAATCCATACGGCTCATTAGCGACAATCCTGCGACACGGTACACAGACCGTACAAAAACGATGTGCCGGTGATGCTTGTGGCCCACTGGAAAAAAAGGGCAAACGGTGGAAACACGGGAGAAACAACTGGACACTCGGAAATGTCAGAACATTGTTAATATCTGACGACGTGCGAATATAATGAGCAAAGGGACGAGGTCCATGGTGTAAGAAATTGAAACACGCACAAAAAAAGCAAACACACACACACACGCACCCGAGGACCTGTTCTACGTTCCATTTGGCGACATCTGGAGACGATTGGCTCTCGGGCTCGCGCGTTTGCTACACTTTGGAACGCAATGTGCTCCGGAGCACATACACCAAACAGCACACACCATCTATCAATGTAGTCTGCTTCCTTTTCAGAAATCATGACTTGCGGCCATTATCGCTTCAATAAAATTTATTGAAAAATTGTTACCACAGTGTCGCGAAATCGGGCGTGTCATTGGGGTGATGAGGGGGAAGGGGGGGGGACAACGGTCACGCCACCAACTGGGACGGATGCGGTCCGTAACTGCGGCCGATTGCTGCCTGCTTGTTTATTTTTACGATATCGCTGGTTGTAGTCGCTGACAAGCGGTCTCCACCGTGCTAGGGGGAGACCGATAGGTACAAGTGTGTCGCGATGGTACTGAACGTTGCATGAAGTGAAGCGCAGGGAAATGGGTCTACCGTATACGCGGGCAGGTTGATATAAAGTTTTATGCATTTTAATCCCCCTCCTCTCCTCCCCAATCCACAACTTATTCTCACCCTACGGGGCAAACAGAATCAACAGAATGCGTGTTGCGATGTCGAAATATTGTGAATGGGTCGCTGCTTCACCGAGCGCCATCTGTTGGGAAAGGGAAAAAACGGATGCCCCACTAGCAGACAAACCCGGGCCGCGGGTTATCGCATGTACTACATGTGTACTTAGCTTAAGCGATTGGGGTGAAAAGTGGTCATAAAACGGAGGTACCGAGCAGTAAGTACCGCGTCCCATCGTGGGAAGATGTCCTACAGCAGCAATTCCAGAAACGAACCGAAAGATCGTTCATTAAGAAGTTGTCCAAGGGGAACGATAAAAGCAACAAAAAAAAAACACACACACACTGTAATCCTCCGGGGAGCGGACAAGGTTTTCAATTCGTCATTAGCGCCATGTCGCTACTGCTAGAATGCGCAGCATCTGCTGCTGCCATTGCACATCTTGCAGTAATGTGCGCGGTGGCACTGGCAAATGTCGGCACAGTTGGCCGATGGTTCGCCCGCCGACTGGAGCGACGATAAAAATGAATAATTAATATATAAATGGCTCAATTAAATGATTTTATAATGGTTTACCGGTAAGAATGTGTATGCGTGGAGGTAGTTTTTATTCCTTCCAATATATTCCATTTTTAAATTCAGTACCGCATGCTTCTGGTGGTAGTAGATGCTGACAGAGAGTGGGGAGAGAGTGTCACTGGACGAGTGTACTGAAAAGCGGCCCTCATGTGGTGCAATTAAAACTAATCAATATCGTGAATATGCACTCGTGCACTTCCTCTCTGGCTGTTGCGTTCGACTGAAGGATGCCCCGAGGCATTTAGATATTAAGGTGACAATGTACCTTTTGCTAGTCAGCAGTATACTTAAGCTACCTTAAACCCTTGACACTACCCGCCGCGAAGGTGTCGCTCCTCATAGCTCGATCATGTAGCTTAAGTTCGCTTTCATTTTATCAGTGCGCTCACATTGCCCCTCCAACACAGACATAGGGATTGAGATTTTGCATAAACATTTCTTATTAATTTATTCAAATTAGTTCGCACCGTGGTACTGCGCTGTGGCGGACGGTGGTGTCACCTCTCCATCGAGCAAAAAGTCATTATGCATACAAACCCATGTAGGCATATCACGCGCCATCCGCGTCTCGGGCTAGTGTCCAGTATGGGTGATTTGTTCACTCCATTAGATAAACCTTTCAATTGGGTAGGATTAAACAAGGGGGAAACGGCAACGGACTAGGATCGCCCCAAGTGTCAGCAGCGATCAACCGTTCAACCGACACACGGGAGAGGTCGACTTTCGAACTCCTTTTTTGACACCTGTCACAAACGTCTTAATCGAAGGCCTTTGGACATTGGGTGTTATCGTGAGCTACCTGCTAACGGGTGACACTTGCTAACACGCAAACCCCTCCCCTGGATGACAACGCATCGATCGGGGAATGCCCTCGGGGTGATTGTCGAGCGACGCCATGTAGCGGTGTATTGTTACCCAAAATGGCGGTACGCATTTTGGACAAATTCTTACGAACTGAGGTTTCGTAAATGGGGCAAAGAAAGTGGCTAGCAAACGACGTACAGCATTAGGTCGTAATGAGATCGCAGATTAGTTTCCTCTACTTCCAAAGCGTGTGTGTGTCGTTTCGCTCGATAGTGATCTTCAACTCTGGAGAAACCATACAAAGTATGTTGTTTATTGTACGATCAAAACGACAGCTTCGTTTAAGGTACTCTTTACCGCACTAAAACGCAGACACAAACAACTAAACAACTACTATTCTCCTCCGAACGTTTCTTAGCGCCCCCTATCGATTCTACAATCTCGCAATCTCCTTCCCGATTGAACTACGAAAACCATCTGCCGGCATCGTAACACACCTGCTATTAATTTGATTTGTTTTCATCGGTGCATTGGTTGCACATGTGCAGTTCCATTCTCGGACTCTCACGGTTAACCTTCGCACCGCGAAGAATGTGATCAAACTAGAAAGATAGTTCGTATACTGAAATGTACGCGACCATCGGTACAACAAGGAAGCTTAGCCATATAAACGGGCACATCTAAATTGATGATCCACTTGGGGGTATGGTAAGCTAACCCCCCCAGCGCTAGATACTCGGACGCCCGAGTGACGGTCAGTATTTATGCAAATGGCCGTTCGCTCTTTTTTTCCCTGCATCCTCCATCGGAACTGTTTCTCTATGAGAACACACAAGATCACTGTATTAGCTGAAGCGGAGGCAAAACGGTTCCAACGCTGAAAGTAAAGTGTCTCAAGCGCCGAGGCTTGACAATAATAATTATTTTTTATCGGTCCCGCTATGGAGCAGATCGAATGTTCGTAAAACGGGTGATTTTAATGCCCGTAGGGGTATTATGACTTCATCCGCTAGATATCTTCACGTGCGTTTGGTGGTGTGAAGCACTAACTTTTGCACGATCGCTATATAACGATCAAACACGCGTGAGTGTTTTTGCGCCCCGAATGTGTCACATCTAGGGAAGGAAATACGTTCGTTCCTTAATTAGAGCATTGCAGTACTCGATGTGGTTCATCGATCGGGCGGTTTAATGGTTTGCGATTTGTTTCGCTTAAGTGACACTTTACATTGCCTCGTTGCGCCGTTGCTATTATTGACGTCCTTCCCGTACGCACGTGCCTCTGTGTGTGTGTGTTTGAGCTAGAGGACACAGTTTATTGAACCGACTCGAAGTATAACCTCTATCCGGCGACCGGTGACAGTTCAGTTACCATTTCAGGGCGAAGAGGCTGATCACCAAACCAAAAGGAATCGAAGGAATCGATCGGTTTAACCTCGAAACGCAATCCACAAAGTTAGCGGCCATTTTGCTCCGAAACCGCGTGCGTGAGTACGTGCGTGTTTTCGCCGCGACATAATCGCTCGGTACCGGCGGCGTTCGCTTACGTGGGGGACCGCACGCACTCGGATGACAATCGATATGCTTACCGGACGCGACAAAGCAACTCCGTGAAACCTTCCGAAAACTCCCGCCGAGTCGAGTGTTGCGGTTGCCGTTGGCCGGCAACGAACAACAGCAATCTGCGCCGACGCGTACCAATTTCGGTCCAATGTCCCTTTAATGAGCTGTCGTTTCATCAATTATAGAACAAATTGCGTATAATTGCGAACCATCGAAGCGTCGCCATCGAAACGCTTCGGAACCGTAATGGCGGTTCGATCGAGGGAAGGCACGCATACACCCGGATTGCTTGACGGTGTGCAAACACAAAGGATACGGTGCTGTTTGGGGACGGTCTCAGGAGTATGCGCAGCGGTAAGCAATTTGATCACCCGATCGATGTACATCGATCGACGTTGACAACGGCGGCTAGGCGCGTCAAGTCCAAGCGGTGTCGAAGCTTAATCGATTAAGTTAGGCCGATCCCGAAAGGGCATCCCGTACGGGAGGCGAACGCATGCAACAATGTGTCTCCCCCCCGTGCAGCCCGTGCGGCAACGTTCACACGTGTCCTGCGGCGCTGTTGTTTGTGAGCCACGTCCTGCGAACCGCTCGGAACGGTTTAATAAATTGAATCAGAAACGATCCACACTGGAGGAGCGTCCGGCACGATCATCATCGGACGATGATGAAGTATCAACATAAAATTATCATTCATTTGCATTCGAGTTTCCCTTAAGCCTTTTAGAAAGGAAGGTTTAGGTTCCGCATCCAGCCGTCTCTGCATGAGCGGTATCTCATGCAGCGATGGTGTGTTAAACTATATCTAGAAGTATGTCATATTAAAATACATACTAGATTTTATACCGATTGACAGCTGCATTTAAAATAGTACATTAAAGCCTAACCCTTCTGCATGTTTTGTTTCAACTTTGTAGAATATAAACAGCTCCTTCCAGGCAAATTGAGCTTTCAATGTCCAAGCAAAGACGAGACACTTGTCGACAAATGTCAAAGTAATTGTTGGAGTATCAAACCATCTCCCCAGAATTAAGGACAACTAACATTTAGTTTCTTATAGTTATTGCTGTTACCACTTACCTTATCACAAAAGACTTTGATTTGACAGTAACCCCGATGGAAAACGCTCGTATCGCGGGGATCTTCGAACGTATCGATCTGAAGGTGGAGCGGTAAGCCCTGAAACGAAAATAGATTCAAAAGGGAAAATTAGTCGAAGGGATTTTTTAAGCGATGAGAAACACTTTACAAAACGAGGGACGATTAAATTTAAACCAAATCCGATATCGGTGTTAATGAAGGGTTCGGAATGAATAAAAGCCTCCTCCTAACGTTTGGAAGATCCTAGATTAAAGGCGTATGCTCATTACATGGCAACGTTCCAATAGTTCCGAAAGAGAATTATTTCAACGCACCATTTCCCTTTAATGTATGACCCTGGACGACAACGCAACGAAGGATCAAACATCCTTTTGCGTCCTATCCTTCGTCGCTACGTTCGGTTGATTTCGAAAAAAGGGTTTTTTGTTGTTGTTGTTTAATTTTACTTTATTTTATCACCAGCCGTCATTGATTTGTCTTCTCACACCGCCTTTTTCTCTTATCCCGGGCAACTTTTCTTTCGCTTCGGCTGTTGTATAATGGATTTCTTCGGTACGTTTTGCTCGTTTTTGTTTCCTTCCCGTCCCCTTTTGCTCCACGGCATTGGGATGCAGTGCGCAAAGCCCTCCGGGATGTTGGAGAACACCTGTCCGTGTGCCTGGGAGGCTGGAGGTTCAGTTCCCAGCGTTCATCCGACGCGAGTTGGGATAGGGTGGATTCTCGACGACTTTTTTTTCTTCTCTCGCTACCCTCTGCTGCCCGTTCGAGCTGAATATCTTTTCTCTTATGATTATAGATATTATAATATGTTCATTCATGGATTTATCTCAAATGACAGGCAGATAAAAATTGTTGATTTTTCTCTGCTTTCCGTCCGGCTTCCACGCTGAGACCGATCCGATTTCGATGTCTTCAGTGATGCCGTCCACTACTTAGTCGGGAGCGGTTGTCTGGTTTTGTTTCTATCTTTCTCCTTTTGGCCTTTTTCCCCCTGCACTGCCACCCGGTTTTTCAACGGTACGCCTTCAGGGCTGTGAGTGTCTGTCCCGTTCCCTGTCGGGTGCCGCACCTACTCAAGCTACTTGCTGCTGGGGGCTCACAACACGCACGGACGTGTACCGAGAATCGAATCCTAACTATGCGGGTCTTGAAAGCCATCATAATGTAAAATAAATAAACCGTGGGTTCTTGTTTCCCCCTATCGCGATGTAACATCTCGCTATCGTCCGAAGGATGGTGGAATTTCTCCACCAGGAAGAGACCTCAGAGCGAAAAAAAACCCCAGCGCTGGAAGGAGCCGAACGATTTGCCCGAGCGCCCTAGGAGATCGTACGATCAAATGTCAAAAGTCTTCAACACCAACCGGTGACATGACGCTCCACCCGCATCGAACCTCGTCCTGAAGCTCGCCGGACGCTTTAATACGCTACGAACGTCTGCAGCGGTCAAGTGCCAGGTAGAAGGTATGCGCAACTACGCTAATTGGGTAGACACTGTGAAGGCACTGGCGGTAACCCTGGGGACGCAGAAATTGGGCATCCCTCCGAAAACCAAATCGCTTTCGATTGACATGCTCTAGATTCGAGATTCAGATAGACGGCGGGACGGTTCGGACCTTTTACTGAGCATCGTGTGCAGAAAAAAAAAACCCACATCGTTGGTAGCGATAGCATCGAGCTAGTAGCCAAACAGAAGTATCAGTCAACTCGTCAACTATTCGTGCGACCTCGGATTGTGATGGAGCAGCGGACTTCCAAACACAGCGAGCTGAGTTTGATGTTGATCTGAGGCACCCATGCAGGTCGAGGGTTGGTGATGAGGTTGGTGGTGTGTGAAGGAAATTCGAATAGTTATATCATTATTAGCATAACACACGTACCCACATGACACATACATACGCACAGCGTGATCATAAACGAGACCGGAGCGAGTGCTGACTCAAACATACCGCCTGTATGACCCCGAAGAAACGTCATGGGAACTTGAACGTCCGTCGTTTCCGTTGCGGCTTAAGTGTCAAGGAAGTGCCGAACGGGAGGTTTTATGCATGGCGGCAGGCTCCGACCACCTACCCTTCCCTTCCCGCGTATGTTCCAACAAAGTATCCGCAGTTTCTTGGAGCTTATCGACGGTAACACAAACGGCCGGGCAGGAGACCGCGTCAGCGATAGGCGAGTAGAAATATTTAAATTTAATCTTGTCGTTAATTACTAGAAAATGTATTGATCAATCAACGGTTCTGACATTTTGCCTTCTGGCCACGCTCATGGTCACACACACACACACACACACACACACTCACGGACCGGAGATGGCTTCATTATACGATCCTTTGCACGCCAGCTCGGACAATCGGACGGGAATGATCGGATTATGATAGTGTGTGGATTAACGAATTGTTTTGTTTGCTTTATGCTTAAACGCCAATCCTGTAGGCGATACACCGCCCAGGGAATCGCATAAAGGATGATTGCAGCACGAGACAATTTCTGCACGAAAGCAGAAGTATACTATGGGTGAACAAGCAAACAAAAAACACAAACGATAATAAACGAATTCTTCTACCTCGCTTGCAAATACCGTACGACAAACATGGTAAGCTTAAGGGTACGGTTAGATTAGCACGTTTTATATGGCTGTTTTCAAATAGGCTTTCGTGAATAATGACAGACAACTGGGCAGTAAAATGTCAAGTGGAATTGATGGCCGCCTTTAATTCGACGCAATTCATTTGGAGCTGCAATAAAGCGTGTCTGTATGTAAGGGGGAAAAAAACAACAATCTGTAAGACACTCATTTATTGCCGCCAGATGGCAACACCATCAGCGAAAGAAGGGGGAGATTATTTAGATTCATTCAAAAATATATATGATCATCATTAGTTATGCCACATTTTAGGAACCTTACGCACGAAGTACGGAGATTGAGCGAGGCTTCGTTTTACAATCTCGCATTACACGATCGAGTGTGTGCGCTGCGTAAGTAGGGACCCTGGCCATTATGAGTCATAAATTATATTCTCTTTCGCTCCGTCTTCCTGCGCTTTGCTCCAACCAGGAGTTGAGCCGTATATCTCTCCCTGTGCACTTGCTGCACCCCTAACAAGTAATTGCTCATTATCAATTTCAACGTAATTTGCCGATGATGAACAAATAATCATATAATGATAATGATCCGCCACGAGGATGGTGCGAGAGCTTCGCTCCATTTTCTGGGATCGCGCACTCAACACAGCGAGGCTCGCGGGCTGCTCCTTGAGGCGCCCATTCGATGGTCATTGAAAATGGATCCAAAGAATGGTTACACACTCCTGCTGGTTGCTGGATTTTCTTAAAAAAAAAACAACCTACCCAAGTATCGGTTTATGCACGCCCAAAAAGGGGTAAGAGCGAAAGAGCGGGAACACATCTTCATGATGACAGCCGGTAACTAACTACTCGCTACTCAATCATTCAAACCTGTCAGCGAAAGCGACCCGATCCTACGAGAGCAAGAGAGAGGGCGTGTGCGTGTAACGTACGGTTTTTAGTGCGGCTAATGGCTACAGGGCCTTACCCGGTAGATCCTAAAACTCCTTTAGAAATGAGTGCAAAAAAAAAATCATACACACGCGCGCGCTGTGATGAAGGTAGCATAGTTAAAGACATCCCATGCCACGCCAGTGAAAACGCGTGAAAGTGCACAAACGGCGGCACCTGGCACGCCTTTGGTTTGCCGTTGGTAAAGGAAAATCCAACAAACAGGGCGAGAGAACGATGGATGGGTCCGGTAGCGGACACAAAAAAAAGAAAATAAATAAATAATAATAATACATCGCTTAGCGAGATAGCCTCACTTGCCGGAGCTCCGATCGATCTCTCGCCGATGGTCGAGCTGGCGTCTGTTCGCAACCGTCTTCGCGCAGGTTCAAATGCGATCGATCCCGAAGAAGGGACCCCGGGACGGGGGCCATGACTTGGCTAAGTAATCAATTATGAGCATTATGACGGCATCAGACGGCCGCACTAGGGTGGATGGAATGAAATGAAAAACAAAAAAACTCCTTAAAACCAAAGCAAGCTATCGAGCAACGAATTAACCTATCACGCGGCAAACGATCATTTCGTGGAAGGAGATGATGAACACGATCGAGTGAGTTGGTGCTTTTTTCCCCTCTCTCTCTCTTCAAGATACTACCTTATGTCCCAGTGTCTAGCATTTGTTGTTCAATTCTACGACTGAGAAATCACTACAGGTTAAATTATAATTGCCAACAGAACCGATCGAACGAAACGATACATTACCTTAACACCCTTTTGACTGCTGAAATCCGTACTCAGACACTGGACGGCGACGTTGATCTGTGGATGAAACGCAAAAACAAGCAGACATATATAAATTAATAAATAAATAAAAGATAAACTGTGCATGATAATGCCGCAAGCGCGGGAGAGCGAGAGAGCGAGAGAGATTACAAGGATCGTACACAAAGTGTACACAATGTATTGGGAAAATGTAAGCGATTGCGTTGTAACGATTAGTGCAAAATGTTGTCCTGCGCTAAGCGCGACCATCGCGACCCGTTGTAAACACGGTGGACGGTGGATGACATGCCGATGGCATTCCCGAGCGTAATTCATCATTGACTGTTTTCCTTGGGATGCAATTCCCACGGCAGTTGGATTGAATGATTGCATTTGGTTAATTTAATCTTCTTTCCTAACGGCAACATGCCGTAGGCGGATTACAAGTGTCATTTGGTTTGTGTCAAGTAATCGCACCGTACAAAGTAGTGCGTTGTGTTTATCCTCTGATGTAAGTAAATATTGACTTGACTTTTGACAGATGACGGATGGAAGAAATTGGCTTTTTTGCCGCCAGAGGGAGCGAACGAACATCAACGCTGTACGAGTATCGATCGTATCAACCGGATAATCGGAAAACACTGATAAAAAGTTCTTCTTAGTCTTCAAAACTTTCAAATACATATCACATATTCTATAAAAGTTTACTACTATAAAGCCTATTTCTAACGGACTTTCCACCTGTTATCAAATGTTCAGCATTCCTTAGCTCTTCCTTGACAAGCGATGGGTGCGGAAGCCTGAACTCAACGATGTAAATTTCTTTGGAATGTCCGTTTTTTAACAAACCCCGTTTGCAAGAACCGTTCCGTTCTATTCCAGCTGTCCACCTACACCGCGATGTGTGTGCGCGATTTACACTAGCGGAATGGGCAGTTAATCATGAGAGTAGGTGATTTGTAAGACGCATTTGCGCACGCGCACCAATGAAATGGAAGGGGAAATCACCGGAAAGGATGTTCTACGGAAACGAAGGGATACCCGTTAGCGATGACGATCGAATGCAACGGCTGCGGCGGCGATGATGATGATGATGATGATGATTATTATTATTATGAAGACAGTTGGGTACGATAAATGGTTGGCCACTTGTTTCCACTACCCATTCACCTACGGTGGCCATCACGCCGTAAGCCTGCGCATACCATTTCCCAAACGATTGCAGATTCCACCTCCATCCAGGTTGAGATGGATTGATTGCGCACTTTCCGGCCGCAACGCATTTTGCACGGTGCTAGTGAAAGAGTGAAGGGTTCGTCTCCATTGCAGCGGTCCCCGAGCCATGTTGGTTTGTTTTATGCGCACCACAATTTGCGCCACACCGCGCAGCATAAGCGGCTGGCACACGATTGCCTGCTGCTGCCCAACATGTACGCGGCACTGTCCTGCACAGTCGGCGCAGGAACATTGCCCATAAGACTGTTTCCACATCGATGACGATCCATGGCAGAGAGCAGAGAGACACTATCGCTCTAAACAGATGGGCGGCGATAAAAAAAGAAGTGATTACCCCATGTCTGGGTCACCGTGTGCGAAAGGTATCCGTTTTGCTTATTAAAAGCGTTTAACGATAATTGCATGACACCGAGTGTGCACTCAACGATCTTCGCGTGCGGCAGTTTATCGGTGCAATCTGTGTGGGGAAAAGAATAATCTAATCAGCTTTGGCCACAGCCCCACTCCCGACCGGCCCGCGTGTCGCTCGTAAAAAGAAAAGCAGCGTTCCATTGGACTGACCCCATTGCTGTCCGGGATCGTACGGCAGATTGATCGTCCGATTAGACGCCACCGAGGTCCGAAGGTACCCCACTCGAAGAGCACGGTTCGGTTTGACACTATGTCGTCGATGCTGCCAATTGTGCCAGTTGGAAAATGTGCTTTCGTCTCGTTAAGCTTTTATTGGTTTGCCCTTTTCTCGATTCTTCATTAAAAGGAAATCAACTTTAGCGTGTGGTTGTGGTATATGAGCGTCAGTATGTATGAGAGAAAAAGCTTTCAGTATCGCTTCATTCGTTTGTAACCGAATAAAAATCTTTAAAACGGAAATTTATTACACCAACGTGGCCCTTTAAAAGCCTTCTTTACAATACGCTTGCTTCCATTGCCGTTGTAGTGCACGTGCCACAAAAAGTCGTCCCCAAAATCACTAATTATGACATTTCCTTACATCCACGGGAGGCAAACACAGCAAGCAGCCATAAACTCGACAAGTTAAAATGCCAATTGGGTGAAAAATAATCATTGTAAGGAATGATTTCCCCCCTCGAAAAAAAAAACACAGAGGAAACCCCACAAAGGAATGAAGCCATAAATAAAGTTGGGGAGAAACAAAAATTGCATCGACCATGTCTTAATCGTCATCGATACCATAACCTAACCTCAACATTTTTGTGCCATTGTGCAATGTGTGCGTGTGTGTTTTTTTTCCTTTTTATCTCCTCTTCTGCCACGAAGAAGTTATCTGATGGTGAAGCTTAAGCACAGATAAAAACAAAAAAACAATTGACCGAGCAGGCGCATATAAGAAAATGTTACAAATTTTGGTCACTAGCAGAAAGTAAGGAAGACATTTTTTTATTTCCCTCCCAAAACCTCCTGCGGGGAACGAGAAACGGCACCAAAAATTCCATACCAAAACAAGGAACACTATTAAATGGGCCGAATGATTGCCCGCCGGGAGTTAGAAGCGAACATGGGACAGAAGAAAACCCCAAGGTTTCGTAGCATTTGCATCGAAACAGCAGTTCCTCTTCGAGCGACCGATCATGCTGAGTGATGATGTTGAAGGTGTGTCTTTCGTTTGTCGCTTGCAACCAGATAAAAAAGCACCTCAAAAATAAAACAAAAAAGCCCAACACAGCGAAACAATCAAAACCCGAAAACGGCAACAGTCACTTGCAATGCGGCGAGCAAACTGATCATTCCGACCCAGGACGGGGCAAACAAATTAAATGATTATCGCTTTATTTTCGACACATATTCTGCCTCCCGAATGGCAGAAGCGGCCTTTCGGCCCAGTTTCTTATGCTGGTGTCTCCCCTCCCTGTTCATTCCTAAAAAAAAGCGGACAGAAGCCGTTTTTTACGAGCTTTATCATCATCACCAGGGAGCGTGTGCTCGCACGGTGCTCCGGTAGCAGCCGGGCAACCGGCAAGTCGAAGCCCATTAGTCGAGACGACTTTCCCGCGCGAGCACTTTGTTTGCGTATTTTATCATGCGTATGACCCCACCCGTGTGTGGCGGACCGACCGCTCGTAACAAGTAACGCAGATGAGGCACGGATAAAGGTAAAACAAATGTAACACGTCTGTCGAATGAGCGGTCTGTGGCGCAGGTTGTGTGGAATTGATTTCTTCCGCCCCGTTTTTACGTTTTTTTTTTCGTTTCTGGTTGTAATATCATTTCTTATCCTGAGGCTGCTTTTCTCCATCTTTACGCGCGTGTTCGTACAACATGCGCACGCACATTGCATAGATGCAGGCGGCAGAAAGCAAAACGGTTGCAGCCCTGCAGAGAAATCACAACCGTTTTCATAATATTTTATCAACTTTATTACACGCAGACAGCTTTATTTCGTTCCGCGCGCGTTTTGTGTCGCCACGGCTGGTCGGGAGACTGGCAAACTTCGATCGGGCCAGATTGAAGATTGAGACTTTGGGCGACAATCACCTGTTTTTTGTTGCTGTTGTTGCTACCGCTGCATCCAACCAAGCTGCATTTACAAGTTGTTAAATTAAATCCGATGGATATGCGTTCTTCGGGTCATTAGTTTATTGAAATTTATGAACCACCCCGATCTACTGGGAAGCAACGGAAGGTGGGAAAAGCAAAAGAAGATATGACAAAAATAAAATAAAGCTCGTTGCACAGGAGGACAATGGAAATTCTCTTGTTTTTGATCGAAATCGCTCATGGTGCGGTGTATAAACCTTGATCAATTTTAATTTCCCATTCCTTTACGCTGTAGTGACCTTGCAAAGCGAACGGACTCCGTGGTTTGAGTGAATGAGGAAAAGATTTCAATTCGATTGAACAAACAAACCCAAACACACGTGCTCTGATCCATACTGAAGGACATCGCAAGTGTTCCCTCCTCCCGGAAATACCGTCCCGACCAAGAAACGGGGCGGTCATCGGCATTAATCGAAATATTAATTTTCAACCCTCTCATAACGGCCAACCCGAGATTTCCGTCTCCGATGTGCTTGAGGCCGTCCGGTCACTGTTTGGGCTTCAGACCACGACTACCGGGCACCAGATGGCGTAACGATGGTGGCCCGGGAGTGAAAAGTCTTCCGTCTCCGTATGACCGGATGACATCACCGATCCCAAACCGAAGCTTTCCCATGACGCATCGACAGCCACAGGGAGGGCGCAAAAAGAAATTAGTGTGCCACATCCTACGCTAAACCACACACACAGACAGACATGTCGCTCTAGGTTTTGTTGTACGAGCGTGCTGCGTAAGCCCACGCGCACAAGAAGTAACCCTAGTCGCCGGTCGGTACCACAATGTCCGCTCTCGTAACTCCCCTTCGGTCCGCGATCGGTCATCGTATTCCGTTCGGACTCGAGCTATCGATCGACAGCCGCGTTCATTCGATCGACCAACGCAAACCGTTCGGGTGACACTTTTACACTTCTTTCCGGCACTTGCGAGCGTGGAGGGGTTGTTTTTTTTTTGCGCGCGCGGATCGCACATGTCAAATGTGCGCTGATTTATACGTGTGTGTCACCGCGGGCTGTACGTTTTCTATCATTGTTGCTACTGCGTTGGCTTTGCGGAAGGTTCGTTGGACTGAAATGGTTAATAGTGCGAGGTCCAATGCACGAGACACAATAGTTCAGGATGAGGGGAGATCAGGGAAGGTCCATCAGAGTTCGATTAATCATTCGGAAATTTATTCCCCACCGGAAAGCAAAAAGATGTATTTTTTTGTGTCCACATGTATCATGTATATGTTGCTGTCCAGTTGTGAAATGCAGAAGCCAATAATCAATAGGAGATCGATGACTTCCTTTGGCCGGTGCTAACATTGCCGGGTATTTAGGGACGAACTCGCTAAGCGTTATAAATTGTTTCAAATATTGTGAAAGCCACATTAGTGTACAGCTACGTAGGTCACTCGGCAAACATAAGATCCTACTAACCTCGCACTACCCGTGGACCTCATCGATCGTCTTTACGGGGTGGGAGATAGTGTAGCAAAGATTAGACGCCGGCCTTCTACTTTGTTTCCTACTGCTGGAGCAACCAATTGCCAGAGCGCTTTGCAGAAATGTCAGCAGCCAGCTGGTCGAGCCACGACTTTGTTCGAAAGTCCCGAGTGATTAGTAACGCGAACCCACTGCCAGGGAGAAGACTAATTGTCTTTTGGCACGATCTTGACGTACTCCGGAGCAGAAAGTTGACGTACGGTGGAGAGACATTTGCCCGTTTCGTGTGTCCATGCTGGCTGGTAATTAATCTTTTCGCTCCGAGCGTTTGTACCATGGCCGATAGCATCGAATGATCTAATTCCGATGCCATTTCCAAAACCAACCGACATGCACGGGCTTAGCGACAATCCGTACGGACACGGCAGGGCAAAAAAAAAAATGCGCGTATGAATTTTTGTCGATCATTTCAGTGTCCAATGTTTGCGCGGTCCATCGACGAATGCTGATTCGCTGCTTTGTTTCCTTATTACTCGCTGCTCCCCCTGGAGATGTGGAGGCGTGATCGATTGGGGTTCTCTTTCGAGCGAAACTTTTCCCTCTCGGCCCTTAGCCGAATGTTTGTGTCCCATTCACAGAATCCAGCTGACAAGGGGACACATGTTAGCTTATATTTGCGCGTACGCATACGCCGGCCGGAAAGATTTATTTGCCGTTCGCAAACGCACCCGTCCGGATCGACGAGTGCAACATGAAAAACTAATCAAAGGATCAAACCATTTTCGGTGCAGAGTTGAAATGACATGACATGGAATGCTTAGAACGAACGATTGGAAGGTGGGTGTCCGCTATGGTTGACGGGTCTACGATGGATTGGCGTTGAAGTTCTGAGGTATGCACGATCGGGGTTCCACAGTGTCTGATCTAGAACAAATACTCAGCTCACGATTCGGTAACAAAAGGAGGGCTTTTACACACACAGAACGAATGACAGAATTCAATTAGAACTATGTTGGTTAAGGGAGAGATTTACTGTACGCTCCCACGCAATTGGGTAAACAAAATTTAATACGCGTGATGATGAAGCTCTGAAAAATGCAACACCCTCCCAAATAGGAAATTCTTATCCCAATGGACAATGTTTCGGAAATGAAGAAATAAAATTAATAATAAATGGCTTATTTGAGGAACAGTGTTAATGCATAGATTATTCATCAATCCGCTTGGGGTGTAAATGATGCAATGAGATGATTCATTCATTCATATTTATATAAAATTTTTGGAAAGTTTTGATGAACTGCCTCCGCAAAGTTCCACCTGACAAAGTTCCTTTGAAGTTTATCAAAAGTTTCTTCGAAGGCTCCTCAAGGACTTAATGGACTATTTTCTCAGAAATCTGGGATTTCGAATGGGAATTTCTGGGTTTTGAACACCTCATGGGTTTGAGGTTAAATATTTACAAGAAATGCTTGTGGGACTCATCGAAAAAGTAACAACTTTCTTCATAAACCATTAAGGTTATTAAAGATTAACCCGATTTTCAAAACTTCACCATTCTTCAAAGATTCCCCTTTCCGAAAAGCCTGGAAATAATATCTCTCTCTCACCGCATCTCAAAGAATGGGAGGTTTAGGCTTTTAATAGCTCCGCTGATGCTCATATCTTGTCAAGGCGCAAGTCCATCGGATACCTCACGATCTTCCAAATGATCCTCTGACCGACACCGGCTGCCAATATTTCTGCGGTAGCGATTTTAATTAGCTTCTGCATCGACACTCAATCCCGAGACCGACCGGAAAGCCACAACTTTCAGGAAGAATGGTGCAACGGTACGGAAACGGTACGCCAGTGCACGATCGAGCAAATCCGCACCGGAAAGCGGCTGGCGAAGAACGTACGGGCGACCATCGCGGCCAAATCGGCGTCATAAATATTGCAATGAAATAATGTTATTATTTTTACTTCTATGATTTATCATTTCCATTACCCGATCGCACGGGTTCGGCGGTGCGGTGTAATCGCCGTGTAGAAAGGATGGATACCGCTGGTGTGTGCGTGGAAGCGGACATGGCGAATGGTGATAATAATAATAAAAAACACGCCAAGAATTACCGGCGAAATATATGTACTTCCAGCGCCATTTTCAAAGGGCCACCAAGGAACCCTTTCCAGCGAGTCACAGGAAATGAGATTATTTTAATTTATGTACACTTAATGGTGAATGTGTTTCGAGTACGGGTTTTTTTTTCGTACGGTACGCAAGTAGCATCGTGATGACGATACCGTACGAGACGGCCTTCGTCGTACGCAGTGCACTTTTTTGTGTGCCGTCCTGTTTATATTCTTCACGTCCTCCTTTTTTCGATGAAAAATGCATTTTTTGGTCTTTTCTTGGTGCGCACCAGTCGGGAGCCGACAATGAGCAAACTCGTGGGAATTACGTACACCGTACGGTGTATCTCGAGTTTGACAAACGGATAGAAAACTTACCTTGGCAGAACTCTCGAGAGGATTCCAGTACACGGCGATGGCGTTGTGCGATACTTCCTCGATGCAACCGGCCAAACCGACGGAGTTTTTCGTATCTGTAAGTGAAGAGAAGACGCGATGTAAGAGGTAATGAATACAAAAATGAACCGATAATGATAAAGAGACGAAAATGTGTTCTTACTGATTGGACTAAAGGAATATGTATCTTGCTATTAGACGTTTCCATTCCAGACAGTTCGACAAGATAATTTAATTATCAACTGTACAATCTATCCAGAACGGAGTTACAAAGTTTCGTGTCGTCATTAGCATGTCACATCCGTTGCGTTTAAGCATCAAATCACGGAGATGAACACCTTTCCTACACCGTCACTTACCACTGGTCATTGACCACACTGTAGCCGCATGTCGCAAGGGACGATCCTCAACAAAACGGATAATCGATTGCAATTATGCCCGATAAAGAACAACCAAACAGCCCGGGATCTTATCTCCCGGGTGTGTTTGTTTTGTAAAATTTGATCTTTACCTACTAAGCCAACGCAAAACTAATTGAGCTACACTGCAGGCTGACAGCGAATGACAAAACATGACAGTTCACTAGCTGTCAACGGCAATGCGACGGACGCAACATTGTCGCACGCAACACGATCGGTGTTGGGCAGGATATGACACGAAACCTGGGTGTTGTAACCGCAGCTGCGATTAAATGAACCGATAATAATTGCCCCATCGGCTGGGGATACGATATCTTCCCCGCCCTCGTGGCACAGCAGGGCTACTGCACGAGGTGCAGTAGAAAAAAGGAAACAAATCCGATCCCCGTAGGATATGGTCGGTGCAAGCACACGGGAAGCGTAAGACGAGCAGGAAGGCTAATGTTGATTGTCCAACGAGTGAACAACCGTTTGCAGCAAATTACAATCGATAAAATTACGTTTAATTGTTACGACACCGGTGGAACTCTGTAGCAGGTAGTTTGATGCCCTACAGCGCATAAATGCGCATAACGCGCAGGGGGCTGGATCAGTTTTCTGCCGCACCAGGCTGCCGAGTCCAAGATGTTAATTCTAATGGATCATACAATCCACAGGCGTGCGTTACTGGTCTGCAAAAACCATTCTGCCCAACCGGCCAGGAATGCTGTCCGTTGCAATTAGCAATTGGAGTTGTTCTGCTCGCTGACGTACCGTACGGATCGCATCCCGCCGTACCGATC
The DNA here is from genome assembly GCA_000349025.1 of Anopheles minimus. Lineage (NCBI taxonomy): Eukaryota > Metazoa > Arthropoda > Insecta > Diptera > Culicidae > Anopheles > Anopheles minimus. Next base: position 7,320,219 of record KB663721.1, read on the forward strand.
GACGCAGATCAAGATTAAATCAAATGTGCCTTCCGTCCCAGCGTCCTTTGTGATCGCTGGTGTACAAAGAAAATTGCTACGACAGCCCAGGAGGCAGGAGATCCGTCAGATTGTACATCATTAAACCGCACTCGAAACCGCTCGATGTAAACCAGTTTTCGTCCCTGTCTCGCACTCGCTCGGTGCAATCACAGCCATACATCAGGGGCCAATAATCGTCAGCAATAAGCAATAAATATAATTAAATAATTGTCCGTTTAGTTGTCGCCGATGAACCCCGCCGGAACTCGCCACATATCCCTCGCCCCGGAGAGTACAACCTTCTCTCCCGGTTAGCATCTCTGGGGAGCTTGTTTTGCATAAAATTATGATTTACTGGAAATTGGTACCCGTGGTTCGAGAGTTCAATGATAATCGATAAATAAAGCACGGTAATTGGATTCCACCCATGAAAGGGTGGGGATGACATAGGTAGTGGATGGGATTTCTCCTGCGCGAAAGGATGCTTAATGTATCTTATGCTTCGGTGGTGTTTTGGTGCGGATGGGATGTACTATTCACCGGGAAAACCATCATCATCAGACGGGCGAAGCGCTGAGATAGCAATAATTTCTCCCACAAGAACGTCCATTAACTGCAGCTATTGCAAAATGGAGCCGAGTGTGCGGCCGAGAGGCGGATACTTACCGGCATCTAATATTCTCTGCTTTACCGAATGCTGCCGACTGTGCCAGAACTGCCAGGCTTTAATTTCATCCTCGGGGCTTTTCTCCTCGCGGAACAGCAGCATGATGACGCTCTGGAAGGGGAAGGAACGGAAGAAGAGGTACGTGTATTGGCTTCCTTTTAATGAATGAGAAACACATTGAACTAATAGTTCACTAGTTGCCGGTGCGCAGAAGTTCAATGTTAAAGCCGCTGTCACGATCCAGCGCGCTGATATAATGCAAGACGTACATTTGATCGTGATTATCGAATTTAGAGCCCTTTTCGACACTGCAACAAAACGAACCGATGGAATAAATACCTGTTTTTCTTTTCTTTATTAATATATCGTTACTAACAGATTAAGACACCATGGAATTGCATCCCAGATGTACAAGAAATGTATTTATTTCTATTTTTTAGTTTTGTTTAGCCTTGGACAGTCTCATTTTTATAAACATATTCCTTCAACTCTCTTCAACTCTGCTCAAAAAAATTCACCTGGCATATTTATCAAAATATAAAATATGTATATACATCTACTTTGTATGATCGCAGGAAGTATATTTATCATCCTGCTTTCGCTTTCACTGCTTTTTTCATCTCAACTTCATTTACCCAACTGCCGCTCTGTACGCGTGATTTGTTTCATCACCCGCGGGAAGCAAACATGTCAGCGGCAAAGATTGATTGAGCATCCGGAGCATTCCGGCGCGGAAGTGGTGCATCAATTCAAACCAAAGAAAAGATTCAAAAGGCATTGAAATTACAAAAAAAAACTAACCCTCTCGTTCCCGCGCTTAAAACGACGATGGATGACAAATTAAGTTCGCGCGATCGAATGCAGCTTGCAACCTTCGGGTGCGTAAGGGTTTAAAAGGAGAAATTCTACTCGCGAGGTAAGCTTTAATTTAAATATTTGCTCAAAGATTAATCATGGTACTAATTCGTTCGAGGTTCAACCGGAAGAAGCAACCCCTTCATCTTGGGTATGGCGTTCTAGCCAGCGCCGGATAGGAAAGATAACGATCATGCCGGCAGCTTCTCAGCTGATCGGAAGAATGCGTTCCGAAATCTTCACGCGCCACTGCACACGCACGCCATGAGAAATCGGCATCAAGGTGACGCAAACACATCGCGCACCGGCGTTTTTTTTTTCTGATGGGCGATTAGGAATCGTTCAGTTAGGCATTGCGATTGGTATGATGAAAATCCACAACCCGTACAGGGTTTACCAGCATACCTCGCATACGCGACTTTGCATAGTTTTTGCGCGTGAAAACATTCCCCAGTAAAAGAAAATCCGCTTCACCTACGGGTAGGAGAAAACTGTCTACAGTGGGGTGGCAAAAAAAACCCCTTCGCATTCCAAAACTCGGTGCCCCGTCAGTTAGATTGAATGGGTAGGTTCAACCGATTTCCGAAGTCCAACCACAAATCCATGCAGGCTCATTTCACGCGACATATCAACACGGAACTCCAGTGCGGCGTACGTGGGCACCGTGTTGGAAAATTCGTAGCGGGAAAGAATCACACAGCTAGAAACGCTGTGGGCTTTTGCTGATGGTCAAGCTGAAGAAGTCCGTGGGATGCACACCCCGAATGGGGCAAACGCATTGCGCACGGGTTGTGGAAATGGGGGGAAACAACAAACAAAAGGAAAACGCGAACGACGGGAACGACGTCGACGAGAAAATAATTATTATAAATAAGTAAACTGACTAATAGTTAGAAAGATATAGATACATTACAAACAAGGCATTTTTAGATATAAATCTTAATTAAAATTGCACTATGTTTTCTATGCATTTACAGTTAGCGTCGGACCGTTGCATGTGGATGCAGGTCTGTGTCTGCTTTTTTTTTTTGCGTATAGATATTTCGTACTGTTGTGTTTCTCCTTTTCCGTTTTCTTACTTCCCTTATCCGAGGTTGGCACATTCGCCATTCGCCCTGTTGTGTCCGGTGCATCTTGCAGACATGACGCGTTGGTAGGTATTATATCTTGCTCCTACTATGTCCGCCCAATCCATTACACTGCATCCCTACACTGCCAACCTTCCAACTCCTCAAGATTCTCCCTGTGTGAGCAGAGGCTGCAAAGTGTCTCGCATGTGTCTTCGGCGCACTGTGCGGACGTGTGTCTTTCTACATTTTCCTTGCCGGATCTCGTGCCGCTTTCCTATTTTCTATTCCTCTCTTGTCTGGGCGGAGTTGCAGAAGGTAGGTAAACGATACCGTACGCGTTGGACAGCTGGACACCAGGCCCGGTTCCGGCAGAAGAGCCACGAACGGGGCGAAAGGAAAAATGTTGCTCCGGTAATATTTTTATGTTTTATTAGCCTAAAAACGTGTCTCCTCGTGCGATGGCGTACGATGTTGGTGGTGCAAGCAGATCCGATGGGTAACGTATTGTAGCCAATTAATAACGTACCGAATGGAACGGAACGAAACAAATCAAATCAAAGTACGTACGGACGCATGAAGGAATGACACCCCTGGCAGGAATGGAAGAAATTTGCCACTCCGCAACGGTTTTGTGACCTTTGGAGGTTTTTATCATTTGTTTTGTACACTATTGACGTTTAGGAGATCTTAGTTATTTGGTATCCAATTTTTATGGAACAGAAGAAGATAATCTTTGTCAGGAATTAGTTGAATTTGAAAATGCAGTTATGAAACTATTGCGGTTCGGTAATCTTTTCACAAACACAGTAGGAACAACGGTTTTCCTCAGTAACTAACCACAAAAAACTGGACACCGAGAAGGCTCGGCAAGCAAATAAAACAAACGACACTCTCGTGTGAGCCCCCCGAGTCCGGCCGATCATTAGGAAAACCGGAAAAACCTGGCCAAGATGCGAGCCTTACTTTCCGGACCAGACCAGGGACAGGGCAAGTTCCATTTTCGTGTCGGTAATTAAAAGCCACTCCTTACAGGTACAGGTGGCGTGAATTAAATAAAAATCACAATCAAACGATGCAACGGTTCATCAGTGTGCTGGTGGCTGGAATTTATGTCACTGCCGCCGCTAGTAAGCTATTGTAGCCTTGATTCTCGTTAGCGTTCTCCGATGCTCGTATGTACAGCGGGTTTTTCTTTCTAGCGAAATCCAACAGTTCTATTTCCCGTTTTCGCTACCGAGAAGAAGGATAACATTTCGTATGAATCGGTAAGCATAAATAAACAATGCAAACGAAGGAAAAGGGTAGAAAGTCTGATAGGCAAACCGAACGCAAAGCCCCGAGATCAGCCACGGAACAATCAAACAAATCAACCCATCATCATCTCCATCTTCGACGACGAAGAATCCTGAGAGCATAAATCCTTGCCAGAAAGGGGGCAAGCGCCAGGGAAATTTAAATATTTTTATTGTAAAAATGAATAATTACCAGTTGCGAGCGGGTAAAACGGATACACCCGAAGAAGGCAACGACATCAACAAGCCGTTCTGTTGGGAATAGTGCGGAAGCGCACGTTCGGAAGGAAGAATACAACCAAAAAAAACTCGGTCTTGAGACAGAATCGAATCGATGCTATCGTCACCGTGATGGTTGGTTAAACAATTTTCGCACCGAAACCGTTCGTGTCTCCCTTTCGGTAAAATGACACGCGAGTGTGAAACGGAACTCGGAAGACTCCGTGTGAATCCCTCTTTTTCTCTCCCGGTACAAGTACGACGTGCCACATAACGGTAAAGGATAATGATCAGTAACGCTCGTCATCGCCGTTCGTTCCCTTCGTTTATGTGTATTCCTGTGTGTGTGTATTTTCCCCCACTACACACACTCCTTTTCGATTTCATTAATTCTTTCACTTTTTGCATCTCGTCGCACATCTTTTACAGCACCATCATCATTATCTTCGACTTTGGCCCAAAAAAGGATCCCTCGGGCGTTATCTGCACGAAGGAATCGTTCCACAGTGGCAAGCACGGAAGTGTTTGCTCATCTGTTTTTTTTCTTGTGTGCGAGTACTGTATGAATTTTCCGATCCTTTACGATGAAGAAGTCGGTAAAGGGTTTTGTGAGGTTTTTTTTTATTTGCTGCTTCCTACTTTATCCCTTTAGCCATTACAGTGCATCATCGCATATGCAAATTTTTGGCTGCAACCGAATGCAGTAAAATGACACCCGAGGCCCCAGGTTCGTTCCGAGCAATTGAAACGAAGGATACATTATCCTTACGATGAGAACATGGGACCATTGTTGCTGTTGCTGTGGCGTCAAGTTACGCCGTCTGAAAGGTGCTATAAATTATGCTATAATGCAATCAAAACCATTGGATAAAGAGTTTTTTTTAATTCTTTTTTTAAACCATGGCGCCAGTGATCAGATGTCTCGATATATTATATTCTTAATTTTTTATTATTATACTAAAGAGTAAAAATATCACTCAAACTTTAAAAAGTATTATCATACCGGACGGTTTCACAAAACATGTGTTGTATGATGGTAAAATGCTGTAATTGACCAGTCCCGCAGAAAACTGGTGGCGCCTTAGCCTGTAATCTTCTACCAGACAACTCCCAGGCACGTGACTCGGGATCTGGATCGGAACTGGTTCGCTTCCGACGAGCCCGTAGCGGAAGGTCAAGGTAAACTGGACACCTGTTTGCGCATCGGCTGAGCACGAAAAGCAAACCAGACGAATCATTTCCATTCCGTTCCCGGTTTTTTTTCTTGTTTGGGACATCCTGAGATTTGAATAAAATTCAGAACAGCGATACCTCCCCAAAAAGCCGGTTTTATGGCATGAACCGGTTCCACCAGGGTATCATCACCGACGAAAGAATGTTTCAATTCTTACCAATAGAGAGTAACCAATTCCACAATATTCTTCAAGAAACTGTGGAATGATACTCTACGCGAAAAAACACACTCGACTCGGATCATCCTAGAAAAAGCAACCAATCGAATCGAATAAAAACAACAAATAAATACCTCAAATGGATTGAACCATTCAAGGAGGAATACAAACAAAACTTGCTGAAGTTTAAGGTTAAGGGTTCGTCTTGTTTGATGCGCACCGATCAAACGTATCGATCACCGAAGAGGGTTGGATGTTACATTGCAAAAATACCCTTGTGTGTTGGACAATAATCTGTTGGCTCTTTAAACTGTTTCCCAGAGCTATTAGGGTAGTCATCTATCAATTTGGGTGAATAATATTTCCATCGCAAAGAAAAGAGATTGATTCTTGAAGTATTGCAAAAGGGTTTGCATGTTTGTCTTTTCGAGCTTGAAGAATCGATGTGTATTTGTGTTGCTTTTTCGAATAAAACTTCAACGTACCGAACATATTCCACACTCTTCGATCAGCGTAAACAACGAAAAGCGACTTACCTTGACGGTTTGATTTTTAAGCGGCTTGTCCGGATCGGGCACATACTCGAGCGTAATGCCGTAGAACTGTCCCTTGTTGATGTACGTTATCCGATCGTCTTCCCGGCGCTGGGACGAACTGATCGGGCTTTCCAGATAGTACTTGAAGCCAACGTCCGTGTATCTAGAAGAAAAAACAGATAAAATCAATTAATACTCGTAGTTAGAAAATTTATGCTGAAATAAGGCTCCAGCTTGTGGTCAACAACCATGCCGGGCAAGATAATTAGTCGCCGTTGCACGAATGCGGGAGATTTCAATTAGTGCACACGGCCAAAAGGAAAACCGTCCCGTACCGACGCACGGCTTAGTATTTGCCTTCAGCCTTAAGACCGAAATGATGCAGGCCATTTTTTTTCGCTGCACTAACAACATTATTGAAAGTCTTTCGTTTGGCTCGTCTTTCCCCGAATCGGGAGCCCGCGTTGCGATTGTTGCCCGCTGTCCATTCATTGCATTCCGAATACTTTCGCCAAATACGTAAAGATCGCCATCTTTTAAAGGAAGGTAAGCAGAAGAAGAAGAAAAATCCAAAACGGCCCTATCTGCAATCGTCCCAACGATGTGTCAGGTGTGCATCTGTCGCAACAGTGTTTGATATGAGCGGAGGTTCGTCGCTTAGCGTCTTTCCTTGCATTCACTGCTGCAACTAAATTGTGCTTTCCTGCTGTTACGCACACACAAACAAACATCTTGCAGAGGCTTTTGTGAAGATTTTTATCCGATTGAATTTTCTCGCTTATTTCTTGGAGAAAAGTGGAAAACCCGTTACCTACGCCCCTCAACTGCGTCGCCATTTGGAAGACAATTAGAAATTTCTAAACATAATCAACCACGTGCATGGTTAAAGGCACGAAGGAATCATCACCCCATCGGTGAATCTAAGATGCCACGGAGAGTTTCTCTCTCTCTCTCTCACATTCTCTTCCTTCACTCGCAGTTCATCGCGATCTACGTGTCGTTAGCGGTTTGATAGAAATTATATCGAAAATTCCTTAATCGGCCACTGCAACTAGTGCGCCAGTGGAATAGGTTCACTGCGCTGCTGCACCGACTGCATGAGTGTCACCATAAATTATCCGGTGCATCGGTGCATCCGCAGCATTATGTGCGCTGCCAGCTGTCCAACCGTTCCGGGCTGATCTTCGCCTTTACGTGTCGATCAAACGCGGATTCGTGGAAAAGTGACTGCGACGAACAAGTGGAAATGAGTCCCCTCCGCCTTTTTTCCTTTATCCTCTTTGCTCGCGATCTATCACACAATGTGCACCAGAAAAATCATAATGGCGAATGAAAAACTGTGCTATCGTCGTTTTATTCCGAAGATGTGCGCAGTTAATGGTGCAAGTATTTTTTTTTTTGCTGCCCACCATTGATATTGTGATGTTTGACTTTCGTCTTTTTTATCTTTCTCTCTGTCTCCTTCTCTCGATGTGTTCCAGTCCACGGTGAGTCTATCCACCGTCGTGTTGGATGTGTATGCTTAAGGAGATAATTGTGGCAGCGCTAGGCCGGTTAACGGTCGCGACTAATTGATCGATAATCGAAGTCGCGAATTGCGAATCTGTTGCAGGTGGAGCCCGGTCGGTGTCTTTCATTCAGACGCTTCGTTCGGCACCACGGTGCATGCGGGGAGCTGCAGGTTAGGAATTTCTTTTAATGGAACGCATTTTGTGCGGGTAACAGCTGTCAGTATTAATCGGTTTTATAGGATGGGTTTAAACAGATCGATTTAATTGTGCCTTTTTTTGTGCGACTGGCAAGGGAACAGGGATGGGCATTTGTCGCTGAAATAGAAGCTCAAATACCTGTCTGTAAATGAAACATTGTCGGAGAGAGAGACTTCACTTACTAGCTTTGGAGTAGTTTTATGCTTAAAAGCTTATAGTTTTCCAAGGAAAATTGATTATCTCTTATTGCGATGTTAATATTCTTCGTAACTGAATTATTCAACGTGTTTCGAAATTTAAATATAAAGCCTGGAGCATCATTGCTTTCTTTCGCATCGCAAAAAAAACTTCCACTAATCTGTTTGCATTTCTTCAATATTCTGTTTCTCCAATACAGTCGGAATAAATCATCGTAATGCCAAGTGCATGTAGGTGCTTTTTCTTTTCATTCTTTTTTCAATGCCTCTTCGGAGTACAACCAGAGATTCAAAAAATCCCCAACCTAATCAAAAAGACATTGCTACGACACAAATCCTTCGATCTGAGTATTTTTCCTTTTTTTTTTTTCATAGTGAAATTTGTTCATTTTGCACGCGTCTTTCTTCCTCTGTTCCAGCTACCCAACGAATGGTGAAAAATCTCATCACCAAACCCCGACGCTGGCCATGCGCGGTGAACGAAAAACATAAAATAATTGATCTATGATGCCCAATTATCGTCCTTCGCAGTGCGGGCACCGGTGTGCGATGATTCGCGTACCATTTCATACATTTATGACAGAGGACACCCTAATGAAGGAGAGCTGCACACGTACACAGCTTAACCATGCACGTACACGCGTGTGCGAGGCACGGCCGGTGGCCCCGACGGCCAGAGACCGCGACATAAAAATGCATGTATGCACATACATAAATTCGTCGTTATAATAAAGATTATGATTATCGTTATGTTTATTTTATGCCCACGTCGGACGCTTTTTTGTTGTTGTGGTTGCCAACAGTCCTTTTGCTCGCGCGCGCACAGCCCGGATGGAAGAAAGTGGCATTGCAAATTGGATATTTGCGTCGTATGTTCGTCGCACATTCGATTTGATAAAACGGGGCGAGAGCAGTGTCGACAGCACGGATGTGTCCACCAAATGTGACCAGCCAGATGGAAAACAAATAAGATGCCAGAGTGCTCAGGCACATATCGAATGGATTTTCTTTTTTTTTTTGACTGGCGTGCGACGTTCTGTGGCCGTGGGAATAAATGTAACCCAACATACCGCCGCGGACGGTTGAAAACGCTTCGATTAAATGTATTTTATTTGAGATTGTTCGGTTTTTTTTCGTTTCCAACCATCCATATGATGTCGAATGTCATTATCCTTGTAATGTTGGTGATTTGAGATGACATCCGATGGTTGAGGTCGCTTGCTAAAGCGATGGAAGGAATGGTTAAAATACGACTGAAAAGTTGCAAGCTTTAACGATCTTTTGAATAATATCCGAAGGCTTCTATACGCAAGAATTAATGTTACACTCTTCCAAGAGGTAAAAGTTTCAATTTATTCCCATAGCTCATAATGCTAGAAAATACCTTGAGGGTGTTAATAAATGATACACCATTAAAATGAAATCAAACCCCGTGGTCCAACGGCGAATGCATCAATATGATAACTGAAAGCGCTTGGAAAGAAAGATCGCCACAAACTAGCGCATGTCCAAAGCCGAGCTGTATACGGCGCTCAAGTGCTGGGCGATCGTCGATCGGTAATGCAATTAAAATGCAATTAAATTAACCTTTCTAACAGTGAGGCGTCCCAAACAAGGTGGCATTCCCGCAGGTCCATTTCTGTCAACGGTGCCGATGCCCCGTTTTTGGGGCTGTACTCATGTGCAGGAGATAAAATGGTCAGGAAACTGAAAGGGCAAAACCGTTTGCCATCGGATTGAATCGTTCAACATGCCGAAGCGAAACGATCGAGATTAGGAAGGGAAAAGAAGAAAATCGGGACGGAATGACAACGCCCCAGCGCCTGTTTTCCCGTCTCCTTTTCCCAGTTTACCCAGTGGACGAAAGGGGATACTCGAGAGATTAAATTTCAATTAGTACCGTTTCGCCATTTGGGAGTTTACCCGTGCGTCAACTTATTGGAGGCCGGTAGAAAGTTTCCCGACGTGTGCAACCCGATTATAATAAGCCCAAGCAAATGGAGTCGCATTGGATTGGGGAGAAGGACAACAAGAAAATGAAGAAACAATTAAAGATCCACCGGACTGGCAATGGAACGCGAAGGATTCAATTGGCAGGAAATAATTCTCACCATTTGTAGCCTGCTGCCAGCACCGCGGATGACTTCAATTCAGGTTAATCTATCAACACTGGAACATAACATCCTAGCTTTATGCACTTGCTCCAATCACGGATATGGCATTATCAATGTTCTTGAACACATTTTTTGCTTGCGTGGATAAATGAATGAGCAAAGCACGAGCACGTCTGATGGCGTTTTGATGAAACAACCGCCGGACCACGGGTAGTGTAATGAATGAACCAACGAGAAGACAGGCGAAAATTAACACAACGCTCCGTGCACGAAGAACTCACATTATGCTACACCGCAGTCCCTTATGGAGATGGTACGAACATCGCTCTAATTATGATGAGCATACAACACGAATCGATGGGAAAAATCTGCACACAAAAAAAAACAAAAACATTACGCAATTCTGATCGTTGTCCAAATGACGATCGCCCCGGAGAGGATGGAAACATCTTCTCCTGCATGATGTATTGTAATTGAAATATGCTCGGCTAATGGGTGAAGTCATTGGTTAGAATCACACCTCATTAGGAGCCTTTCATCGACTCCCTCTCGCGCGTTTGCCTGCCCCGAATGATGCAACGTGGATTAACGATATCGCATTAATCATATCTCAAGGCGCACTGGGTGCTCTAGGCTGTGTCCCGGAGTTTTGCAGAAATTGCGCCCATTACTGGGACCATTTCTCACAACAGATCGTTCGCTGCGTACTTGACGAGATGGTAGAACGCTGCTATACTAACATTATTAATATTTTCCCTCCACAAGTACACTGCCCTTTTGTACTTCCATTGGCTTTCTTTTAATCTGTGGCTGAGTAGTTATGGATTTAAATCACGCACCATTGCAAATAATCACCCCTAATGGGTAGCTCACTTATCACGCTGAATAGATCATAGCTCTCGGTTGTACTTACATTTTTGGTATCTGAACTTTGTCAGCATCGTTCTGTCGTCCAAAGTCGTGCCAGGGTCGGGAACGGGGTGCCGTCGCAGCGCCCGCACCTGCAACAGCAGCCGCCGTTGACGAACCTCCCAGCGATGTGGTCGGGCTCGGTTGGCTACCGTTGATCGCTAGGTTGCGCTGCAGACTGGCCACACAGGCCGGTATATGGCCGGCAGCGTTCGGGTCGACCAAACCGATCGGTGCTTGGCACTGTTCCGCATAGTCGAACTGCTGCTGGACATTGTTCTGGTCGCGCGGTGTGATCGCATCCGCACCGATGCCGGAATCGGGACTGGGAAGATCCACTGTTAAACCGGTGGACGTGATCGTCTTGGTGTAGATTGATCCGGTCTTGGTGAAGCGACCCTCGTACGTTGTGGCTGGCTGAGGACCTTCGGAGTCGGCTGCTGTTCCGTATATAGTCCGGGCCGGGGCGTAACCCTGGTTATCGAAATATTCACGGTAGGTGTATGGTTCTGTGATGAACGTTGAGCCACCAGGGCTGTGGAGAAATTAAGGAAAGAAAGGTTCTTTTAAAACTTTGCTCGTTTCCTTGTACTATAAATTCTTCACGTCCTTTTTAAATAAAATATAAAGAAGTTATAGAAAAAGTTTGATCATTATTGGTACTCAAAACTGTATTTACTTACCCAAGTCTGTTCGGCGGATACATATCATATTGTGCGTAAGAGCTGGGACTGGGCGAGTTGGTATTCACATTGGAGCTTGCCGTTCCCGCTGTACTATTCTGATGGGTAGGACCCTGGCAAAGACAAACAATTTATATTAATATCAAATTTAACACTTTATCATATATAACGTAACAATGTATTCCCATCATTCGTTCGGTAGCCACCTATTCTATGCTGATAACTCTTTCTATAGTTTTAGCAACACCCAAATCATTCAACACCTTTCTAATTACCACCTGTCGGGGCGGGTCTGGGACTTTTGCAACGACAAAAGTGAAAATCACTAAATCCCCCCCGCAGGCCAATCCGGATCAGAAAGCAACCCTCTTTTGATAAACCTGTCACACCCTACCAGAGTGTCCACCCAAATGCAATGGTCGATTAACGAGCGACACAGAGAGACAATTGGAAAACTGTTGCGTGATATCCGACGGAATCGCAATGGTGGAAAAAGATTCCACCTGTTACGGTTCCACACGCCTCAGCTTTTCGGCCGGAGGACGTTTTTAATACGCAAGAGTTGGAACGTTTTAAATGTGTGGCTCTGTTTTTTTTCTTAAACTCTCCCAGCAACTGTTGCAGCCTATCCACTGGATTTCCTGCCGCCTGTGGGAGCGACACCCTCGCCCTCTTCTCACCCTTCCCAAACGGCCGGGTGGTGCTGTCAAACCCATCAAAAAAGAAGGCGAACAAAATATAAACGTCAAATGTCCATGCCGATTCGGTTCGATCGATTGACGGATTTCTAGTTTGTGTCTGCGTTTTTTTTTGTGCCGTTGTTGTTTGTGAGTCTTGTTGTCTGTCTGCTCCTCCTTTATCCGCCGGACAGTTGTTGATCATGTTCGTAACGCTGTTGAACGGCAGTTGGGCAACGATCGTTGGAGAAGAGGGGGATTTGTTTTTATGTAAATATGCTAATTTTCAGCTTTGCTCGATAGACGAATAAAAGGGATGCGAAGCAGTGGCGCACATTTTAGGCTAAGCGTGCTTTTTTGGCTGCGTGAGGTGCTCTGTAAGGCGTGGAGATTGTATCCCTACCGAGGACCCAAAAGCCCATCCAATATAGGTGATATGAGTGATAGTATTTAATTCGTCTTGATCGAATAGTTTGAGCGGTTTCGAGGCTAGGATTACCCCGGTGGCAAAGGTAAAGGCGATTAAGTCCTCACCATTCATTCCAGTCTGTTCCCTACGTCTTCCGAAAGCGCTCGGAATGGTTTCGTTCGGAATAGATAAAATCCAATCACTCGTTTGCTGTTAATCAACCATGCGTTTGTGTCGTATCTTTTTATCCCTCCCAAACCTATTGTTTTTCTTGCTCTACTTTATTCCAGTTCACTTGACGATTCCGAAATCCTTCATCACGTTCGTCATCTTCCGAAGCGGCAAATCACGAGCTGAAGTGGAAAAAAACAAATTGAACCTTTGCGAGGAGGACATTCGACAGCCTTTGGGGGCAACCTGTCACGATGATCTGATCGGTCAGATCCATGCACACCTTAAAAACCCTCTAAAAAAAAATGACCCAAAGGGGTGTCCGAACGCACACGACCAAAAAAACGCGATGAATTGTGTGCGTACTGCATAGCTTACCTGCAGGTAGATCTGCGTGCTGCCGGGGGCAGCATACATGGTTTCCGTTGAAGGACTTCCAGGGCTGGGTGGAGGTTCTTTAATGTGCAGCGATGGTGACGATACCTAAATTGCAGCAGTTCAGTTTGAGGTGGTGTAGTTTGAACACAATCAGAACAGGAGGGGGAGACAAATTACCAAAAAAATAGTCAAACACAGATATCCCAAAATTGGAGACAACAACAAAACAAAAGAGTGAAAGGGTTTTAGTAACTTTAGACAACTATTTCTCCAACGGCGAGTGAAACAGTTTGGTCAAATAGTTTGAATGGCGTCCCGCATGGCTGCGAAAATGCTAGCATTTGGCGCTAGAGGTTAATTGAATTTTAATTGAGCGAGAAAACGTCGCCCAAAGGTATGTGACGGCCGGGGAAAACGACGAAAGGACTGAGCGATCGATAAGCGACGAACCCCATGGCACGGTGTGGGCTTGTTAAAAGCTTCATTCAAGAAAACATAAATCTTGCAGCCCGAACCCGACCCCGGGTGCATCAGAACGAACGGTGGAAGAAGATGGTGGTGGCGGGACGCACCACACACACACACACACACAAGCGAACGAACAGCGGTCGGCGGGCACCTGATTTAATGCGTTCAGTGATGGCGCCAACAAGGAGATGGCGAGGAATCGTCGCACCGTTTCCTGCAATTTGTTAGCGTCACACGCCCGTCGCAGGCAGACGGCGTGCGAAGGTGGATTATTGAATGAAGCTTTCACACTGCCCGTGTTGCCAGGGGGTTTGCGCGTGGAGTCTTGCAGTTGGGAAGGGTACGCGATAGGATCTGGGAGTTTGCGGCCGGACATTCGCAATATTCGATATCTGCTCGGGTTTGCGACGCGATCGCGAAATGATGGAAACTACAAAACTAACCGTGGTTAGGTGGAATGTATGGTGTGAGCATTGGTTTAATTAAAACAACTCATGATCGTGCAACGGTAATGGAAGATGATAATGAAATGGACGATGTGCGATGAAGATGTAAAGCGGGCGTTGATCATTGATTTGTATGGTTTGATTCTGATTAAATCTTACATGCTTAACGGAGAATTATACACATTGCAAGATTAATTTACTGAGGTTTTTATCTATCATTAGAAAACAGTTTAATTTACATTTTATGTGCTTTCTACAACACTAGTGCTTACAATGAGGTAAAAAAAACACACCTAAACACGCACGTTTATCTTCGTCATGCCCAACGGTTATCGGCACCGTAGGCTTCGCGATTATGAAACACTTAACGACGGCTTAGGATTGATCGCAAAAAAAATGGTATAAAAATTAAAATGATTGATCAGCATCCGTCGCTACCGAACGCAGCACAGCTTGGCCGTTTGCTGTTGGCGGTTTTTGTGCGTGTGTGAGTCGTAATGGCGAAATGGTGATTATATCTAGTGCCTAGACAAGCGACTCAGAAGGAGGGGAAACAAAAACAAACTAAACACAGAAGCTTCGGTGAGGTTATGCGAGATAAAGCGCTCACTTCCCCCGTCATGCTTCGAGATGATATTCAATTTTTCGTAAAGAGAATTCAATCAACATTAGTTTTATAAATCGGAGCACCTTTATGTTGCTGGAAATTTGTGCATTTCACGCGACTACTTTTAAGACTAGCCAGTTAACTTTGTACGATTGCTCGGTGGTTGTTTTTGGATAATTAAGTTCCCGGATAACTTCCAACGGCATGCGCTGTCGATCATTGCTACACACACACACTTGGGAAGAATTTCTCTGCCTCATCATGAGTTTCGATGAGCTTCGTTGAAGTTTTGCCCATTTAAGGGGGAGAGGAGATCATTGATTAAAACGCATGTAGTTTGTTTCTTTCCCTTCTCATAAACACATTCCCGCCATTCGCTTGTTGTTTAGCATCTCGTCCCAAACTCCATCGTTTCGTTTTCTAAACACATTCCCATAAATTAATGTTTCGCTTTGATTGATTTTTTGTCTTGGCGTTGGGTTTCTTGTTACACGCGGTTTGTCTTATCAGAGACTCAACTCCCTTCGAATGGTTCAAAAAGGGTAGTAGAAGAGTCGAAAACAAATCAAAAGATACACGATCGTTGGAAAGTATATAAAAAAGAAGGAGAAACACGAAAAGAAAAATATGCTTCACAAAAACAAAACAACGAAACGATAAAATCGTCTGATTCTAATCAAAACGACAACTGTCAAAATTCAATTTCCGCCGTGCTTAATGATGATTCTGTTTCATTCTTTGGCTGTCGATTCAACAGGCACGGATGATTGATTTGTTTTGCGTACAAGTTACTCATTTGATCGGTTGGGATGATTTTACAGCAGTTCCACCTGATGTTTGTGTTTGTCGGACATTTAGACGAAGATTATTTTTAATTCCATTTTCAATTCTCGAAAAACACAATTAACCTTAAGGTTTGATATTTACATTCTAAAGCTAAAGTAGACATTGAGGTTTATTTTTGGTCGAGCTTCTCGTTCGAGTGTGATCAGTGAACAAAAACATTGCTGACAAGATCAGCTACTGTTACGCAGTCAGTTGTTGAGGGCTTCCCGTTCGGCCTGATTCTATCGTCTCAATATTCATTCTCGATCCAATGGGGCTTGGGTTGGGTGTTGTTTACTTTGATGTTTAGACACAGCGCACAATGCAGACAAACAAACAAATGCTCAAACAATGAAGCGAAAAAAAGGGGAACAAAAAACTACACACGCACAGCACTTCAGCAAAGGCATAAAAAACCTCCACGCCGAAAATGGATGTCGATCAATAAACTGTCCGAGTCGCCAAATGTAATCGCGTGCGGCGGGATACGTAGGGCGGTCCACCGGCGAAGGACGGCACCGAACTGAAGCATTGTGAGCAAAACAACCTCCAAAACGAAACCAAACTACAATCGAAGGTAACAACAGGTACAAGAAACAAAACTCAAAAAAGTAATCGAAAATGGATCACATTAGCGCAAACGCGATTGATACGCGCTGTCAGTGAATGAGTCGTTTGTCGTTAATTTATGAGAGCGCATAAATGGAGCCGGACCGACTCCGCAATGAGCTGGGGAGCCAGGAGCGAGAGCGTAGTGATTGGAATTTTGTTTCTTTCGGCGTTCCTTGTGTTTGTTTTTTTTTTCTTGTTGGCCAAACAACCACCAAGCATGCCCGAAATCAGAACAACGCGAAGTTAATCCGTTTGCTGAGCTCATTAAAAAATGTTCAGAATTTGTACAGGAATTAGCAGGATTTACTTGCGGTGCGGTGCGAATGGAAGAACAGAAATCATTAGCAGGAAATAAAACTGAAAGCTTCATTTCTGATTAAACAAAAATGAAGAAATTACACGAACATATAGACAAAAATGAGAAACAAAACAATTAAGGCAAACGTGTGAGGGAGAGAAACAAAACAGACACGAAGAAAGTGAAAGAATTTGGCGAACGATGCAATGGCGATGGTGCGGATGATGACAAAAATCAGCACCACCATTTGGTAGCCGGTTGATGATTTATATAATTTACACAAAAGTGTATAAAGTTATTCCGGTAGCCCGCCCGAACAAGTTTCGCATGAACCGATCGATTGATTCCGATTCCGGTGGTGCGTATCAAGTGACAATGTTGTTTTTTTGTTTTGTTTTGTCTGCTTGCTTTGGTTCGCTTTTGCTGTTTCGCCATTCACTTGCAAATTAAATTCACCAAATCGCAAACGATTCATTTTCAATTTGGAAGAAAGTATTACGTTTTTTTTTTCATTTCTCGTGTAGCTGATTGAGTTTTGAAGATATGAATTTCAGTTGATTCAGTATCGATAACAAAATCGATAAATTGCACCGTCTCTCGATCGAGCAGGATTAAAAGACGATAAAACACGTGACGATCTACATAAAATTCCTTCTCGTATCGCGTGCAATCGATCGGGCTAGTGTAAATTGTTTGAAATGGAATAAAAGGTCGCCTGTCTTTGAATTTACCGGATTAGTGTTTATGGCGCAAAGTGCAGCGTTATAAAATAACAAAGCAATAATTTATTTCGCGCGGGTGTAGTGAAAGTTTCCTGCACTACAATCGATCTCGATCCTGCCTTCAGCCGATCGTTTTGTTTGGGGGCAACTTTCGAAAACGGCAACCGAAGGATTTTATTCGACTTGGTCCTGTGCTTTTCCAGTGCTTGCTTGCATCTCGGGCGGGTGTATGTGTAAAGATGGACGAACGAACTTTTTATGTGCCCTTTCTTTATTCAGCTCAAATTGTGTATAATTTTACCATCCTCACGAATTGCGGTATTATTCCGTTCCAGCCAATCACACCAAAATGGCGTACCGAAAGCCGTTAAAGTTAAGTGCAGTTTCACATTTAATATTTTTTAATTGCGTACCCATTTTACGACACTCCCGCGATGCGGGGACGTAATATTTGCTTCCTCCATTCGACCCAACCCAGAATCGCAGGTAGGGGGGTGGGACATTTTTATTTGCAAATTTTTTTTTTTCTTCAACGAAAGAAACCAATAAACTGGACTGGAGTTTGAATCGATTTATTCTTCGTCCAATTTCAATCGCGTCGCCGGAAAATTAATTATAAATTCGACAAAGACGATTATCGGCTGCACACTGGTTGGGTCGAAAGTGTGTGTAGAAAATGTTTTAAGTTTCCCCATCGAAGCGAAAGGCAATTAGATGGTTTATAATCACCACACTGTTAGCGCAAAAACGGAAATGGAGACGATCATCACCCAAAAATTGGAGCGCTTCGTCATGGTTGACGATCGCACGCTTATGGTTCGATTGCTTTCTTAGCACAAGCGATGGATAATCGATGACCAGCACCATGAATGTCCCTTCCGCGAGGTGAAGTATCCTTTTGCACGGGCGATCGGAACGGTTTCGATTATACCACGGACAGAAAGAAATACGACACCTACCGATGCCGTAGTGCCGAAAGAAGATCTAATAATTTTGGAAAAAGAATTAATTAACTCACTCCTTCCCGAAGAGTTTTGTTCGAAATCGTACGATCACCTGCTGCTTGCCACTGATCGTGGTGTTTTTTTTTTCGATATTTTTTCAACACTGATCTCGCTGTCTTCCATATATACACACACTACTATCCACAATCACACGCAAAAGCATTGCTCTATCTGCATCGAAATTATTACCTTCGATTCTTAATTATACTCAATAAATTTGGATTTTATTTATCGCCCGTACGCGATTGGTCCACACGAAACGAAAGATTTTAAGCGACGAACCTTGGGGTGGATGGCGAGAATTTTGAATGTACGTGTGAGTGAGTAGGAGAAACAGAAAAACACCGATACGCACACGGTTTCAAACGATTGAAATTGGAATAAAATGTTCGATCGCCTGATGATGGTGACGATCATCATGATGAAGATGATGATGATGATAGTATTGGCCTATTCAGCTAATACCGATCGGGAATAGTAATATAATGATCGGGCACCGTTCAAGCTCCGAAATCTACCGTCTAGCACACTCACGCTCGATTGGTAGCTCATTTAATTTTTAATCAGATTTCACAGACGTAAAGGCTGAGATTTCTGTCGGCTTCGGATTACTCGCGATCGCCGATCGCAATCGATGCGCTCTCGCGGCGAGCGAACGGCTGGCGCGGCGTAAGGATTGCGGGCGCATTATGAATATTTATGTGCCAGATTAGGTTATGCTGCGGTGCGGCGATACATTCCCCACCGATTGGGTTCCATCCCAAAAACGGTGGGGTAAATCTGCATAATTTTCTAGCACTCCCTTCCCCTTTCGCTGCCGCACGGCCTCGATCGGAACCTAGCGATACGCGCAAGGCCGTGTCTGCGATTGATCTTCCAATTTTCATCACCAACCGCTCGAACAGTTTGATTAGAAACGATCGTCGCATCATCAGCGGAACGATGTGTGCAATTAGCGGAAGCTGCTGCATCGCGTACCCATTTGGAAGGGTTTGGAAGCACAGCAATTAAGCGAGTGGGTGACATTATTTTCTCCACACCTTTCATCAGCGCTATTGTTTGTTGTTTTTCGAAACGGTTTAGAAAACATGACTTACTGGCGAGGCGGAGGGTAAAAATACCAAACATTTGAGCTATTCCTTTACACAAAAACACAAAACAACACAGTGAAGGCACACATTCCTATCGTATGATTGTTTTCTCACCCGCAGCGCTACACAAACATTACCTCATTTTTCGTCGCTAATTAATGATAAATCTACTAATAGTTGGAAGCATTCGTTTCCTTGCAGAGTCCCCCGGTGTCCTACTCATAAATTAGCACCACCCAGGAATCTGGCGGGGTTGCGGTAGGTGTGCGCAGATAAAACGTGCCATCCGAAAGCCACTTTAGGTTACTGTCATTTTTGTTGTCGTTTTTTTTTGTGTGCCTGCTTTGCGTTACGTTCCGCTATGTTTTTTTCCCACCGAATAGGAAGAAGGTAAAAAAACATCATTTCAACTGATAGGAACAAACAAAACACTATCACGACCTCCCGCTATTGGGTCATCCACTGTGTCCCGTCGGTCGCCGCGCTGGTGTTGGTGAAGATGAGCAGTTAATTTATGCCGTCCGATAATAACTCGATAAATTGTCATTTGTTATGCACGACTGCCGCGGCTGGTGTGTGGCAACCCACACACTTCGGAACCGCACGAGTGTTGGTGGTGGTGTGTTTTTATTTTTGCACCGGAAAGTTACACCAAACTTGAACGTCGTTGTTTTTTTACAAGCCGGTGCAAGAACCTTGCGGAAGGTTCCTATTGCTATCAAGCAAAAAACACACTGGCGTGAGTCGACTGTGTTACCGGGTTCCTTCACAAAGTGCAGACAAAGAAGGGGGGTGCATGATAACAGCAAACGACCTGGTTGATAAACAGGCGGGAAACATTTCGAAGGCGATCGGAAGTGTCCATCAGAAGGAAATGAAACGGTCTCATTATGGAACGGTTAATGACTGTCAAACGTTTCACGCCGATGGGTTTGCATTGAGCCTTTGTTTCCACTTAATTGTGGCGCACTTGTGGATAGCGAATGTGTGATAAAGAAGCGGTGTATATAGCTACGTGTGAGACATATTCCACGCTACATATTCGCTCACTAAATTATACAAATTTAAAAAAACAACAATATTTTATCTCTCATCCGATCGTAAATTTTTGTGACAAATTTGTATCGATTTTCCTCTTCCTGTCACACACACAACACACGCACGTCCAGTGCGCGATAACAAGCAGCATAAATTCACAAAGATGGTGTTTAAGATAGCGCATCGCAATAATACGCACCAGCACGCACGTCCGACTATGTTTCCTTCAAAAACACGCAAGCACGCAGCAAACACGGGAAAGTTTTCTTTTTTTCTCGCTGTTGTGTCCTTTGTAACATTTAACTCTGTCCGGTACTGCATCCACATCAAATTGTTTCACGTGACTACCAAAGGTAAAACAATCGACAATCACACCAATTCACGTCACAGGCACGCAAAAACCCAACACAAGACGGCGTGGCACATTAAGGAACAATTATGCGCAGGACAATGGGGAGAAGGGGTGATAAAATAAGAAGATGAATAAAGAAGGTTTTGTGTAAGCAAAAAAAACCCCACCGGGAGGTCATCTTGAAGCACCTATCGCACTATCGGAAAGGACGAAACACTTTCGGACCACGATAAGCACGTTCACGATCGTTCGCTGCACATACACTGGGGATCACACACACGCGCGTTCGAGTGGTAAATTATCGATCCGGCAACGGAAAGAGGAGTCCAAACACGTCTTCTTGTACGGCCACTTCCTCCGTCTCCCGCTACTGGTTTTTTTTTTTTGGGGTGAGTACAAATTTTTGCCTTAAACTGTCATATTTAAAATAAATTACTGTCCACTCACGGTACCGGCACGTAAAATTGCTGCATTTTTCTTTGCCGCTCATTATGGTGGCGCGGGAAAAGAAGAGTGTCCTTTTACTTTTACCGCAGGACCAGTACGCCGACTAACCGATTCACTACTCGCCCGCCAACAGTTGTCATCGAACGCGAACGGAGCTGTTTTGAAATATTTTTATCCAGATGTGTCTTTTGGGCAGAGCATAGTTTATCGTGTACGGCACGCAATGCTATGCTTTTTGGTGCAGGGTGTATCGAACAGGCACTTAAAACCGAAAAAAGCGAGGTGAATATGAAAGAAGGTGCGTCAGGTTATCGGCGATCGTCGATCATCTCAAATATGGAATTTCTTGTTTTGTTTTTTAAAAAATAACTACAGCTAGCGATGTGTTGTTTCCATCATTTCACGAGCTTTTTTGGGGGGAAGTCACGATCGGGAGTAAGAACGAAAACCGCACGAAAAGCTAGGAATAACTCACCAGAAACAAATCAATAAAGGACACACTTTTTCTGCGATTATATGGGAAGGACTTTGGGGGGTGAAATTGAATACGATCCGTTAAACACTAGATATTCACAGATGGTTTTTTAAACTCCCTCTAAGGTGAAATGATTTCCTCTATTTCTGAAGCACTTATGAAGACACAACACCAAGAAAAACACCTTTACCAGCACTATTTCTTTCCGTGATGGGTTTAATTCACACTTCCAATCACGTTACTCTTCAGGCCCTGCACTGGCAGCCTTAATTCACACAATTGGATGTTTTCTTTCGCTCGCGTAACTGCAAGGACAAACAGCACGGCACGGTACAAAACTTTACACACGCACGCACCCGAAGAGAGCACGACGACGATGAACGGAGAAAACGCACGCGGCTCACTCGATCTCGATTCATCAACGTCTTTTGATAGACTAAATCAAGCACCGGGGCCCGCGTAATCAGAGTGCGCCGATGCGGTCCGGTCCTCGGTCGGTCGCCGGTCGGTCGTCGGGTGCTTGCACGCCCTGGCGAAAGAGCAAGGGACAGGGAACGCACACACCGTTTGCAGGGAAAGGAATACACCAGGAGTGCGTACGAAACGAAGGCTGTGTGTCCGAACGAGCGGGAAACATTACCTTTACGGAGCGAGATCGAGTAGCTCTGCGCCGTATTCACAGCCGTAAGAAGGAGAAAGAAAGCAGAAGGGAGGAAGAAAGAGAGACGGGAATGGTACGAAGAGTGGGTACGAAGAGATAACGAAGACGTACGTACGCTGCACAAAAGGAAAAACCGGTAAGAAGTGCGTAAAGCAACGAGCAAAAGGTTTCCCCGTTTGTGGTGGGTTTGGGATGGGAAGTGGGAACTAGGGAAAAAGGGCACTCGGGTGTGTGTGCGCGTGAGTGTGTGTGTGTGTGTGGATATGCGCAAGAAGGACGGATGGACGGTGATGAATGCGCAAGTACTTGCGCATAGCCAAGTTAACGAATAACTCGAAAAAGTGTCTTCCTTTTCCAAGTTGCTTCTACTCACTAGAAGGATGAGTGATTTCCCGGTCTCTTTCTAGTTGAAGAAGTTCTGCCAAGTGAGTTCTAGGACACGAGCTCAGTAAGAGTTTCATGAGTATCATGGAGAGGTTCGTGTCTTGATGGGTTAGTCTTTTGTAAGCTCTTTATTTTAATCACCTTAAAACGTTGTGTAATAAGAATTTAAGTACTTTAGTGAAAATTTCGATACTTTCACCTGCAATAATGCCTAAAGTATTGTCTGCGTCATTCTAAACAATAACCAACACCTCGTGTAGCTGTCCTTGAATCTGCCCGACATTCGCAAGAACCTAAAACGTACAACCCTTCACAGTTTTCGGTTGTTTTTTGCTTTTCAAAACTCTCAAAAACCATAAAACATTGTGCCAAAAAAAAAACACTCCCTGAACTAGAATGTCCGAGCAATGCGTCTGTCGGTGAAGTATGACTTCGCGGAACAGAGCAGCTCAGTTTTTCTGCTTCTGCGTCGACAACTTCCTTGCCATGGTTGCAGGATCCACCGCACAGCGACAATACCGCACAGAATGGGCCATAAAACTATGGAAAGAACAGTCTCCTTTCCCACTCTCGTTCTCTCTTTCTCTTCCTCTCTTACTTCGGCGGCGTCTGTGTCGTTTAATGTAGCAGTTTTAGTGCCACATTTCCCGCCCTTCACACCGACCAGGTGGGAAAGCATTCCACCAGCAGCATCACCATCGCTGGTTACCTTTTTTGCGTTTTATGTTTCCGCTTTTCTAGCGGCACGGGATGATCATTCTACAGAATGCGCAGAATAATCGCAGAACTTTGTGAGTTCAAACGGTGGAAACTCCTGTGCCGTGGTGTTTTAGACGCGTAGATTTAGATGTTGAAAGAGGAAACATTTTAATGGTCACCGGCTAACGCTCGCGAGACACATAAAAACAACCATCGGGCGAACGGAAACGTGCAGGTCAAATGGCAGGAATGGGTTATGGTTTATCGTCGTACCGTGCAACACTTGAGATCCATTTTCTCGGAAGCGACAATATGCGTTTGCGTCCGTTTTTTTGTGAACTTATTCTAACATTCTAAACAACAACCAAACGGCTTCAAAAGATGCTCAGAACGAGACAAGCTATGTTGTCGTTTGACAGCTTAAAAATTAGCCATTGTTTCTAAGTCATCTTTACCTTCAAAAAATCATAACTTCACTTGAGACAGACAAAAGAGCAAAATGTTTAACCCTTTCAAAACAAATTGCTATACACAATACGCACATTTGACAGAAAATAATCCACCCCGATCGATTACCATTTTCTAATCGGTCTATTGAAGAATGAATTGCTGCCATCAACAATCACATATCGGTTGACAAAAATGTACCCTCAAGTTGCAACGCAGCGGTGCATTCGAATGCACTTTCAAGTGGTTCCACGCTGCGATGCAATTGCTCCCTGCCGTGGTTTTGAGTGTGCACTTTGTTTTGCAAAACTGTGGGACAACAGAAATCGGGTCCCTCCTGCTAAAGTGGCAAGCGAAAGGCAATGCTGCAGATTCGGAGGGTTGTTTTATAAGGATTTTGTGCGCGTGCATGTTTGCGAGGAAGCAATCGGATCAATATGGAAATATTATTCGCAACCCTTTCTTTCGCCGTGCTGGAAAAGGGTTTGCGAAAAAGTAAGGTACATTGTAGCAGGGTGCTTTCACCCTTGCGTGTGTGTACTTTCGTTTGGAAAGGATACGAATTTTGGAGAAGGCCAATGAAAGAAATTTGTTGATGTGGTAAACAAAAAGGGGCACAGAAATACATCGGTACGTTTGACTTCAGGATTCTAAATAACAAATTCTGCAATCAAAACAAAAACCGTAATCACGTACTTATAGTTTTGTAAAAGATCGATAAACTGAATAAAATTATCGTTTGTGCCCAAACTCACTGTATTTAAATTATTTTCTTCCGAAATAGAAAGGAACCGAAAGGATAGCAGTGAGTACTGTTGTGAAAATAACAACCCCACCCGTAAGTGAGGGGGAGTAAAAGGCGTCTCCAAAGTGCGAAGCACACCAAAACGCAGCCCCTAAAAAGAGAGCGTCAAAATAAGTCGATCGCAAGACAGGAGCGCCACAGCTACGAAGCCGTAATGAACCACCGGGTGCACATTCGAGCGTCAATCGTACCCGGGCAGCAGGGCCACACACTTATCACTTCCACCGCAAGATAATATGGCAAAATAGTTGCACAGCCGTGCAGCATTCGCTTCCATTCGAAAATCGGTTCCTTAATTCACTCCTTTTTGGACGTGCACGGACATCGAACCACCAGGACGCGGGCGAAAGTTGACTACGCCGCGATCGTCAATATTATTCCACATTGTCACGCCAACAAGGATCCCCTTCGGGCCTGGAATCAAATGAGGGGAGGAAAAGATGCCAAAAAAAAAAACAAAAAAGGACAACCATAGAAGATCGTGTACGATCGGTGCGATTGATTGCGGTGGTGTAAAAGATAAAATCCCCATTATTGCTCCATCTCGCTTTAACGATGCGGTCCTTACACAATCGCAATCGGTTCTTTTGCGCGTAATCACACACGCAAACGTGGAACGATCGGTGGAGGGATTTGTTGTTAATACTTTTTTTTTACTGGTTCAATTTTTTTTACGGGAGCAGTGGCGCTTTCGTTTGCGTTTTGGCAGAACCATATATGGCAGGGTGACCATGCAGTGATACGGTACGCAACCACGCGGACGGAGAAATCGCGAGCAAACAAGAAATATGCGGCTTTTGTCAGCTGTCAGGGTAAATTAAATTATCGGCAAATTGAAAGTATCCATTTTTCTCTTTTTTTTTCGCGCACGATAGTTGGAAAGGATAATGTGTGTGCTGTTTAATCAATGCTTTCGTCAGCTCAGGTGAAGGTTGTCCTTCATGAAGGAAGCAGAACAAAATTGTGTTATATAAATTTGCCTCGAATGTCGTACGATCAGGGATGGGATGATAAAAAGTTTGATGGTTTTGCGAGGTTTCTTCCGATACGGAAGTGAAGGAGTTGTTCCCAATTAGTTCGCTGTTCTTGTGGAAATATTTTAGTAATTTTATAAGATGTGCAAAGAGTTGTTTTTGCTTAAAAGTTGAATGTGCCAGAAAGTGTGCACTTGTTTTAAATATTTAATTACTGACACCCCGAACGAATGATGGTTGTATCGAATGAAAATGTAAAGGCGGATGATGGACGATAAACTCACCTTCTGGCTGCGCATATTTTTCGGCTCCTTGCGCAAATCTTCCGGCTCACGTTTTACGTTGATCACCTGTGTTGATGGATGGGCACTAACCAGCAAATCCTGATAAGGAATAATGTTGTGGTTAGAATTATTTATATTGGTGAAGTTTCTATAAGGATCGTAAAACATGCTAAGGTTCATTAGACATTGTAAAACATAATTTCAATATTTGAGTGTCATTTTAACTGTTTGTATTTTTTACAAAATTTTAAAATGAATATTTCTATCAAAAACAATGTCTCCTTATAAGTGTCCTTATACAATATAGTATAGTATTGTATTCGCACTTACGATTAAATATAACGCAAGGTAACGCTCGTTAACGCTTCTACCATGCGCACAAGTAACTCATCCCAGCGTGCTCATATGAGTGAGTACTCACTCAACCATGCGGTCGTTTAAACACGCCCACTTTTCCAATTCCAAACAAAAACCTACGATTGCATGAGATCCCTTTAACCGCCGTCACTCGCATGCGTGAGTGGCTCAGGTTTGTTTTGAGTGGTACCGCATTTTCCCACTGAAAATTTACTGATCTTTCGCCTGAAGATGCGAGAATAAATAGCTTAAAAATAATAACCTTTAAATAACATACCATTGGCTGCAGTGGCTGTCCATTAAGCTTTGCGCCCGCGTTGGTGCTGCGTTGGTGCAAGTGTTTATGCGTGCAAACCGGCAGATAATTAGCCCCGAACGCGACGACATCCATGCATTGTGCCGAATGCAACGGCAGGCGACGAAACGTGGATCGTCATCAGCATCATTCAGCGCCGTCATTCATCGTTTGTCATCGGTGTTTGTGTGTGTGTGTGCACGGGTGCATTTTGCGAACGCCAGGACGTAACCGGAAAGGAAATAAATAAAACCAAAACAACATTTTTCATTAGAGATGCGCTCGTACCAGGGGCTGAAAATGGAGTGTGTCATAAATTGTGTGAGATTATTATGTCGAAATATTCATTTGCTGCGCTCTCGGGGAACATTAAAACTTTGCCAACCCGTTGCGTTGGGAAAACTGTTTCCTGTTATTATAACTTGCAGCCGCACTCGTCAGCTCGTAAATGAATGCGACGCGTCAACATTAAATTCACGCTTTTACGTACATTTTGCCACCAATGCTGCAGTTGAAGTGCATTTGCCTGGGTAACCTGTTGCGTGTTTTACACATTCCTCTTGAAAAACACACTTTACCAGACACTACTACGCCCCAAACGGGCACCCGGGTGGAATAAATCTCCTCATAAAAGGCTACAAATGTGCCTTGTGCCTGGTTGATTATCAATGAAAAACCGCTCTGTCCTTATCCGTTTAAAAGGGAGGGTTTTGGGTTTAACCCCACCCCCCCAAAAAACACCCCGCGTCTCAAACACGCCTGTGTGTGCTAGTTTTATAAATGCAATTAAAATATTTATCATTTGCAGTGCTGGACGCATCCTGCCAGTGAAAGCCGGCACTGAAAGCGAGCAACGTGAAAATGGCGGGCGGGGAAAACAACCTCGTTGAGAAGGATCGTAAACATTTATGCTTTTATAGCATCGGGGTTTGTTGGGTTGCTCACATCGTATCACACGCGAGTTGTGACTAGCCTGTGTGACACTTGTTGCTGCATCGGCTGCGGAGAATCTTCTCCGTGCATTCGTTTTATAATGAAATTTCATCAAATTTGGAGCAAATCTCTACCTTCCCATGTTTATGACAAAAACTTCAAACGAACGTGCCCTTACAGCGAGATCACCCTCGGATATGGGGGGACAGGGATGGATTCTTCCCTTAACACCGATGAGATCCGTCGAACGTTTTGTAGCTAATTAAGTTTTGAGAGTTTAGCCCCACAACAAAGCGAACGAAGCGAACCCAGCTGACGCAAATCTCACTCTGCCCGCGCGCTCTTGATCGGTTTGGGAGGAGGGGGGGGGGGGGAAGGGTGTTGGACACCGTAAAAAATTCGGCAGATTCAATTTACATAAAATCATAATAAATACGGAGCCAACCCCTATATCTTAGGAAAGGTACCGAACTGCTTTCTGGATAAAAGGGAAGAAAAATATGAGAGATTTTCACTGATTGATCGTAAAAAAGACAACAGAATCGATCGGACTTTTGTTTTGTTTTTCTTTCTCAGGGAGGGGTTGCCAACGACACCCAGATGGGTGTAGGTTATGATATTTGAAGTTGTTGTGCTGTTGTGAGACCGCGCTGTAAGATCACTTCTTTCTCCGAGCGTTGCATTTTTATTGACACCACACACAAAAAAAATACAATCTTGCGTGATATCTGGAGCGATCGTAAATATTTTTATGTGCTCTCGTGTGTCCGAAAACAGAACGATTGGAATTGGATGGAAGGGAAAAAAACGTATTTATTGGTGTAAAATGTACGGTATTTAAATGGCGGCCTGATACCGGGGGGAAGGTTTGCGATTGATCGAGAGAAATTCGATTATGAACGCATCAGATCATCAGTGGGGAAGGTGGTAGAACGTTAACGTGGTTATAAAACGGTTTACAACATACCACCCTGCACCCAGCGGAGACCAGCGGTGAATTAACCTGTCTCCGAGGGTATTAAAAACCGACAGTTGTGCGTGGCGTGTGGAAATAAACGCCAAAAACGCTCCGTTTTGCTATTGTTAGTTAAAAGATTTTACGTACGGATGGGCCGTATGCCGTACGGTTTTTTTAATGGTGAAACAGTTCCGCTTCTATTTTATGGCTTCGGTTGCATTTGTTCATTAAATTTGGAACCCGCGGAGATGGAGTTGCGTGAAATATTATAAATTATTCATGATTTTGTTTTCCTGTGGGGGAAGAATGTTATGAAATATGCTGTTGAAATATTTGTGTTGTAAAACCCACTTCCTGGTGACCATAATTGTTAATTAATATAAGAAGAAATAGGTAAACTTATGTAAAGTTTTCAAATGTTATTAACCAACCTGTGCCACCGCCAAAAAGGTACAAATTGCAATGAGCCAAACGATAAGGCTACATCTTTCAATCAGCTTTATGACTGCGACGTCAAATATAAGTTCATTAATTAACTTTTCGGACCAGTCTCCGTGGACGGTTCCGAAAAGGTTAGCCGACCCTCTGTTTTGCATTTGTGAAAAAGGGACGATGATGGGTTCTTTATAGCCCATAGTGGTCTTGTAATTATCGCCCATTTTTGGTGACGACTTGTCTGAATCACTGGCGGACGGTGGAAGGCCCATAAATGCGTCGTTTGTTTCGCATCGTATGCAGTACAGTGTGCCAGACAGAAATGCGTACAGGAAGTGAGTCATAAAGTCACCTTATCGTATCGACAATCTAAGGATACTTCAGACACTGATGGAAAAGGTTATTAATTGTTTAAGTAATGTTTCTGATATGAAGATTGGTGTATTACAAAATAATAAAATTAATAAAAATTCCTTTCAAGTAATATGCCTTACAAAGACGTTGTCAACACTCAGTCGGTTTGTGAAAATTTCAAAATAAAACGCTAACAAACCTCCCTTGACGATTAAAAGGGAAAAAAACATGTTGTGACGTTTAACGTTGTCGGTTGTTGTTTGGCTGAAAAAACGAGAAAGAACCAATACGGTAGTCAAGTTGTCAGCGCAATCACATTTCCCATTAGGTTCTCAAGCTTCCGGGGAGTAGAAATTTCAGTGCGTTTAAATTCTTCCAAGATTACGACCTCGTTTGAAGGAATAGTCAACTAAAACTCCTAGAGCAGCGAGAGCGAGACACAAAAGCGATAAATCGACCGTCAGGTATCGTACGGAATAATGAAAGGAAATTAATCTGGGATTTGAAAGCGATCCTCTTTGCAGGACGATATTTTCCAGTATCAAACGAGCGGCTGTGCGCGATCTCAGGACTCTGCCGATCATGCCTCTGGGTGGCTATAAATTATGCCTTTACCCTTACCCGTCGCCTGTTCGCGTACAGTGCCTTGTGTGCATGATCCGTTTGCAACCATTCCGATGCAAAGCAGGCTGAAATGGGTTCGGGAAATTCTTGAACGCCTAAACTGTAAGCCGAAAGAAAAATAAATCCTCAAACACACACACACACGCACGCATGTGGAAAAGGGGCGCGAAGGTAAAACATTTTCCTTGCTGTAAGGTTGTAAGGTGCCGCTTTTCCCAGTATGATCCTTTTTTTGCCACTCTTCTAATCATAACAATTGGGAAATAATAAATAATAATGAGGAAAGAAAGTGTTCCCCGGTTGCTGCAGAAGGAATGTGGCAGGATTGTAGGGAGCGTTCCTTCGTTTAGGGAGATTACAAAGAATCGTTAAAGAATGCAATTGGATTATTGGAGTGAAGGAACGATTTACAGGAATTAATCAAAAAAGGCAATTCAACGTATATTTTAACCTTGATTCTAAAAGCACCTAAGTAATGAACAAAATTATCAGAAATAGAAAACTTTCGTATCAACTTTAAATTCATTAATCTTGTTAAAAACTTGATAGCCATCCTTTTTCCTAGCATTTCTTCTTTCCCGGTGCACGGTCTCATGGTTGAGCAGATAAAAATGCTAAATTCACGTTTCCTTGACTCAACAGCACATGTCAGCTTGGATTAGCCTTCATCTCAAACATCGTAAATACATCAACGCGCGGTTCCCGTACGTAGAAATCAAACCCCGGTGGATGAATGTTTCTTTCCCGAACTCAACGGGAGCAACAAAATAAAAACCACTCCACACCAGTAAGGTGTGCCCGGTCGAGTTAATCCACAGTAGCAGACGCTCCGGTATGGCATTTGTTTTTATCTATTTAGCTACGGGAGGAGAGACAACAACCGAAATTACCCAACCAGTCAGGTTCGCTACCGAGAACTCAGCAGTGTCGGCATGCCGCTTAGGAATCGAAGGAAGAAGGGGGATCGAAATCCCATTTCCTTCAGCGCTCGGTCGCTGGAGTCGGAAGAATTTCGGGATAATATGATTAGATGTGGATGTGCTGCTGTCTCGAGCGCTATCTATCATATTTTTCCCGATCCATTGTCGTGTTCTCCCACTTTCTACCAGTTTCTGCTCTACTTTGCCAACGCGGGTGTGCTATTGAGACCGCAGGAAACGGAGCAAAAGGATTGTAAAAATACTTTCCATGTCTGCAGGTGACATGGGACTCGTAAGCCAGTAGCCAATCATATCGTGCTTGCGATATCGGTGGGTTTAAGCCGGAATCAAGCAGGCGTAGATTTAGAGCAAAAGTCCGTTAACTTTTAAAGTGTGCTGAATACGTTTCCTTTTTCATTCAAATCGAATGTCTTTGGTTGAAACTTCAAACCGATCATCTGTTTTCTACATTAGCACTTCATCTGCTATTGACTTCTTTTTCGCTTTTTAACGCTAAAACGATAATCGTTTATTTTTTAAACGATTTCTGTATAGCAAAAAGAAGGTAGAAAGAAACAGAAGCCACATTCCGATTCCATTCAACTGAGTGTGTTAGCAGTAAAATTTTAATCGACAGTGACAAAAGACATCACACACTAAGGCTGGTTGGAAGCAAGCGACGAACCTCACCTTTCTAATAGCAGCCCTACTACTGAGGGATGAGCAGAGATATAAATCGCGAAATAAAAGCGGAGAAAACAAACGAACGATTATCTATGCCACGGAGTTCCTTTCTGCCCTTCGTACAGTCTATTCCGGGTCGAAGGGATGAATAACGAACCGCAGGGTTCGCCTCCTACTCCATCGAGTCTTGGATGTTCAATGCACTGGTGATAAACATCTTTTTCGTTCGTTTCCTTCACGTTAGCGTCCCTTAGATCGCGCGGAACGGTTCGATCGTCATCTCCCGTACGCAACCAGATTAATTGTGAATTTAGAAACAAAATCTCACAACCTAAACGGCGATACCTTTGCGTACTGGCGCTTTTAGTTTGGACTTCCTTTTCGCTACCGATTGTCTGCTAATGTGAGGTACGACAGTGAAGAATGTCTCCCCATTTCCAAGGGCGGAAAGCCATTCCGAAGGGACCTGGTGCGTTTTCCAGCAGAAGCATTTCTTAATTGGAACAAATGTCTCACGCCTATTTGCGGACAATCTTTCCCCCCACCGAAGGGTAGGGTAGGAGACATTTTTACACAACCACAACGGGCGGAGGACTGCGGAACTTTTGAATTGCTCATTTCAGCCTCGAACCGGTGTCCGATTGGAATTGTGTCAGGTTTGGTTCCGTGGAGCGCTTTTGTTGTATACAGTGGTTTCGGTTTTATGATCCTCACTGCTGCCCCGCAAGATTAGGAACGTTTTTGTTTGATCCGGGCAACATCCACTTGGGGATATTGTGGGGTTTATTGAGGGTGAAGATGGTAGAAACGATTTTAACAAAACAAAGGTCTCTTTTTACGATTGCATAACGGTGGTTCCATTATTAATCCAATCCATGAAGTTAACGAGATACTTTTGTTATTTAAAGTTAGGGACTCTCCCTGCTTATCCGTTCAAAATATTGGCTTCTCTTTTGTTTTCATGGTTTACTAGTTTATGCAGTGTACTACCTAACGGATAAGGCTGATGCATCTTCAAAGCTAAAAAGTTTTTTATGTCAAAGATAATGTAAATTTATATTCAGTTGAGAATGCTTTTTTTGATAATACATAATTGTTAGTTTAGATCTTATTAAAAACCCTAAAAAGTAACAGCTTTTAAATTAATTTTACCTATAAATTACACTGCTGTTTAAATGGGAACCTTAAATAAACAAAATATATAGCGAACCAAGTCATCAGAACATTCCGATCGAATAATTTCCCGTATTGGTACAGGAGCGTTTTCTACCGTAAACCATCCTCACCCAAGCGATCGTGAACGGAAACAACAACCAAACACAAAAAAAAAACATACTCGTTCAGGATCGCGGTTGATTATGCCTAATTTCTAATTTATGTCGCCTTACTATAGCGCTCGATCGCTGTTCGAAATCGAATTAAAATATTTTCTGCCGCTATTGTGGTTCGATGCCCAACACGGATATGTCGCAGGGGTTTCGGATTGTCGGATTATTGATTTGTCGTGGTTTGTAGAATTCGGTTCTGGTTCATCGCATTGTTTTCCTGCAACTGCGCGCTTCAGATTTGGGTGTAGATCGCTTAATGAAGGTAAGCATCGATCGGGTATCGGGAATCAGTGCGATGAGGTTTGTTTTGCATAAAACTCCATTCTGCAAACAAAACTCAACGATTTGACACAAATCCTTAAATACGGTCCAACAACGAAAAAAACTTCCACGTAAACATTTTTTTTGGTACAGAAGGTGAAATGGTTTTAATGTCATGCTCTCAATGGGTTTTTTCTCTTATCTCTGGATCGCTTCCCTCCGCGCTCATCTCGGCACGAAAGGGACGGAAAAAGAATAATGTGTTTTTAAAAGTTAAACTTTATTAACAGAGTGCTAAGATATGCGCCTCTGTATTTCTTTTCTATTCTTTCGATGCATTTCTTCTACCTCTGGAAGGATGCTCTGCATCCCTTTTAGCTAGTTCTTTTTTATCTCCAATTTCCCGCTGCTCGATTTCCATTTCATTTACTTTCTTCGGCATTTTTCACCTCACTTTCTTTGTACCCTTTTTTTCTACAACACGCTTCGTTTTGTTTCTTATAGCGTGTAGTTCGTGGGGAGGAGGATTTTTAATTTATTGGATTAAAAAGTCTTTATGACTGTCAGGAAAGGCGAAAGATGCATCATTCGGAATTCATCCGAAGGGGGAATAGATCTTTAGCTCCGTAACCGTGTCGAAGGTGATTTTTGGAGACAAAAACAGATAACTCGAGAGAGAGAGAGAGAGGAGCTTGAAGATTTTCTTCCACCCGGTTCTAGGATAAGCGGACTGCCGTTTGGAACGATCTTTACCAATTATTCACACCCTTCCAATGTGGCATCCCTTTTGGTAGTGTCCAAACTTCCAAACCCGTGGCATTATCTGTCGCTTGCCGGAACCGTTTTTGGAGCCCAGCGTTTCGCTCGCTCAGCTGGAGCATAAATCAATATTTTTCATCCGAAGCGCTTGGTAATTTATTCATCCGCCCGTTCGCAATCGATCGGTTGGCGGCGATTCTAAGCTGTGTGGCGATCGTGTGGCTGAACAGAATCCATTCGATATGGCCACAAACGAAGGGTGTTTGGGTGATTAAGTACTTCGCGGGCTGCTCGCTGGTCACACAGACACACCTACCGCACCTAAGGGATGCCGAATTTGGACGCTGTTGCTGTTGGTGTTATTGATTAAATGGTGTCCTTTTACCGAAAAAAGCGAATCTTAAAGGTGTGCAATAAATTGACTGTCGCTTGAAATAGGGAATTCTAAACACGGTTGTACGGTTGGAATAATAATTTGAAAAAAAAAAATTATACTGTCAAGCCAGTCGTGTTGGAAGGCCCAAATGATCGATGTTACAGCGGTCGAAAGGGCACGCATTATAATGATTTTAACTGTGTTTAACTTGCATTTTAGTATGATAGATTATAACCTTTACGGTGACGAATATTTTCTTGAAATAAAAAAAATGCTGGATTTTGTTAATTTGCCATTATTTTAAAATTTTGTAATAAAGATTAATTTGCGATTAAGAAAATTGAAAAAAACCGTTTTATTAAATAAGCTGTAATAATTATACATTTTATATTCTCTGTTTATTGCTATAAATTTATTGTCCACCAACCCACTTCCACAAAAAAAAAGCTTATGGGTCTTTCATCCCACACTGGATTAACAATTATTTGTGCGCTAAAGGCCACAAAGGTAAAGGTTCTTCCATAGGAAGCAATACACTACTCTCCGAAGGTTTTTTTACTCTCTCTGAAACTCTGCATCCGATATTTTCCAGCCCGCGGCATAACCGACCCGCTCATAACGGACCGTAAAGCGGCCGATGCAATTCGGTGCAAACCGATCGTAGGCCCACTTGGGGTGGGTGGAACCGTTTTTTTTGCGCAATGGGTGGGCGCTACTCGTGCGTTAGCATGTGCCGATCGAGGAAATACATAAATGTAGATATCAGCCGTCAACTTGATCACCGTTATGTTCGCGGGACGTGTAGCCGCAATAGATAAAAGTTAGCGTGGCGGTAAAAGGGACAAGCTTGGAAAGATCGCGCCTCTCTTTGTGTGTGTGTGTGTGAATGGGGTCTTAAAAAAGGCGGATAAAGACCCTGGGTAAAAGATACCGCGAATAAGGAATAACTGTTATTTCTGTTGTTAAACCCTTTCCCACCTGTTTCGCTCGCATTCAACCCCGTGTAGGAGATCGCAAGGTGATGGTGTGTATAGTGAAATATTTAAATAACAATTCGACATGCACAAAAGGATAGAGAAGCGGGTATGCAAAGGGCTTCAACAATTGGCCAGTTTGGTCTTGGAAATGATTTTTTTATTCGTTGGTGTTTTTGCCGTTATGTTGCCGATGCTGTAAGGTCATCCGTTGCACGCGTGCGCACACCCTTTTTCGGATGCGACAGACAATCATCCCCCGGGTGGCTTCTTTCGCACCGACATTG
Organism: Anopheles minimus; assembly: GCA_000349025.1. Taxonomy (NCBI): domain Eukaryota; kingdom Metazoa; phylum Arthropoda; class Insecta; order Diptera; family Culicidae; genus Anopheles; species Anopheles minimus. Next base: position 7,355,701 of record KB663721.1, read on the forward strand.
TTGGCATTGTTTTGCACCTTTTTTTCTCTCCTTCTTTTCGATGTATGTGGGACAATGCGCGCCCATACAAACGATCGAAAAGGCGTTGGCGCCCGGGGGCCCCAATACACGGCAGGATCGGTTGACAGGTGATGGATGAGCATAAAATCTCACCTTCATCCCCAGTTTCGATGGCCGCGCTCAATTTCGATTGAGATGTGTGCCGGCGAAGGTGATGGTATTGGTTTCGGGTTTTTGGGGGAATATTGATGATTTATTTGCGCCCGCTACATCGTGGTGCGGGAGAAGAAAAGCGGACAAAAATAGGTACAGGTGCTAAGAGGTGCGTGCAATGGTGTGTGGATGGTAAGTGCGAAACATACCGGTAAACATTCCGTGTTGAGTTTGTGTTTTTTTGTGAGGAGTGCTTTATGTTTGCGCTTACAATTTGAGGGAACAGCAATTCTTTTTTTAGTGGAAACGGATGCAAATTTGTGCTAAATATAAAACTTAATTCGCACCATCACTGTTTGTGGTGGCGAAACAGGGGAAATAATGGTTGAAACGTTTAAATGTTCGTTTAGTGTGAAGTGGGTTATTGGTTTTAAACATGACAGGAAAAAAAAACTGTTTAAGCACGATTGATTGGAAATCAAAAAAGCGATTAAATAATAAAACATAATTTTCATATAGCGAGCAATAATTAACTTCTTGAAGCGAAATAAAAAAAATATATTTGTTCGATTAATATTTTTTAAATAATTAATATGCAAAAAATACACTCCAGTACATTGTTTAACAGAACTCTTTCTACGGCTACTCGAAAACAGAGAAAACGATTTTACGATAACCTTTGCTGATAGCTTGGAATAAGTTTAATTGCACGAAATAAAACAATTACATCCACTAACGGAATCACGAGGCATCGGCACGGCCACCGCGAGCTCCAGAAGCGGAAGCTCTCGATCTGTCGACCGCAATGAATAATGGATTGCACTCGATAAGCAAAGTGAGCCATTTAAGCAAAACATCCCCGGCTGCCGATCCTTATCAACCGCGCGCTACCAAAACAATGCCCAATCGCACGCCCAATCTGGCCTTTGCCTTCAAATGGGAGTATCCACGATAAGGCGCAGCAGAGGCCAACCCCGGAGCGACCGTTGGGTGGTCCCCCGGGATTTTCTTTCCCAGTGGAGAACAATTGAAATTGTGTGGCACAGTACACCCGTTTGCGTGTGTTTGTGCGTGTATATATACCTCCACTGCAAGGCATCCTTTTCCGGGAGTTTGTAGTACTCGTACACGAAGGTGCCATTGTTGTTCTGAAGCTGATGAATTTGTTGTTGCTGCTGCTGATGATGGTGGTCCTGCTCCTGGTGATGTTGCTGCTGGTGATGGTGATGATGTTCGTGCTGCTGATGGTGTTGCTGAATAAGGTTCAGTGAGGGTGAGATCGATGGATCGGTAACGCCCGTATCTTCGACCGGACTGCCGGACGATACCGGATGGCCACCGGGACCACCGATGATGTTCGTCCCGAGTGGAGACTGCTGATCGTAGTACCTGGAAGGAAGGTTTGTTCCGATTTGGGTTGCGGTTTCGATTCGTTCGAGGGTTCGTCGCTTGATGACCATTTGCTTACCGCGCATATGTGATTGGCGTGTTGGCGGCACTACTAGTGGCCAGATGTATGATATTACTGCTGTCGGCACCGGTTTGTACCGGTGACGGATCGCCCGCCATCGGTGTGTCCGTTTGATGGGATGCTGTTTGCATTCGACGTCTGTTGAAGTCGTTTGTTGATAGGAAAACGTAATCGAATAATGTACGAGGTTTGGTGATTTTTGTTAGTAGATCGTGAAAATCAAAAGGCAAAAACAACCACAGAAACGAAACCATAACATCGAGTGTAGCATAATCTCAAAGAAAATCGTTTTAAACTTATTACTTAAGAAAACTTCTTTCGTAAAACTATCCACAAAGGACCTTAAATATAGAGGTGTGAAATTTATAACACCACGAACCCGTGAAAATTTGTTCCCCACTGCGAAGAAACACATACACAACCGGCAGTTTGAAACTCGAATAAAACACCCTGCATTTGTTTTCGCGTAGAAATACGTCTTATGCGCGCCCCTGCTGACGATCGCAACAAAAACCCATCAGCGGAAGTAGATCGTGCGTATCCTAGCCGACGAAAACAATGCACACCGCTCTCTCGTTTGCGTCTTACCCTTGCGCTTTCAAAATGAGAACGCCGTTCACATCCTTTCTCGGGAAAAGAAGGATGGGGTCCCGAGCAGTAGCGATGTGTTGTCGATTCATTTGCATATCTATGCATGCGGAACTGTATTTTGATAAAGGAATGAAAGAATAACAAGCCATAGAATGTACCGCGTACCGTGCGAGGAAGGTTGCTTTGTGAGGAAGCGTCCGGGAAAAAGATGCACGGGGAAGCTGCCCTTGTTGGTGATGACGCCTCGTCCGAATTGTCACAATTCGTTGTTCACTTTTTATCGAATCCTTTCGTGCTTAAGCATTGAAAAGGAGCTTTCCTTTGCTTAGCTTGATGAGAAGGGAACGAAAAGGTTTTTTTTGTGTTTGCTCTGACAGGAACTCAACACTTACTTATAAGTGAGGCTTAATTTGTGAGAGTGTCAAATTTCAAATAATTTCTACTTCGCCGAAAAGGCTGAACATTTTCACCAATGGAATGGAATGTAAAAAATGGGGTATGAATAAATTTAAACACTTTTTTTTTATTAAAATATATTGTAATGCAATAAAATTATGCGAAAACAAAAAAAAAACAATAACCTAATTTAAAACAAGCAACAAGCGACGAACCCTAGCAACCATGAAACGTTTTATAAGCTTGTTGAATTCACCATAAAAACGCAACAGTAACACTACGACAAAAAAACCTTTGTTGAGCGGAAAATGAAGAAGAAAAACATGAAATTAACCTAATCATAAACGACACTAGTCTGGGTGATTTGCTTTCATCCAGCAAAGGAAAGCTACAATTCAAACGCGTTGCTCCACAAGTGTCCAATCAAATGCCCTATCTCCCTACCCGTACGAGTGTTCGTGTCCAGCTTGATCGAACAACAACAACAACGAAACGGAAAAAAACGGCAACACACGGATCGAAACGATCGCCAGCAACCACACTAAGTATCGCTAATAATATGTAAAACAATTTTTATTTGTATGCTAATTCCTCCCCGGGTGCTATTAATTTTTCCCCGAGCTGACCGTAAATCAGCGCCATGTTTGCCATTTACCCCCGCACGGTACGTTGCCGACCCTCGCCGCGATCACAACCACGCCCCACGGGTCATAGAGATTGGTGGCCACCCCACCCCATCGGTGGTTAGGGGTGGCCACCTGACACTTTACATCGGTTCCACCATCGACATGCTCGGATCGGGCAATTTAGTTGCGCTCGTGTCGGGGGTGATTTGCCACGTGTAGGTGCGCTCGGAAGGGGGAGGGAGAGGATGGGGGGGGGTGGAGGTTGTGATTAAGTCGTGTAGCTGTAATCGCTCGGGATTCGTGAGTGAGGGTAGTGCTGCTACAACCATTTTGCTGCGATGTGGCGCAGCTAGAAAGTTACAATTTTGATTATCGGTCAAATCGTTTTTTGAGCAACGAGAAATTGCTATAATTTTTATTTTTATTTACTGAATACATTATCAGGCTTTTTTTGCGAAATAAGTCTTCTCTCTTTTATAAACATTTTACATTGCAGACGTATCTTCATTATCATTTTACGATTTCATTCAAATTTTGCACAACCAGAGCTCAACATATGATATTTTCAATTTATTTCCTGCAGCCGGTTGGTGCGTTAGTTTTTGACGTATGGGCCTGTTTGGCATTCCGCACGACCTTGGAAAGAATCATAAATTTCCAATTCAGACAGCTCGAAAGATGCTGTCCATCTGTATGGACTTCACCCTGCGTGATTAAATACCAGGTAAGATCAAATTTCGCTACAAATCGATGCTTCCCGAACACCGAATCGCTTCTTGCAGGAGTTTGGTGTTGAATACACACACATACTTTGAACAAAAATTAAAATTTAAAGTGTGAGTGTATGCTTTCGTATAAAAGGCTAAACAAAAATCAATTCCAAAAATACCACCTGACCGAAACAATCGATGTCATGCTCGTTAAAAACATCAGACGCTGCTCTAAAGTCGTGTGAAGCAAACGCTGTCCACGTGAGTTATCATACGAGCGGTGGAAGATGAAGATGCGGCCAATGGGTGAAAAATAAAACACAGAAAAAGAACAAGATAAGTGACTGTGAAGAAAACCATCACACGGTGTGCTCATCTAAAGGTGATCGGTAAAATCTATCGCCTCGAAATATCATTCGAATGTTAATTTCTTTTTTATTTTCTCCCCAGGATCGTTCGGGAGGGAGCGAGGAATTTAAATTTATGCACAGTGCAACCAATCGCTACCCAGTAGAAATCGCTGTGAGAGAAAAACATATTTATTACGAAACATTGAGAGACGCAAAGTCTTAAACAATCGAACGTTCGATCGTACGATGGCGTTTTATTTTGATCCTTAAGGTGCCTTAGTAGCGGGGAAATGGGTAAAATAAAGAGCCTATAAACTGTTGCCGGTACCAAACGACGGGCTAGAACGGTTTTAGACCATCCGCAATCCGATCGACGGCTCGTAAATGGGTCGTCAAACGGAAGCACCTGCAGTAATGACAAGCGATTAATTTGCGGCCATTACCGGGGGACGGTTCCCCACATCCACAGCGAGTCCTTCTAATCAAACCCGATCCGACAAGGGACAGAAAATGCAAATACGAAAATTGCACACCAAGTGCAGGCAGCAACGAGCGTGCAAGCGTTCTCTCAGGGAACGCCGTGATCATGTGAATATGATTTTAATTACTCCACTGGCGACGATCCTTGCGCCTGCTCCGGGTCCGCGTGTTTTAACATCATCATTTCGGTCTCGGACGTGAACGATTCTGCCGGCCTGCATTGTCATTCTCCGGCCCGACAATCCGGCCCGAACCTTAATTACCGTTTCCCGTGTGTCTGCGGGTGTGTGGAACGATATTTTGGCCGCATCGTGGATGGCGCCGGGGTCGTTTCCGTTGCTGCGAAATTAATTGACTTGCAATTGCATTTTAATGCATCTCGGTACAGCGAGGTGTACAAGGGAGGGAAAGAATTTAATGTGTTGGGCAATTTTCATCAACTAATTCCAGATGTGAGAAGAGCTCCAAGAAGAAGTCATTTACGAGATATGTAGAGAAATGTATAAATATTTTATTAATATGAAAAAGAATATATTTTTCAAATGTAAGCTGATCCTGGATCTTATTTTAGAACATAAAACTCAAACTCCAGTAACTGACGGAACAAATATGCCAATAAAACACATAGAATGAAAAACTTACAGCAAAACAATATGGCAATCACGCAAGACCTTGGCCTGCAACAAGTATAACTCCGAAAAATTCGATTCGCTCACTGCTCACTGCTCATGTCCACATCCAGAATGCAGCCAGCTGATTGATGGCATGCAAACAATACCACCCCATATCCACCGTTGCCGAATGCCAAAGGGCAATCGTTGTTTATTATTATTTTATTTCGTTCCAGCACACAATATACACCTCCACTCCAAGCCCCCGTTCTCCTCAGACGCCAAAGAACATAGATCTTAAAACCTAATAAACTAACCGGGCTGGCCACCGAAACCAATAGCGAACCCAATTCGATTAACATTCCTGCTGGGGTGCGGATGGCGGGAAATAAATCTTTCCCTTCATTGTGCACATTGGGGCAACAACAACAGCCCCTAAACGTAAAGTTCTCTTCTCCTATTACCCTCTTCCCGTTTCATCCCCTCCGATCGTAAATCCATTAGAGTGTGTGGCGCACATGAAATTAAGTCACCCCGCGGGAAGGTAAATGGCAGGGGAGTTGGGATGTGATTTTTTTTTCTAAAATTGTTTCTTACATTTTCTTTGCAGTACATAAAGCCACACCGTGCACCATGTGGGTTGTTTATTTTTATATTTTTGCTCTCACCCTCCCCCAAAGCAACCCCGGCCGAGGGCTTATGCAAATGATGTGATCGGTAGTTAAAATGCTGTTAGCAATTGGAGCGGCTTGATTGGCGTTTGAAAGGTGTTTATTTGGTGCAACGATGGGGGGAAGGGATGGTGGGGTTGGGGTGCGAGCGTAGCAAGTGTTTCCGACAGAGATTTGAAACGCATGTGGCAGTTATTAATTAATCGACCATTCTACCGGATTCCGTATATGCTCGCCGGGGTTCCTTTTATTTCGCGTTGGTAACTCACCGACTCGTAAACTCGTTCCCCAGTTATGCTTTATGCTCAAGCGTAATTAAATGTGTGCAAAAAAAAAAACAAACCTTTCGCGCCTTATTTTAGGCTTTCGGGTTACAAATTATTGGGACATTTTTCTACTGCCCAGTTTAAAAATTCCCACCCAACCGGGAAATTGATACCCCCGAACCACGAAGGCGAATGTGCGCTTTTGGGCGATTTTTATGCAAACGGCATAAATCACATTTTCCACCCTCCATTAGCCTAATGGTTGTGGCTGTACGGCGCTGGAATGCTGCACCATAAATAAGCGCGCCACTTCAGTTCTGGACAATCAATTATTTTGCATATGTTGCTTCTGGTGTCCTTCAGTCGGCCTACAGTGTGTGTATCTGTCTGTAAACTGTTTTTTTTTTATTTCTCCTGTTCTGCTTCCCTATTCGTGCCACACAAGTGGGGCTCGGTTCTAAGACGGTTGTTTATTGATATATCAAATGCAAATAAAAAAAAAACACAGAACGCTTTGCTAGCAGCCGAACACACATTTCCAACACCCCGTTTGTGGACCGGCGGCTGTTGCGATTGCCATCGGATGCATTGTCTGTACGAGCGGGCAATGGCATGTCGAAAAGGATCGGTGGAATTCAATGGGAAAGCTCGCGCACACCGTTGGATGATCAGATTAGGTGGTGCTTCTCCTAGCGGAACAACTGTCAAGCGAACGGTGGCCAATAGAATGCAACACATGCACATGGAGCCGCATGTGTAACGCTATTTTTTGCCCACATGAGCACGTCACTTAGGGAAGCATTATTGAGCCGTAAGTTGTATGGGAAATTCAATTGGCCCCACCGGGAACACAATAGCAAAAGGAAACCGAAACAAAATCGACACAATTCGTGGGCCCTTTGATCTGATAATTCCCGTTTCGTTTTGCATGTTTTATATCGCCTCCGGGGTTGCGAAAACAGTGTTTCATGCTTAAACTGGGAAAGAGCTATTATTATTTAAAATCTTTCGTTTTCGGTAATGTTTTATTAATATTTTAAAAATTCGGGTTCATCGCTTGTGTGCAAAAAAAAAAACAAAAGTCTTTGTGGTATTTCAAATTAATAAATCTGATTTTTTTGAGAAACTGATGAGTCAGATTTTGAACAGCCAGAAACTAATCAATCAGAAAGTCAGAAGAATTACGAGGTTCGTCGCTTGTTTCCTAGTAAGTTTTCGTTTTTTTGTTATAAATTTACTTATCTTATTTATTCATTGGGAAAAAGATTATTGGATTTTTAAAAGCCAAGACCATTCAGTGAAGAATGAATAAGTCTATTTTATTTTCTAAAATAAAAATCTTAATCATGAGGTTCGTTGTTTGGTTTCTAGTTAGTTTTTTGTCTTTGTTTTTATATCTTTTTGGTAAATAAATTATTTAAGTTCGTATGCGTGTTATTTTGACTATGTTAAATTTATTTTCCATTTTATTTAATAAACTTCAAGCTATTACAAAACCCTTAAAAAAACAGACTGGTAAACCCTGCCATCAGAACTCATGGTTTTATTTTCTCACCGCCAGCTCGTACAAGCAAACGGCGCGACAGTAATGAACACTGGCCGCATGTTCTTTTGCTCTCTTTGTGTCTTGCCGTGCGCTGCGGCGCCCACTGATTAAAATGCATAATTTTTCATAAACGCTCCGGCTAGCGAAACCGGCATGTGATGGTTTGCTTTTGTTTGACTCACGAGTTTGTTCCTTGCCCTACACACTCATCCTTTTCGGTGTTCGCCACTTACGCGGCACTTTCGCAGCGATTTTGCAATTTCGGTAGCTGTTAATTATTGCGACACCTCGATGCGAAGGTAAACGTTATTAACCTACTCACGCGGGACGTTCGACACGGCAATGATTCCGCTGCTATTGCACTCCCCTTATTATTGACCTTTTTTTTGGGGGGGGGGGGGTTCGTTTTTTCTTACACTATCAAGTCGTGAAACAATTTTTCCCTCAAAACGTTCGTACCCCGAAGCGAACAGCACGTTGAGTGGATAAAATTCCCTCTGATGCGAGCCGACGCAATTCTTCTTACATTCATACGTATTGAAGCATGCAATCTTTTCTTTTTTTTAACTAATCCAACGATGGGACAAGGACAATGCATTGATACTGTTTCATACAGCTCAACTTCCGGTTTCCGTCTGTGAGGGAACTATCGACGGGAGATTGGCTGCAAAGTGATTTGCCCTTTTTATTTTTCCATCCAATCTCGAAATGGCTTGTCAGAAGTTGGTCACATCATCGAGCCTTCTGGACCTCCCTTAGTGACACATTGCGCTCTGCTCATTGCAGGACAATCAGCTTTCCCATAATTAATTCGTGCCTTCAGGGAGCGTTCTTGTGTGAGAAAATGCACAACACAAATTTATTCACACTAATAAATGATTGTGCAAATATAAAAGGTGTTGAAAAATACATTTCTATTATAAAGCAATTATAATAGTCTTTATTGAAAAACGTATAATTAATTATCATTTCTAATAAATAAATCGAAAAAGATAAATAAATGCGAAAATTGCAACACAGCTAAAATGCAAATGAAGCTGATAGTTGAGTTGTTTTTTTTTTAAATAAACTACTGTTTTCGACCGGTTGCCCACTTCTATAACATCTATTTTCAAGCCTTACATTCCGTCTCGGCACCATTTATCTACATCGAGCCGTCCTACGGTAGGTACTGCTGGCGAAGTAAATTAATTAAATTTGGCAAAATCAAAACCCATCCGAGCGGTCCATTTTCTTCACATGGTAAAACAAGTCACCGGCTAATGAATCGCGTCCTGTGCTAGATGTTGCAGCGATTTGTGGTTGTCAGCCAGTTGTCCCAAAACCATTTGTAATCGAAACCCGCACACTGCCTCCAGGCCCGGGTTAGTCTCGGCCACACCGTAACACACTTGTTGCGTGAAACGGCATGAAAAATATGAACACAATGCTACACAACCGTTGGACGCACCGATTGGACGCAGGAGGATAATTTAATCCCTAACCTAGCACGGCTAGGAAATTGGCCGTACGCTACACCGAGCCGGACACGCAGATTCGACCGCAGCGATAAGACGCATGTACAGTGCTCGTTGAACTGCGGAAATGAGCCGGGACGGAAACAACACCGGGGCGAGGAACGTGTTGCGAAAAATGAGATTGATAAATAAATGCTCGAGTTAAAGGGTTCACGTTCAAATCAAATTAATGACCACCGCCAATCGTACAGCCCCCGTGGGGGTGTCCGACCCCGTGCGGAACAATAGGGTGGAGTGAATGGAGTTTTGCACAGCAAAACACTGAAATTCGGACGGAGAAATTCGATCGAACCGATCATTATTAATTTGATCCAATTATTAATTTGAAGATTACTGGGAACGATTTCTCTTTACAAAGTTTTCGTTATTTGAGATTGATCTGAGGGCATTATTAATTGGACAGTTTGGCTCCAAGCAAATTGCTACTCGTTGCGGTATAAGTATTTAGCATATTATTCATTTCCTACTAGTTGCAGTGGACGACATACTCGTAAGATACAAAATAAATGAAACTTGTTGCATTCCTTCATTCAACGCGATACTAAAAAAAAACTAGATTTATTCAACCGCGCTGCTGTCCGTAATCAATGAGCACTTGCACTCCTAATGATATAATTGATTGGTACATTCGATTAATCTTATCAGCTATCCGTTGGAGCTGCATCTCCGGACGAAAGAAATAAATCCCTTCCATCGATGTTGCGGTACCCTATCAGCAGCAAACCATCTGCATTGATGATGATCATCGCGATTACACCTTGCACACGCTACAAGCCGGGCGTAAACGTATGCAGAATCCTTGCAGTTCCGTTCCCCATCAATGGTTTCGCGTACGAAGTGGAGCAAAAGAGAAACAGCAACGGGTGTGAAGCAACGAACGTGCAAGGGGTTTGTAAAGGATCTGGGCACTGGCAACACAAAAAAACCCACAGTCCAACAGGCTTTCGAGCCCGGGGGACAAAATCACGGACCCGCTTTTCGAGCCACACCATTCGTCACATTCGTCGCTTTACATAATAAATTATTCGATATTAATTATTGGTCTGGTCGTGGTGCAAAGACACGGTCCCATGGTGGACAGTGTCTTAGATTTGTTATAATCTGTTTTCCTAAGACGGTTTGCGGATTTTTTTTCACGCTCGCTGTCTGCCTTCCCTCTCCGGCCTGTTTGTTGTCCTGGCCCCCGGTGGTTTGGGCTTTGTAATCTTTACCACCAAGGGGAGTCATAATTAATTTACCACCAACCAGCGCAACGAAACGAACATGGTATCGCGCGTTGAGGAGTTTTTTATCTATTGAAAAGAAATGCCATTCGATCCACTCGGACGTTTAGGGTAGTTTGTTTTGGAATGTTATTATTCTTAATTAAAAAACTTATTTATTAAATCAATAAACAACATTCTCAATAAAACAAAATCAATTTTATGCCATAAAAAAAATGATAAAATTAAATTATTTAACACTCGTTTAACACAACCGTTCATTTCACGGAGAGGAACTAGTTCCAGCAGAGACTTTGTAATACAAATTTGCCAATCGCACCGATCGTGCCAGGAAAATGAATGATCATTGCAACGATCCTCGGTGCACCGGGTTGTCGGTGATAAAATATTAGCTACGAAAACAGATTGCCCCCAAAGTGGTGGACGAAGATTAAGCGACAGACAGTGGAAAATATACCTTCGGCCCATGCCGTGCGGCAGAGAGAGAACGAGCGAGGAAAAATCATTGACAAGCGACGATGCCGCAACGCCACGCCGGGCACAAACAGAATCGATGATGCTTCACTTTTGCATCGACTTATAAAATGCAAATTAGGATAAATTTATATTCAAATTGTAAATCGTGTCCAACACTGGTGCTGCCGGTTGCCTATCCTCCTACGTCGTACCGGTCGTCTTCTCGGGTCGGTAACGGTCGCTACGGCAAGTGGAAGATCCCGCCGTTTGGTGCTGAGAGAAATGAAGCCGGCAAGGCTAAAGAACAAGTGCCTGAGAACTGGACAAGGAAACGATTTTGATCAAAGAAGGAAGTGGAGAAGGCTCCACATTCAAACCATCTCTGTCTTTTGCTTTCACGCTTTAAGGATATGTATTTGTAGCTTAAGATGAGTTATGAAGTGCACGGAACAGATTCATGTACACTTAAGCTGACGCTTCGTTGATTAATTTTTCCGTGCAACACCGTATGTGTGAAGTTTCCGCTATTGCTTATCATTAAGAGATGTAAATTATAAATATAAAAAGGACATAGCATTTCCGATATAGTTTTATTAATAAGGCTTATATTTAAATTTAAAAAAAAAAAACATTATATATAAATAAAAATCCTAAAACAAAGCCACCATAAAGCAAAGCAGCTTTAAGTTAACTTGCATAGAAAAAATTCCCAAGAGAAAAGCGAAAATTCCCCCCAACACAGAGAAAGAGGCTAAAAGCAGCTTAGATACATAAAGAAGAAGGAAAAGATGGCAACCGTGCAGCCCCAACCGTCTGTATGTTAGCGCTAATGATTATTTATGTGTTGCAAACACGCGTCACCAACTGCTGTCGCCATGTAGCGTCGCGTTTCGAGCACATTACGATCAGCATTTGCTGTCAAACGTGGGACCAAAGATCGATGGTCAAGCCCATTGCACGGGCCGGGCACGCTAGCCGTGGCGACGGAACATTCCTTCCCGAAGGGTGGAAGTTTAAAATTAACGTTAATCGATCGAGATGAACACCGCAACGCTAAGTAATGGATACCACCGCACTGATGTAACGCTGGTTTCATGCTGAATTTTGCTATTTTATAACTACTTTGCCCACTGCTAGGTTGCGGTTCCCAGACGCTCGAAAGGGAGACGGCGAAAATAAATGTCTCCAAACGGTTATTGTTTTTTTTTTTTCTTATTTTTGGATAGGTCCTTCGGGGCATTTGAAAACACAAATCGTGCGCCGGTGGCCTGATGGATTTTAAGATGGGCTTTAGATAAAATGCCCCGAAAGTATTTCAAACGCAACAGCAATGGAAACAAAACTTCTCCACAGGAAAAAAAAACAAAAACAACACGCATCCTCCCACTCAGAACCTCTAACCTCAGGCCTCTAACTCGGGACTCTTGATCTTCGGCGTTATTAATGGTGTACGTTCGGCAACGGTACGTGCCCTCTCGTCGCTTCGCTCGTTCTCGCTTTATAACCCTTCGGCTGGGGCTGACGATGATGGAGTGGTTTCGATTTTGTCACCCTGACAGTGTGTCTCCAATTGAGGAGTTAAAGGTTTTCGGTTAATTTTTTATCCCGCCCCTAGGACATGTTGGGCTTTGTTTTTATTTTCGCTGCCGGAATGCAAAGTAGAAACTTTGTAGCTATCTATGCTTTTTGTACAAATTTTATGGATGTAGTGGGTATGCTGGAGGTTATCTCCGATTGTTTAGCGTGCATTATATTGTTTAGGGATTGAAGCACTTAATCACAAACAAATGATTCATTCCACATGACTAAGGAATGCTTAACTCGGATATTGTTTTTAAAATAAAATAATAGTTGAATAGTATTACACATCATTTTAAAACCTATCTACTGTTTGAGTCAATTCGTTTGTTAAAAATTCACAGCTAGTCCATTTCTCATTTGTCAGTAGGACCCGAAAATTCTAAACTCCGGTAAGCAATACACACTCCCCGGCGGTTTTCATTTATCACAATAATCACAATACACCACCGATGGGATGAACCCCCCTGCAAGACATATTAATGACAATGTTTTCACTAATACTGCTAATAAGTACAAATTGGATTCGTTATCCCAATTAATGGGAAAGTATCAAGCCATTTTTCCTGCTTTATCCGCCAGATCCAGATCGCTTCCATACAACGCGGCGCCCGTTCGCCTCCTACTCACGCCAGCGCAAAGCTCCGTCGACGACGTCGGAGTGTTTAATTACGATGCTGCGCCATTTTAAGCACTCCGCCGTCCTCTTCTCTCCCAAAAACACACACACACAGGTGTCCGAAACGCTTGCAATCTCATCCCAAACAGGGGATGGGAGTCCGAAGCGGAGAGAGGGACTATTTTTCTCCATTTAATGGCAGCGATATTTCAAAATTATAAAAATGCCACGATCATCCATAGAATGAGAAATAGAAATCTCGACCGACCACATACTGAGCAGCCACACAATCCTTTACCAGCAAACCTCCACCCCTCCGAAAGCGTACTTTTTGGCGGTCGGCAAAATAGATTAGTCTAGCCCCCTATGTTTCCTCCTTCCCTTCCCAATGCCGTGCAGCTTCTAATAAGCCCCCAATTATGCCGGCACGATGGCGGAAAGGGCTATTATGTTGGTTGAGATTTTGCTGTTTATGATACGGCAACACTGGGCCTTTATCGGCAGAATAACTCTCACGCGGCTCGCGAAAGAAACACCGCACCAAAAGTATTGAATAAATTGAATTAATAGTATCCATCGAGGATGGGATGCAACTAAAATGTAAATCAGCGAACCAAATCGATCACATCGAATAAAACATTTAGATAGTTGTAGTGTAGTTTTCTTCTTCCTCTTCTTGTTTTGATTTGCTAAGTTTTATGCTACTAATCAGGTTTCTTTGGGCAATATTTTACGACTGTCCAAATGGCGTCAAAACGCCTTTTTTTGCTTTGTTTGTGTGTGCCTTTTGTTACTGTAGGCTGTACGTTAACCATCAGATAAGCAACGATTCGCAAATAAATCCAATTTATGGAACTGTTGATGCGGTTGCGTAAAAAGGATCAAAAGAAATAATAAAACATGTAATCCTTGTCGGAACAAAATCTACCAACAAGAATAATGGAACAGTGGCGCCATCTTTCAGTGTCCATTTCTGCTCTCAATTTCATCCAACACGGTATACACCATCCCTCAAGGACATTGGCGTTGATTTGATAAATAATTTACATAGCATACCGTAGCTGTAGCGTTACACCGTTTGTCAATGTGCGAGCGTGCAATGTCGAGCGATCGACAGCCCGATCGACACACGACAAATGACTTCCTCTTGGGTGTTTGTGCGACCAACCGGCGGCCTTAATATGCTCTGCCTCCTGCAACACACAAAGGTGGACGCAAAGTGTGTGCAGTGATTCAATTATAAATTCCACAGAGTGAGGTGATTAAAATCGATCGGTACAACCCCTATTCCACGCTGTATAACGAAGGGAAATGACTTCCTCGAGTGGAATTAGGATCATGAAGGGGAATTTTGTGTTGCATACTAATTTACAATGTTACTACAGTGTTGCTCCATATTCATGAAGCTGTTAATATAATATTTCGTTTCAAAATAATGTACGTAAAATGATTAACAACACAACCGTTACACAAAATGCTGCAAAGATCGTCGAGGGTTTTTTCCTGCTTTTTTGCTATTTCACCTCAACGATGTAGCCACTTTGCAATCAGACGGTTTATACACGATCGGAATTTGACATTTCCAGCAACTTCACTTCCCTTCCGTTACCCAATAGCAAGCTCTTAAGCTTACCACCACGATCACGGTATTTTTCCCGATCGTACTCGCGTTAAATCCATCGATCGACCGTATCGACCTGTCGCTACCCGCTGGTACCCCATTAGAACGGGAACGGAACGGAACGTAATCGGATACGATTTGCTCGACTAACTTCCTTTTTTTCTGTCTTACTTCTCACATTAAGATAACTCAACGGCACGGAATGGAATGAGCATGCATAGACGCGTCGAAGCAATTGGCCTTCATGCGTTGGTCAAGGCATTCGATTCGGCTTCTCCGCTAATACTCCGTCTCACAGCGTCCAGGACACTCTAAAGCATGCGTGTTTGGGTTATGAGGTTCAACATACGAGGGATTGATGTGGGGATTCCACGCCATAGCTAAAGCCGTGAGCGTGAAGTCACGAGAAAAATATTAAATTTCAACAATTCCCTTCTGTGCTTGTAAGAATGTGTTTTCTTCAGTATCGTCTTTTCTCTATTTGTTCTAAGAGCTAACAGCATGATGTTCTTACAAAAACATCACCTTTTCCTAACACACATCAGAAAAAAAATGATTTACCTTAATTTGGCATTAGAACCCAGCCGTGAAGTGAAAATCTAAAGAACTCGAATGAATGACAGCACGAAGTGAAGATAAAAGCTAATTTTCGAATTGTTTTAACAGCGATGTTGAGCGTACGGTTTTTATGTTTGTGTTTTTTTAGTTTTTTGTGAGTGTATGTGCTACCCTACCACCCATCGATTTCTTCCCATTTTTCCCGAGGTGCTAATGAAAGGAATAATGTAGGGCTTTGTTTCCTTCCGAAGAGGCAAACGTATCCGATTTCTGGACAGAAGAAAGAACTCGAACGTAAGAATGGTACTTCATCAGCAAGGAATCTGACCGAGAGCAACCGCAATTAGTTGGTCTTTCGATGAAAATATTAATTAAACGTAATGTGCTATTGCTATTGAAAGAAATGCACATTTGCTTTAAATGGACGTTTGAAAAAAAAAAAAAACATCATTACAAAGGGACGTCAGATGGAATAAATTCACTAATTTTATTTAGCTAGCTAATTATATTGGATTGGAAAAAAGAGAGATACTTCTATCAGCTAATAAACATGCAGCTTTAAAGACTGTCCATTAACAACGAGCCGGATCGACTCCTGTCGAGCACCATCAACCCCGAAAGCCATCTTGGTCGCACTTTGCAAATGAAATAATGTAGGATATCATTATTTCAACATACTTTACGGCGCAAGCGGATTTAGTGCTGGCAAAAGTAGATCTCAATCTACATGACACCACACACGCACACCTCATCCCATACGTACCGATTCTAGCCCTAGAAACTCCACTCCATCTTCTCCCCTTCACCGTACGGAAACGTGTTTGAACATCTAATTAACACATAAAATAGAACTTTTTATTTGCACTGATAATTAGCTGCATCGGGCGCAAGAACCAAACCGAACGATTACGCTGTTTCCACCCTTTTTGCGTTACTACCGAAGCTTATCGCTTCGTTTCGCGCGACGTACGATCGGAAAACAATTAAATGTGGATTATTTTCTCCGTTCCATTAGCGCAGAAAAAGGTGTGGAGCTGATTAACCCGTAGGGAAGCGAGTGCAACAACAAAAAACTGGTTTAGAGTTATAAAATAATCATACCGTTGCACGGGGCAGAGTGAATCCTTTAAAACTGTTTAATTTAATTTTTTTAGCTGTATTAAGTTTATAAATTTAACCGAGTACCCAGAAGCATATTGATGTGGTTTTGTCTCAAGTGCTAATATTAATCATATTTAGTTGATTTGGTAGATAGGACGCCCCACAACACGAAACACTCGGCACGGAAAGAAGGAAACACATTAGGGGTAAAAATGAGTAAGGACAGCCATAAAGCTGACAGCGACACTCTGGCTCTGGCCAGTCGGTGGAGAAGCTAAACAACATAAATCAAAAAACGGCCCCTGTCGCACCGCACAGCCAACGATATTTCATTGAGAAATGCTCGCGCAACGGTCAATCAGCCAGAGAAAAAACAGTTCTGTTGCAAGGACCAGAACAACCACAACAAAAAATGATCATTTCAAAATAAAGCCGGGTTCGTCACTTAGACCAGCGTGTAAGTCTTTCTCTCCACCATGAATGAAACAACGGAAACCACGGCAAAGTTACGAGCGTGATTGATTAGTCCGGTGGTTTTATCTAATACACCCACCACCCTCCGACCATCCCACACGTTCGGGAGATATTCCTTTCCTCCTTGTTCAGTTCTAAACCACCTCACGCCCATAGATCAAAACGTTGGAAGAAATCATCCCTCATCTGCTGGCTACGGTGCTGAGGCATCACTGCTCATCACTGTCGTATCGTGCCTTTCCTCGAGCTACCATTTTTTTACTCTCTTTCTCTCCTGTGTGTCCCGTTTTGGTTCGCGCTCCACCGTGTAAACGCTTCCAATGCAAATAAACTCCCTCGTTTGCGCGTAACAAGGACGTGAAAAATGGTTCCACCGATGAGGTGGCTACGGTAATTAGCCCGCGGAATAGGCACGTTGAATGGGGTTCTCCCTTTTAGTGAGGCATAAACGAGACGGCAGCAAAAACAGAGCCGCAACGAAACGAAGTAAACGATTGATTATATAATATAACTCATTTTGTAACACATGCTTGCATTTGATGCACGTTCGAGTGTTTTTTTTTTTCATTTCGTTTGTGTGTAGCGCCATTTTGCAGCACCACACTTCATGCGCGCGTCAAATAAATGGCGCAAGTGCAATTTAGAAGTGTGCACTTGCAGCATGTCGTTGGAGCTGGTACAAACAGCAAAAACGGAATTCTTTCAATATGTATGTACCTGATGCATTATGCCACTTGTGGCGGTGATTGATTGCGCACCGGCTATTGGATATTGAATATAGATTAGAGACAATTGTTGTTTTTGTGTACTCGAACTATGGATATAAGATTATCGATTGTACTAAATCAATTACCTCCATAAGGTTTTTTTAGAAAGGGTCTGAAATTTACATTTATATTGTTGACATAATTGCAAATCAAATTATCCGCGAATCAAAAAAATGTAGTTGTTTGTTTTAATTATTTTTCTATCGACAGTGATTAAACATGTAAATAGAAATTTTATAAAAAAAACTCAATTTTATGTGCGAACAATTTTTAACATTTAAAATAAGTTGTTTTTTACACTAAAAATTAATTTGAAAAACTAAACATTTGTTATAACTATTATACACACACGTTAATGTTATAACAAACTATTATACACACACCTGAATGCAGTTATATTCACATTTTCCCTTGATTTCCCACACACAAATCATTTATTCATCATTTGGTCGAGCACGTGGTAGATACAAAACTGGTTTTAGGAGAGTTTTTTGATTCTGTCCAAAATAACGTCCTAACTAAGAATAATTATCATGCGACAGGTTTTTTTTTTGTTTTGGTAAGGGTTCCTCCATCTGGTCCGTAATTTCTCCTTTCGTAACCGGATTCCATCCAACGATGGGACAGCCGGAAAGTCAAGTAGTTCTGTTGTTGGTCGCGTGCTCGACCGACCACCATACCTCCAAAAAAAAAAGTCCAACAAATCAACTTCATCCACCAAACACCTAACGATTCTAATTCCGGTTTTTTTTTGTCGGAATCCCCCAAAATTGTACAACCCATCAGCTACCGAGCGAAAGAACCAGTTCCGGTAACAATTTCACTCTTCTACATTGGCAAGTGTACCGGCAACTGGTGTGCTCACGCTCACAAGATTTGTTTTGATTTGTTTCGTTTATGTTCTTTTTTTTATTTCGAGGAACCATTTTCAGGTACGGCCCGTGCCGTCTCGGCCGGTTATCGGCGGCTACCACCCTCCGGTTTTCATTGTGGTCGTTTTCACGCCGGCACGAGATTCGGGACCGGGCCCAGAAACGGGATCCCGGAACCGGTCCGGGTACGCACAGCCTCCGGTTCTGGAACCGGTTCAAGAACGCTTCCGACACCTGACCGGCCGCATCACGATTCCGGGGCACTGGAACGCAACGGGCACGCGATGTGACTTGTTTTGGGCCGTCCGGCTGTCTGCGGATTGCCTCCGCGACCGGTTCCCGTTTGCCTGCCGAGTAACCGTCCGAAAGTGTGTGTGACGTATGAGCTCATCCTTTGCGGATGGTTAAAACATCCAGAGCTTACGCAATACGTCGGTCTGGATGGGCATTTCGGCAAGTGTGAATCACTAGACTCAAAACGACGAACCTCTGGAATGGGAGAAGATTCTTTATAAAAGTGAATCCTGAGCCCTTCTCTTCACGCTTTGCTTTTGTGTCCTTAGTTTTATTTCACCGCTTGTCCGCACCTTCAGAACCGCAGACTCCCTTCGCTGTATGCCATGGCGTTTATGCGCAACGATCGCTCATCTTGCACACTCATCTTGTTCTTTACAGGACAATTACCGGGTCTTTTTGGTGTCGTCCTGTACAATGTCCTACCTTCAGGTATTCTAAATCTTTACCACTGGCCATCAACGCACTGGCGCTTCTCTCCATGGGTGAAGAAAGAATAAAAAATCCTAACCAAAGGTAATGAAGCACCCGCAGGGAAAAGGGATGCAGAACAATACGTAATGAAGGGAGAATCCCTTCCTTAACTCTAGGAAGTCCATCTGAAATTCCGTTAAAAAAGTCTTGGACGAATTCAACCCTTCCTGTAAAAATAAAAACAAGCAGGACCCTTTGGTCGTTGGTCCTTTCCACGACTCGCCTTTTGCATAATGAGCACAAAACGGAAAGGGCTAGCGCATCTTCCAAGCGAGAATGGAAGTTAAGATATTAAAAAAGAAGGATTTTATCTTTCCGGAAGGGTTATGACCGCCGGTAAGCTCGTGTGGCTTAGGACGAAACCCCTTCCTGAAAGGATCTCCGAAGCGACGTCCATCCTGCAGCGTCCAAAGAATTAATAAAAGCACGAACCTTTCGTAGGGCTCGCTGTTCCAGCCGGGTCCAGCAAAACACTATCCGTGTGCTGTCCGTGAAATCCGTGTGAAAGTTTTGTTTGGTGTTTCTTTTTTTCTTTTCTTCCCATTTCAATCTTCCACGAGGGCCGTGTTCAAATTATGTACAAAAGAAACACACAGACAAAAAACAACGCTGAATCAAACGACAGTTTGCATGTCCTTTTTTCCAATGATGGTTATTTGAATGGACAGATTGTGAAAACGGACGCTTCAGCAAATCCATCAAGAAGCGAAGCGGTAAGGGGCAGTCGAGTATGAACATACAAAAAATGGAATGCTTGAATGGAACGGACTGCAGGAATGTTTAATTAGAGCAATGGATCATGCTTGAGGGTTTCGGTAAGGCCGTTATTTTCAAGGACGACAGGACATTCCAGGGAAGATTAACCAACAGCTGGTCGATTTTGAAACGGAATAATCGAGAAGCTCAGGGAGATGTCTCAGATTAGGATTAATGTTCATTGTTTATACCAGTTACCTTGCAAATTGATAAATAACAATATATTTCAAATTGGTTTAAACAGAAAAAAATGTAAAAACTGAGCTCAAAAACTCTTGCAAACATTCATGATTTAGTATTAGAGAGTAAAATATCTTTATAAGTCAAAAAACTAACACATAAAATAAAAGAAACATTACCTAAACAACCACCATCAGTACTAATATTGCTTCATCTCACACCTTTTTGAAAGTTTAATTTAATAGGACCTGTTTGCTGTCGTTTCTCAACTTAAAAAAGGGTTTCCATCTGTTCTGTTTGCATCGAAACACTTGCACTTCATTCATTCCGGCACTGTGCCGATGTCCCGTGCGTCCAGGGCGCCCATTCGCGTAAATGTGTTAATTTTGTGCTTCCGCTTACCGATCCCATATTTCACATACACTCGAACGGGTCGGTAGCGGAAGATTTTACATTTCAATTTCACCTGTGAGGTGCTGCTAGAAGCCGCTTGCAGCCGGAAGCGGCGAATAAAAGTAATTTCGAAGTGTGCACTGCCGGTGGCCCGGATTTGTTCGAAACGGATTGCAGGCACTGGTGGTCGCTTGTTTAGGGTTTATTTGAGCTGTACGAATAGGAGATGTAATAAACACATGAACACACATTATCTACGCCCCTACGAGGCCGGCAGAAGATCTGTCGGTTTTCCTTCAAATGGTATACGGTAGGTTTTGTTTAGATAAAGTATTCAAAAGAATGTAAAATTTAAAAAATAAACGTCTTCCATCCAACTCATCGTCATTAAATTTGTACCCTGCAGGCAGTAATGGTTTCGTTTCTGTAATTGTTAGTAATTTGCCTCTTCATTTCAATTGTACGATCATCTTTTCATCGGCAGCATGCCGATCGTTCGCATTACCGATTATCTTCGCTCAGCCAATCCGAGTAGGGCAGGCCGAAGGTGTTTCCGGTATCCAGCTTGACGGCTTTTTTTTCCACTCCCCTAGCACTGATACATACAGGGGTGTGAAGTCGAGACAGAGAGCGGACTGGGGACGATCGTTGAAAATCACCGTACGCGATGTAGGTCGTGTGATATTGTTTTGTTTGGTTTTATACACAACGAACGGCGCTCCTGGATCGTCCTCGTTCGGGCGTTCAAGGCAACAGCTTAATTTGCAACAGGGCAATCAGCTGCGTAGGCGATCTTTTTCGATGGGACTGTTGCGTTACGATCGTACGACTGTTTCACGATGGCACAAATCTCACGAATGGCGAACCGTAGCTGCGATGATATTGAATTTTAATGGCCACCCCTTTTCAACACTTTCTTATTTATTTATTAGGTTACTGTGGTGAATCATTCCACTAATTAGCACGGGTGGTCACTCGCGGGTTTTTTTTTTGCATGCGCGCACAATATTCACATTACATCTGACAGATTTGTGTCACTAACTATTTTTATGAACAATTTTATAATATGCCACTAAGGTATACTCATTCACGACGTCGAATAAAATATAAACATTCACAAACTTTTTTTCCCTTCTCACTTTCGATCACATTCCAGCGATCGTTTGCTACTTCGCAAACACAAACCGAGAAGTTTATGTGATATTTAAATTGAGCAAATAAAATTATGCAAACTGAACTGAACAGCCAAAACTCGAACCGTCTTCGTATCGCCCGGTGCGCGATCGTGATGCACTTCTTGCGTAACGTAAAACTTTGCCTTCTTCTCTATCGCCTGCCGATCGAATTCGTATTCCTCAGTGGCGGATATCGTTTACTATCTACGCTTGTTTTTTTTTTCGTTTCGTTGTCTTCTTTTGCAATCAACTCGGTTATCGGCTCAAATAACATAGAAACTATGGGCAAATATTGAATTAATCGATTTTTGCGATATGGCACGGAAACATACACAAACACGAAACTTTACAGGAGAGGCTGTATATTTGCTACGATAAAAATAAACACATGTATGGCACGTATGGGTAGAATTTCACGGTGTATTGCAACGCTGCTGGACAATTTTCGGGACGTAAATCAGGCAACATTCAACCCTGCGCGTATACACTGCATGAGCTGTATGCAGCAGGTGAATCCCCACGATACGACACGTTTGTTTGGATAATTACGCGCCCGAAACGAAACGTACGAAATATTGCGCGAACGTAACGCCGAGAGTGACGCGATCCCGTCCGGTTGCGTAGTGTGCTCGGTGAGTAGCCGATGTAAACTGAGGACCACTTCGGCCACATTGGTCGCAATCACCGTAGGCAAATGAAGCCCGTCGTATACCCGCACTTCCCGCTGCAAAACGAGGGAAATCCAACACACACCGCGCGATACACCGGTGGCGAAGAAAGACGACAACAAAACAGGCTCCATGAGCAAACAAATCCGGTGCGCCACGCAGCCTCCGCCGCAGCGATCGTGTCGCATTCCGTCCTTGTCGCGTTACCGATCAGTGCACACGATCGGTGCCCCACGTTTTCTTACGCTCTCGTTCGCTCGACCGTACCGGCATCGGGAGCTGCCAGCATCACACGCAACGGAAAGAGCGCAAACGATCGTCGCGGATTCGATCGAGCGTTTGGCTGGGGGGATTTTATTCGCGTGTCGGTGATGCCGTGCCGGAGCAGAGGGAGACGGCATGCGAATTAATAGCGTGGTAACGCCCGATTGAGCGACTCGGGCGTGTGTGCGAAGAAAAAACAAACAAACAGCTCGAAACACGCACTGCTCGAGCCTTACTCGTGTCGGATGGGAACGTTGC
Source organism: Anopheles minimus (assembly GCA_000349025.1). NCBI lineage: Eukaryota > Metazoa > Arthropoda > Insecta > Diptera > Culicidae > Anopheles > Anopheles minimus. Next base: position 7,378,820 of record KB663721.1, read on the forward strand.
GACAAGTGCGCTGCGTGGCTCACAGTTTAAGCCTAACAGGTGCCCCATGAGTTACCGTGGCGAGTGCCTTTTGAAACGATGGTGAGTGTCTAGTTCGCGTGGAACCAGTTCCTGGGAAAGCGCGCGCAGTAAGGAGGACCGTTACTTTGTTTCTAAATTCCTTACGATGATTTTCTGCGTGCTGTTTTGTTGCAACAGGTGTAACCGAAACGTTAGAAAGGTTTGGTGGAAAGAACTCAAAACGTTCTACGTTCAAACGTAAAAGCTTTAGCTGGCATTAAATAGACCAATTCATCAATTGCTCATACTGTACATTGTTTCTAGTAAAGTAATATCTATTACTATATACAATTTTTGTTTAAGTCTAATGTTGAATGACGAAAATGATCCGTTCCAATAATATTTTACAGCAATAATTAAATTAAATGGCAAGATTCTAAATAACAGACAATCGTATTCGACGCGGCACATCTCATACATTCCTTTATCGCTGTATGGAAAAGGCCCTTTAAATCTTACCTGTTAACCCAACCCGCGAGTTAATAATGTAAACATGGTTCGGAGCTTACAATTTAAAAAAGGTTCCCTAAACTTTAAAATCCATATCCATCTTTGGGATAGCGTTAGAGACCAGACAGAAGACCGCGTAAATATATAGGTACACCGATAGATTAGACCATCGGTCGGTGGAAGGTTGTCACCATGAGATTTTTTTTTTCTGTCCGAATCCCTGGTCCCAAATTGTAATCTCCCTCTTTAAACGCTTTATTCGTGAATCGAGACCAAAGGTCACATCGTGATCGCGGTCTGTTCTAACCGAAGGAAGAAAAAACACCCTTTCACATTTATTTAATCCTTGTCCTTTGCTCTCGATTCTATTGCTACGTGATTCTCCGATCAAGACATGCAGCATGTAGAGAAAAAAGCATCGGAATTGAAATGGTCTCAGGAAGAGAAAAAATAAACCCACCCTGACTGACCGACACGAAAATGGTATTTCATGATTTGTTATGGCACTAGCTGGGTGATAATGGGTGCCTCTGCATTTTCAATTCATTTTCCCATTTTTTTTCATGTTGCTTAACTAAGGCATTAAGCATTCCACCTGAATTTGGAAAATGCATGCCCGCGACCACATGCAATTGGTCCAATAATCCGTTACGGTCGACCGAAACGGATCGGATCCGACCATTTTAAACATGGTGAGACGCAAACAAACGCAGCGGAAGAAACGGTCCCACTGCTTATCTTTATCTCTTTTTTCCCCCATCGCCCTGCTCCCTTACCTGCAGGACCATTTATCCTACCATTGTGTCCCTCGATGTGTGCGAGCAAATGAATATCCTTGGAACGTTAGAGCGACCGTTGATAGAGGAATTTATCCCTTTCGTTGTTGAGAAAACGCTACAGCACTTACCTGGAAAGAAAGGAATGCAACGAGACAAGATAACGTTAGATAATTGTTGGATGTTGTAGCGTTGGAAATAAATTTGTTAATCAAAGGACCCAACACGCTAATAAGTTTTTATAGTACACATAAAACGAGCAGATAAGATATCTTATCTAGAAGGAAAGAGAAACAAAAATGTGTTACAAGCAAAAGCGAATAAAAACAAAACCAGAAGAAGGACGTTCATGTGGATAAAAAAAACAATGAAAATTAATTTTGATTTTTAGACCATAAAATGATAATGGAAAAATGAAAAGAACCGATCACGGAAAGCTTTTGATTTTGAGCACAAAATTAATTGAAGATGTAAAAATCATAATATTGGAACAATAAACAAATATTATTTTATTTTTTACAAGTGAATCTTCCAGCGCACAGTTGCAACGAGATACTGAAGGGGTTGTCCATGTGTTGATTTGGATATTTTCCACTGCTTTATCCCATACAGCGATAAACACGAACACAACTCCTACATCCATATGCTGTGGTTTTGGCAGCAACTAATATCTTCGGAAAAGACGCCCTCGTATCCACGCGGAATCGGACGACGAGGCGGAACACCAACAACAACAACAACAGCAACAAAAAAAGGTGGCAAAGAATATTTGCGTGTAAGTGTACAATTAATTTCACAATATATGACAAGACAAGAAGCTTTTGAAATAACATGAATTCTGCATCGATCGCGTGGTGGCGATGAGGAAAACCATTGGAAGGTAGTATACGGAGAGGTATCACGTCCGTTTCCCACCTTGGTGTGTGTGTGTGTGTGCTGGTGGTTTTCGTCTTGCATCAAGTCCGTACAACGTACGGTGTGTTCCGCGTGGTTCCATGAACTGAAGTCAACCGCGAGGTTAGACATATTTTGTACGCCTGCCAGTCGACATCAGTGATGTTGTTTTTTTCTTCTTTCCACTCTAACACGCTGCTGTTTCGATCAGATTTTTCACTTTAGTCGAACGATTGCAGAAATGTACCGTCTCGAGGTGTGACGGGTGAGGAGTACCGAAGAATAGAGGGATACAGTGGAATGAATATCCCACCAGTGAAAATTCAAATAGACGGTGGAGAATGAAGAAAAAGGGTTAGTGTTTATCTTGTCGGACCTGGAGGAGATCAATAAAAGCGTCGTTGGTGGGCGGTTTTGCCAGGTGGGCACCTTCAGGAACCCGGTGCATCGGTGCATCACTGCTGCATCACAATATTGCATGCGGAAGTCGATCAACCGAAGATCTTTTACCAGGTAAGCCTTCCGCGATCACGCTTCTCCGCTTTTTTGCATGGGTGTCAACAAATTTATGGTGAATTGTTATCATCCTCCACTTGCCCACTCTCCTCCTTTTGCGATTACTTCCACTCCAATTAGGAACGCTGCCATCGCGGAGTGATTTTTCACCATTCTCTCTCTCTCACATGGCCACAGGACATTCGTGTTCGGTGTTCCCATTTGATAAAGTACTGAATTTGTCATACTTTACTGCAGCCGCAATTTAATGAGATGCACACCGACCGATCGACGTAAATTCACAAAACGCCCCGATGGAAAAGTTACCGACATACTCGAACGTACAATCGGTTTGTGGCGATGTGTTTATGCTACGGGTACGCGATGCCGCCATTCCGATAACGGTGCTCAGGTTTGACAAATTGTTCCTTAACCTTTTTTTCCCCGTGCAGTGATGCCACAGGGGGATTTTATGTTTCCGCCCTACCTCCCTTCTCCTGTTGGTCATTGATTAAAGAACCGATGGGGACAGCGGCCATCGTTGCGTGCCTGATTTATGCGTCAATTCAATCAGAATAGCGCGCATCCTGGGAACGATTGGATGATTGGGATCGATTTATTTCGATACCATCGGGGCAAGAGCTCTAATTTTAATTCTCATTCATGATAAAAATACTTTTAAGTAAATTCTAAGGACACAAATTTTTATATGAGATTCTCACGTTATGTAAGTTTTTTAAATTAGGTTTATAATACATTTGGTTTATTTATAAAAACCAAAAACTGAATTTCTTTTTTACGTAAAATTAAAATATATCTTTAGTTCAAGTCATCATAATCGATAGCATTGACCAACGCGAAGGTAAATGTACCTCACACACGCACACAACAACACACCGCCGTAAGAAGCAGTTGAGAAAATGCAACAGAAAACGCAAAGGAAAGGTAGAAAGGGTGGCCGCAAAACTTCCGCTGATTATAGTGATTATGCATATGCAACGCGAGCGCTGCACCCGATACTATCGGTGCATCGATCACTCATCATCGATCGAGACCACCGCTCCTCCTTCGCTTCCCTTCTTCCTCAAAGCGTGACGCGTATGCAAACATAAAATGGCGACAAAATTATTGCATGCCGCCGGGCTTAACTGTGCCGTCCGCGTGTCCAACCACACCTCCAGTCTTCGTCCTTTGGACGCCACACGAACACAGGGGAACACTCGACACACACCGTTTTGGGCAATGAACCTTTCCACTAAGGTTCGGCGCACGCAACAGTCACACGATGCGATCGTAAATGTGTCGTCCCCGTCGTCGTCGTCGTCGTCGTCGTCGTTGGTTGGCTACTTATTAATTATGCTACGGCAATGTTGCGACCCCGAACGCAACCATGTACCACGGGGGATGATCGAACCGATCGGTTTGCTTTTACTTCTTGCGCTTATTATCCTCCCGTGGTGAAGTGGCAGTAAAAATCTACTCCACTACTTATTATCTGCCGTTTGGTAGTTTGCTTTATTTCGATCGCAACCGGAACAATTCCCCGGCACTGGAGTTGTTGGTGTGTCCTTTTTTGTTCTGCTAAATATTTTTTTCATAATTGCTAGACAGATCGGAGTGTATGGAATAATACCAGAGAAAGAGAGGTCACACGGGTCTGAGGTCAGCTGGAAAATGTCAATCAAACGGGACACCAGGCACAAAGGGATGTGTGAGAAAATTATCAGTTCGTAATGAGCCCTTCGGCGAGGTTAAGATTCAATCAAACTAAATTCGCACCACACTATCAACCCCGTTTGCCCGGTGCAATTAGTTCAACCACACCCGAACACTCCGGGACCACCAACCACGGCAGCAAAACGAGAGCAACAGTATGCAAAGCTTGCAACAAAAACAGAAAAAAACACTCCAGTTTCCATCGGGCAGTTTGCATAATAATTCACACCAACTGTGCCGAAGCCGATGCCGATAAGGATCGGTTAGGTGCAGGGAAAACGCTGATTACCCGTCACGATAACAACCGACCAGGGATGGAGAAAAAACGGGGCAACTCTTTAAGACGACCCTGATTAAGCCCGCAGCCATGCGCCACGGGTTTTTTTGCTTTAATTTTATTACCACAAAAGTTCGCGCATCGTTCACGGCGCACTGTACTTAAGTTTGGTGCTGCAAATTACTCGCCAGAACAAAACGTACCGCCGTGGCGGCGAAATGTCAACCTGCTGGTGCGTTCGATCGGCACACAAACAGAACAAAAAGTTGCAACGAAACAACATCGAACGCATGCAAAACGCCCGGTAGCGAACTGTTGTTCTAACTTTTTATTTTTTAAATTTCCCTCCATTCCAAACCCCGTTTCCAGCATTTGTTTGTGACCTCTCGCACGGTGGGTACGATGTATTGCCTTTAAAACAAATAAGGTTGATTACTAATTGGTTCGGTGGTTTGCTTAAAAATATCAAGGCCACTGTCGAAGGGTCCGGATAAAGGTGGACCGGTTGTCAATTATGGGGCAACCGTTTCGCGACGGCAATGCTTATCAGTTTATCGAGCATAATTTATTTCACTGTCGATTAAATAATTGTGACAATGAGCGGTAGCTTCTTGTCATTAAAGTGGTTGTATTCTGTGCAGTGGTTTTGGCCTGAGAAATTAAAAAGGAAGCTTGAACTTAAAATGTCATTCAGATATTTCAAAAAGAAAAATGTTGAGCTTAATATTTGATGTCAAAAACATGTAAAAGTTAGTGATATGATAAGGTAATATAATAAAAAAAACACTCTGAAACGTAAGCAAAAATTTAAGATTGTAATTGCAGTAGTATATTTTGAAACTCGTAATATGTTTTTTATTGTATATTCCCTTCTATTTTTTCCTCCCAAAATCTGTTTTTTGTTTTTGTATAATTATTATTTGCTCATACAGTTGTTAGTGTCTTTATTACCTTACGTTCCGAACGTGTAATGTAATTTGTGACCCCACCACTGTACATCATCACGCCAAGATGCTGCACAACATAAACCATTTTCTGGCAGGCAAGTTCCACAACGCCCCGGTCAAAACCCCGAACCGCCTGCGAACGCTCCGGGGTGATATCAATTTTCCATTGCCATCACCAATGGCCACGGCGCGTCCAGGAGGTTCGATCATAAATTGTTGCAATTGCACCTTTTGCGGTGCATTTTTTTGCTGTTGTTTTGTTTTGCCAGACCGTTGCGGTGGTAATTTTTTCGCTTTCGCCTCCTCCTCTCCGCTCGTTGAAACGTCCGCCACCAAAAAAGGGGGATAAGAAAGACGCACGCCTCCGAATGCAGTGCGCACTCTAATTAGTAAGCTAAAGTGTCCGTGTCGACGGCAAAGGGAAACGGCCAATGAAGGCTAAAATAAAATCGCGATCAATTGCGATGGGCAAATGGAATGTATGGTCGAAGACAAAAGGACAAAACACACACACACGCACGCGATACGAAAGACGGGAGAGTGAAGGCAGCAGCAAAACAAAAAAAACCGAAACATAGCTTTACCGATCGTTTGGTCTGGAAGGAGCGGGAAGATGGAAGCGCGTGGGGTGGGGGTCTGAACAAACGTAACGAGGAATATTAATTCGAAACAGTGCCAGTGCAAGAGAAAGATGCAGCAGCAGCATCCGATGCGAGGTAGCTGCTGGTAAGACGAATAATTAATATGGAACCGAATAAATAATTAATTCGTTCAGTTCCGAAAAAGGCGATTTGCGCTGGCGATGGCTTGATCGGATCCGAAATGGCATTGATTGAACGACTGAGAGGGGGAAGAGATGGAGAACAGGGAGAGGGAGGTAAACTAAGCGGTGTAGGAAAGTGAGATAGAAAGACACAAAAAAGGTTCACATATGTTGTATTGTATTTCTTATTATTCTTATTTTGACTAAAGTTTGTATTTCTTGAATGTTTCATCCGAAACATTTATTCTAACATAGGAGCTATTTTATTCTATAATATTATTATCCATTAAAAATACAAATATATAAACAGTGTTCATGCATTCTTCCAACAAGCGATCGGAAGCGATAAGATCAAAGTCACATCTAACTGCAACGAGCATTATCACGATCGATTCATTTCATCATGCACCAGCCTTAAATAGCGATCGATCCTTTCAGAACGACAACTAGCCGCTTTGCCGTTATAATTAATGTTCGCTTTTTTCACAAATTGCTCCACGCCGGGAAAAGTGAGCGACGTGAAGCATGGTGTGGCAATTTTTTTTAATGTTCCTAGTACACGTGGCAAGCTACCGTAGCGACATGTGGAAAATAAAAAAAGACCATGCGGAATACAAATCGATCGAAAATTATCAAAGTTAAATAAATAATAAAAATACTTTTAAAAGGTTCTAAAAACTGGTGCCTATCGTTCAAGCGATTTGTTCAAGCTTTATTGTAGCTACAAATAGTCATTTATTAAGCTAACTTTAAACTCCAAAGCAACATTTTATTGAGTGCATCAAATTCACAGGCGGTGGTAACGGTGTCACATAGATTAATGGTCGACCGTTTCGTATGTTTCTCCCAATGCATTTGCCACCCACTCCCGAGCAACCAAACGATCGATTCGATCTACATACGCCAGAACACTGCCCGACTCTGCTAACACTTGCACTTATTCATGCTCATTGAAAAAGCGCATTGCCACCAAACAAATGAAGGCAAATTAATATCGGCCGGCAGATCAATCTTTGTACTTGTCGAACTCAAGTCGCGTTGGTTTCGATTGGGTTAATAAAACGCGCAGTCACAAGGCCAACGAAAAAGGCCAGGCGCTTATTAATTGTTACACCCTCCGGCAATGGGCGTTTGGGTTTGATTTTCCATAAGCAACGAGCATTGATTGTTTCGAGTAGATTAAATTGTACTGTTTTCTTTGTTCCTGCCATGTATTACAAGTAAACATTACACAGACTATTATGAAGAAAAAGGTCCCACAAATATTTGCCTAATTCTTGATGTATGATATTTCTATTTAATATTTAAAGTCCTTTCACACCATCCATGTAATCAGAGCGCCCACAAACTCTAATATATTACAATTAAAGCACAATCCCACACAAACTAACTGCCACAAATAATATACTCCATCCTCACCGCCATTGAAACGACACAAAAATATATTTATAGCACACTTACAAACACTAAAGTGTAGCAGGTAACTTCGAAGAGAGTAATAAAAATGGAACTGTATTAAACCACCGTACCTGTAGTTATCTTTTGCTCTTGTAAGTTACACAAACGCACAACTCGGGCACGTAATTGCAACTCTTAGCAACGGTGCTCATTCAATATGATATTAAAGTTATGCAAGCCGCTGGTATAAACACACAATTTTCTCGATCCTGGTGCACACACGCGTCACCTCACCAGTGCACCGTCCAGTTATCCTGTGCGACTCGGTTGCATCGCCCAAGGAACAGTGCATTACGAGCGCAAGCTAATGGTTAGGCTAAAATGGGAGGGTGGTTCTCCACCCTCCAATGCGAGCCGTACGGCGCCTAATCAATAAATCTTCGGTGCGGAAGCTGCAAGTTGCAAATGAGGCGCAGCGAACCAGGGCCACCTCGGGGCGAATGGCTTTTCGGTTCGGCGTGTGCTCTTAGTCGTTATCTTTCCATCACACGTCGAACTATGGACCCATAGTGGTACTTATTTAATTTACATTATTCAGGGAAAATTGAGAAACCCTTTCTTCCCATTAGGAGAAGGAGATTTATTCTCCGAAATACAGCTGACAGCTACACCAGATAAAATACTTATGAAGAAAATGCATCATGTGTAACGTTCGCTAACGCAAGAGGGTTTTAAAATATTGGTTTTCATCACAATGTTATATAAATGAATGTTGAATAATTAAAACTATTTTATAAAACCATAGCAAAATAGCATCCGTGTAAATTGTTAAATTGAATTTAATCTACTTCCTTATATAGCATTTATTCTAATTTTGCAAACCCTCCCACTATCCAGTAGCTCTCAATCCACCGCCATAGGTGCAGCGCTTAATGTCGATCCGATCTAATTAGACACTTCCACGGAGGTCTACTGAAACTGGCGACTAATTTCCTTTTACCCCAGCAGCACAAAGGCATTAACAGCAAAATAGACTTGCGTACTTGCGACGCTAGTTCCAGCTGCTTTTTCTATCGCTAGATCCACCATATGGGAACGGGGGAAAAAAAAATTTGTAAACCTCTCTATAAAAATATGCCACCATTAGCTAACCATTCGGGGGAGGAGTGAAATAAAATAATGAATGAGATAATCAACGTACGCTGGGTATTGTGGTAGCAAATCGTTTGCGAAATACTTTGCGGAAGTAGAGCAAATTAGAACAGAGCTTTCCTGAGCTGGTAGATAAATATCTGAGCCCGCCCAGTAGAATGTTGGGATTTGAGGTACTAGAACCACCCAGTGTGCCCTGGAATGACCATTAATTGGCATCCATTTCGCACATTTGCAAGCAGCATATTTGCTTGAGGCAACCCGAAAAAAAACCCCCACACGCCCAGGTTGATATGTTTGCAGCTGGTGCAAAAGATTAAGTGCACGCTCGTAACCGAAAAGTCGGCCGATGCTGACCTTGCGGGTGAAAAATTATCAACCCTGATCGATGGAGGATAAATATCCTTTCCCCGCTTCCTAAAACCCCAACTGTTCACCCACCGGCCCACCGGTCACTGGGAGAGAGGGAGGGAGGGAAAAACGTTCCGGCAGGAAATGGTCACAGATCCGGTTGAACGTCAACATAAATCATGCAAAGCCAACCATCGGCCGCGATGGTAATGCGATCCGCGCGAGCAAGCATTCGATCAAAATTGACCACCCCCTCCCCAAAACCCTGCCACCCCTTTCTTAACGCCCATGCCTGGATGCTGGGTCTACGGTTTTCTCTTCTGTACGCGGCGCGATAGAAATCGACTGATAAGGCGGCAAAAGCGCGGTTCGCGATATTCCCATTTTGTTCCCTCCATATCATAAATCTGCCCTTGTCAGCTTTTTCTACACCGTTCGATCGGCTATCGATTGGGAGCAACTTTGTGTCCCCGGTGCCTGTACCAGTGTGGATGTAGCTTTTCCACCATTTTGCTTTTGTCGCGTTTCCACACACACGGCAAGCAAAGCAAGGAAAGTTTCTGCCCGGAACGGATGCCGGGAACGCTAGGGTTGAAGATGTTTATAAATTGTTTAACACTACAAACTCCAAGTGCGATTAATTCACCTGTCGAGTGAAGGAAAGTGTTCATGTAGACGCCTTGATACGGCGATAACTGAGGATATACTGCCAAGAAATGTAAAATGCTCAAGAAGAAAAGACGTTTATAAAATCCTTTTTATTCATCTTAAAGAGTTTAACTAATATTATTCGTGTTTTAAAGCATAATAAAATATAAAAAATTATCTGCTGCAAGTTATCAAGATCTTCAGATTAAAATACGACCTCAGTAACTCTAACGAATGTTAATGGACACAAAACATTTGACACGTTGTACCACTTTTCCGCGTGGTAGCAAACCAGCAAGCTTATCCTCACCTAGAGCAGGTGTCATAGCATCTAGAGCACCAGCATCATAAGCGAGCAGGGAAAAAGGATTTCAGTGTGGTGATGATTTATACACCAGCGGAATCGTGCTCACGTGTTGTTCACTCGCGGCACGGATTCATCCCTTCGGGGGCCGACGTGCTAAAGAAAAAGGTCAGAACACGTACCCGTGTCGGTGGTACGAATGCCGATGTCGAAAGGTTTAGCAAACATTTTTGCACGTTCCCCTATCGACCAAATCAATGGCGCTGCCGCCGCCATGTTCGGCGACCCAGCAATTGATCACGATTTGGGCAAAGTGTGTGTGTGGGTGCAGGATGGAGCCGTTTCGCTTCGACAAGTGTTCATATTAGCGCTCAATTATGCCCTTCTCCCCTCACTTCCTGCTCGCATTTAGGTGAGCTCGACCGACCGACACTAGTTGCACCGGAACCGGCCACAGGTTACTCTCCGTGACAGTGATTTATCGACCGAAAAAACTGGAGGCAAAATACGAAGTTGCATTCCAGAGTTGCAGTGTGATTGGGAGTGCTAGAAGAGGAAAAAAAGCCACAAACACACGCATACGGGTAAATGCACCATCCTCCCATGGGACGAGGATCCGGAATTAGCCACGGGGCATAGAAGTGAGTTTGTTTTTGCATGCGCGCTAATATACCTTCGGGTGTCGGTGTCGAACAGTTAGGCACCGTTGAAGCCCACAGTATGACAGCTATTAAGCTGTTACGAGCTGTCCGGACGCGTCTGTACGCGTATGAGTGGGCGGCCGCCGTCGGGTGGCGTAGATATGCCCGATCAATTAATCATAATCAAATACTAGCGTGCGCTCCAGGGCTGTATGTCCAACGGGGACTTTGAGCGATCAGGCACAGGTTTTGGTCGTGAGCTAATCTAGCTCAAAGTGCTAACAACGTGCTGCAGCAACGTGACTGCGTTCTTCCTGTCGTCAATTGCAGGAGATGCACGTTGGATGGATGGTGGCGATCGACAGCGACGGATCAATACGGTCATTTGATGAATTATTAAATTATCGACTGTGTTTAATGAATGAATCTGAGTGCCTATCCTGTCCGGCTAGGTATCGATTTGATGAAATTGTTCACTCATAGATGCTCACTGAGTTTGCAAAAGAAGGGATTTGACATGAAAACCAAGATTCGAGTAGGATCATAAACTCGATTTTAAATGACGACTCTATTCTAAAACACAAAGTTGGTAGGATTATTTTCTCTGAAGACACCAACTTCAGTCCTTAGTGATCTCGAGTCAAAAACATCCTAAAATCCACACATTTAACACCTCGAAGATTTCCCCGAAGTCCCATACCTAATGTTCAGCTGAGTTCTAAGAAATGTTGGATTTCATGGGGACGAAGCTGCAGACCTCCTCGCCAACCACCACGACCTTTTCTTTAGGCCGTCTCCGAAACTTGAAACAAGACACAAACTTATGGATAGACATCAACTCCATCCAAGACCAAAGAACTCCATCGCGCCTTCGGATAGAAAACACAAACCTCACATACAAATACCTTATGGAAACTTTGGAGTCACCCTGACAGACAAGCAACTGGGGATACTCCTCAAATTTGATCTGTTCTGCAATTTTACTACAAAATCCCGATTCCTTAAAACTACCGGCATTTACAAACATACTAAAATAATTCAAAAGATATTTGAGAAATCAATGAATTGACCAGTGAAGTCTCAAAGTCTCCATAAACTAACAAACCAATCAACCTCAATTGAGGACGCTAATCCAAGATTTTCCAACTCTGAAGAACACTGAACCAAATTGCAAGTTATAGCTATAGCAACATAGAATATATTATCAATATTAATGTAATAATGTCCACTTGCTTATGAAGGGCAAAAGCGCCCAGAATATAATCAACGACACACAAACGAATGAATGCAATAACTAACACATTTCAGTGCTCTCATTGTCGGCGAATCAAAAGTAGAAGCCGTTTCCATTCCGATTGGAAAATTATCGCACTCCACACTGCGGGTTCTGCTACTGCACCAGCCTACGAAGTCATCGTATAAAAGGGCCATAAAAAATGGCGTCGTTTGTGCAGCAGTACCACCGTTGCGATTCAGAATCAGCTTCCTCCAGTACTTCGGGGAGTTCCCCTCCAGGGAAAAAGGTGCAAAACATGGGAAGGACACAAAATCGTTGGCGGACACACCAGCTGCTGCGCGGTTGATAATTGCAGCAGATTACGGGAGCATATTTTATTGTCGGGGAAAATTTGCATGAATATTTTAATGAAATGAGCCTTTGGCGGAGAAATCGGTTCCAAACCGTTCGGAGGCCACTGAATTTGTCTATTCTATTAACTGCCGGAACGCTGCATGCGCAAGGTGCGACGGTTGCCATTAGCTGATTTTTTTCCCTGCCTGCTGCTAAAACATTTGCTTCAAATTTGTGCCGACAATCTGATGCAATAATGCAATTGCACACAGACGGGTTCGTACGAATTGAATTGAACCTTTCCGCTAACGGCTTATCCCAATTGCCCCCGCGAACGATTGAATCCAGAACGGAACCGATCCCGGGAAAGCAACCGTTTACAGTTGCACCCGAAGCACAGCTTCATATCGACCTACTGCTTGCAGCTAGATGTCCAACGGCCGATTTCCCAGCGAAACGGAGGAAAATGAAGCAGAAAAATTACAATTTTTACTACATTGATTGGATTCCGGTTGCGAAACGGGCGCGAACCGCTTCCCGACGATTTCATTCATGATTTCTTTTTTTGCTTCTTTATTAATGCAGCTCGTTGGATTAATGGGCGGACGATACGGTGGACAAACGCGTGGAAGAACGGGTACGCTAATTCACATACAAACCGGGCCCGGTGTATGCAAAGTGCTCGCAGCGGTCTGGCTATTGCCGGGAGGAAGCAATTACTTTAAGCCCAATCATGGTCAATCATAGGAGAATCTTTATCTGCCAAGGGTATTTGAATTTTCGTGTCCGTTTTGTGTTTTTTTTTTCTCCTGCGGTTTGGATGGGTTCGCAATTTGCCTCATCTCAAGCAATGGGACGGTTGGAGGATTCTACAGGACTGATGTCAGTGTAGATGTCTTTGCGAAAATGTTTCAATCGGACGTTGACCGTGAGAATTTTTATGTTTAATTCAGTGTTATGAATATCAGAAGGCAAATGTAATTATATCAGTGCAATAAACTACATTAAAGAGTTTTAGCTACATTAATAACTACATTAAAAAACCCGTTTAAAGCAATATTAAACTGCCAAATTTGCTGAAGTAATTGAAAAGGTTAATTGAAGTCACGGAATCCAGAAATGGGAGGCAGGAAGAAGGAGAACAAGATTTGTTCAAGTAGATTCAGATTTAGTTACATTAGTTACAATATTTTTTAATAAACAATGAGTTGCAATATAAGAAACCTGTAACTATGTTTTTATGTATAAATATTTTATATCTTTGGATCGATCCGGTGGTCGAGGCGATCGAATCCCATCCGAACCGGACCTCGTATTAAGGATTGACTCTCCAAGTGTATGGTATTGATAAGTCTAGTGAGCCATTATAATGGTATTCAAGAGAACATTATGTATAGGAAGAAGAATGTATCTTTAATAAAAGTTAGTGGCAATACTAACACGGTTCTAGAGAACACCGAACATAAAATCCTCAATAAATACAGCTCACAAAACTAACCAAATCAACTGCATGAGCACATAAGAATGAGAAGATTTTCTTTTAGGTTGTTGAAGCAATTATTCAAAAATTAAATATCCTTCTTCCTATCCATGCCCATTTCAATTTGAAAGACATTGCATTTACGTTTCATTAGTACCAGCCGTCCATTTAATCCTACCATCTGCATAAACTCCATTCCACAGTCTTACTACACCTTGGCCCGAATGGTGCTCATTCCATTAAACATATACAAATCCCACCGCAAAATGTCACTCTTATCTGTCGCGCAGTAGAGAACTTCAGCTCTATTATTCCGGGGACCGTTTTTTCTTCATTTCTCTACTCGCAATCCTCGATCGCCTGAAGGGGATTACTCTAATTGTACTTATTAGTTATTGAGTGTTCGCGACCTTCCCCCCGACCATTGCGCTTAATCCCCAACGGAAAGGCAACGGGATTGTCGTGTAAAGTTCCGTTTGCTGTCACCGTAATCGCGACACCGGGCGAACGACGGACACATGATAAGGTGTCGTTTTCCCATTTACGAAGCCAATCATCAAACGTCGCGCCACACCGCCGGACACGCCCGGGGGGGGGGGGGGAGCTTCATCCCCCCGCGGGACAGTTGCGGTCACTATCGGCATGCTTTAAATTTTATCACTTTGTTGCCCGCTGGCGGTATTCCCGGAAAACGAAACGGGACGGGAAAAATAATCTCCCTCCAGAGCTGGCAGCGCGGTTAACGTCATCCAGCGTTACGGCTCGATCTGTGAGCTTTATCTTCCCGGTTGTGTGCAAAACGTATTTCAATGAAACGAGAAATATCACGATACCCTAATCACCACAGGCGGATCTTTTTCTAATACTTTCTTGCACCAACCTCTCTCTCTCTCACGTTCGTCCAACACATGCACATTGGCATTCTTCCAAACACCATAGCGGTTCGGGAATAACTACCATTTTTTTCCACCGGGATATGTCAAAGGTTAGCAATTACCGTGAATCGCTCTTCGCACACCATATCCCGATGGGTTAGTGGTCGATCCGGCCTGCACCGGTAGATTAAGCGAAAAATCCGCTAGATTTGCACTTACTACCCCTTCCTTCCACCTCTCACCCCGCAGGGGGAACATTATGGGAATGTTTTAATAAAGCGAAATGCTTGCCACCATCGCGAATCTTCATAGCGAACGCATCGATAAATGAAAAATCGCAATATTAATAATTTCCTGCCACCAATTCCTCTCCCTAGGTGCGTCCTGTAACTGGTTTTTTTCTTCAGGGTGCATCGTTGGTACACAGTTGCGCCATTCGCGAAGGATGGCGTAGCATAAGCCGACCCCATAGCGGCATTTGCCGCGTTAATACGCCCATAAACGTCCGGTGCAATCGAAGTGCGTAAAAGTTTTATGTCCCCGTCGTGGTTCCAAGCGCTCCCATAGGGGAAAAGCTTCTACCTTGCAAGGACATGAAGGAAGGGGTGGGTTTTCGGTGCGGGACGAGGGTGAAAAGCATCTTGCACGCTGTCCCGACTGCAAATAGTAATTTTCTCATCAACGCGTCTTACCGACGATCCGGTAAGATTGCGCTACGGAGTGGACGATGTTGAAAGTTATCAGATTTGTGGGACTTTTTAAAAACATAGATTAGATGTGATTTCTGAACATGAAGAATAAGAAAGTAGAAAGATTTATCAATAATCAATCCATATAAATTTATTTTTTTAAATTGTTTAGATTAGGAACATCACTCCACTCCATCCGTTCATCCAGTGACATCGTTACAGAGGATTAACGCATCACCAGTATACAACTCTCTCCTTCGCTTTCCTTACTCTTACACCCGTACCCAGACTGGGGCCGTCGTAAATTATAGACATCCCTCCCCGTTCATTGAAAAGTCTATTACGGATAATAATCGTTTAGCCCCAAAAGTGCACAATGGCCACCGCAACCGGAGCCTGCGGGAGAAAATTGCAGAATGTTATGCCCATGTTCGATGGAAGGTTCCCCGTTTTCCCGCCGTCACTCTGAGTAAAATGGTTTCCACCGGCCATTCCAGCAGCTACGAGAAATCATGGTCTAGTCAACGATGTCCTCGTTTGGTGCGACTTGCCATCGATAAACACAATCGATACCATACAATTAGCTTTCATCAACTGCTTGCGGTGTGTTTGGCCACCATCGGGAATACATCCCCCGAAGCGCAGCGTGATGACTGAGCGGTTTCTGTCCAACGGTGGACAACGATGACAACGAACAAAAGGTAGCTGTGCGTTTTTCGGACGATTTGCACATTTACGACGCGTCTCGCGTCAACTCGTTCGAACTGCGTTCAGGCGCTACACCCCAAGCACCACATAGATTTATTTGCAATCTGAGGAAGATTTTTTACATTTTTGTTTTCCCTCGTTTTTTTTTTTGCCACGGAAACACTCTGCGCTGTAAACGGGCAACGGAATTTGAACGTGGTATTTTCATCGCTTCCCACCCGTCTCCCTTGTGTAAGTTCTTGGTGTGTTCAAACCAAACACGGACTTCCAGCGAAAAAACCCACGTTTTTGCACCTGCAGTCACACATCCGAATGGCCGGTGGGGCAAATAATGCACTCGCACTGCAACGGAAACGGTTGGGAAGGAACGCCAAGAAAAGAATGATCCGTGCGCAAGGGCCATGAATGTTTCGTAACCGCAACGGATGGCCATCGATTGACAAATGTATTTCAATTTCTGCGAGACAACACATCGCTTCTCGTACGAAACCTTCAAGCTGTGGTCGTTTTAAATTTTTTTTTAAATTGATTTTCTTACTAGTGAGGCATTCTTCATCTGCTTTCAATTTGGCACGACCTACGTCAAAATATATAGAGTGAAAGAAACCCCAATAGGGTTCGTCGCTTCATTCTACCATGTCGCTGAAGTCTTTCGTTCCAATGTCATTCAACGCTTCGTTTGGAGTCGCTTTTCCCGCAGCAGCTAGTGTGCTGAAGATGTTACAAAAACGTTGCAGACACGAAAGCAAAATCAAGCGACAAGTAGAGATGTAACCCATCCTGTCACGGAGCGGGAAACGTTATACTAACAACGTTTTCAATCTCCTTCTATCTCGTTCGCTCCCAACAACCCACGGATTCTTGCCCGGAAAGTGTTTGCCTGCTACAGGCACACACGGCATACCGTGCTTCCAGTGTTGACCTACCATCATCGTCGTACGTTGATAAAGGTACAGCCCGACCTTCCTCCTACGGGCGACTCGTTTCTCCCCCGGTCTCCGGTGATAATGAGCGAAATCTCGCAAAACTACACCGGCCACGGCACCGACGCAAGTCGCGAAGGACATAAAATATTATTTAAGCGTTCGCCTTATAAGTGATTAATTAATGCAGCATGCATGTTCGCAACCATACCCGCCGGTGCTGCTCCGTTAATGCTTTGGCTCGTTTTGCCGTTTTTGACCGGGTCGAGTGCAACACCGTGCACGGCGGGTGTGCGCTCGAGAACGTTGCCAAACAGAACCGAACCGAACGTCGACTTAATTAGCACTAAGCACGGTACTAGTCCCGCGGGAGCCAATATTGTTGTGCCACTCCTCCCGGAGGGCTTCATTCATTCAAATCAAGCCGGACCCATTTTCGGGAGCCGTTTGTTAGTTTGGTTAATTTGGCGTTCGGCACCGTTCGGGATGTCGATTCGCTTCATTATGCTTTCTTTTCAAAAAACCAAAGCCCAACAACTTTAGGGCACGTCTGATCGATTGAATGAAAATTAATTCGTACTCTGCTGTATTAGGAGTGTAACGGGCCAGAATGTGATGGCGAAGCGTGATGAATATTCATGCTACGCTATATTCATACGGACGGTTGCAACTGGGACATGTTGGTGAAACAAAAAAAAAACAACTATGCAGAGAGAAACATAATTCGCCAAAACTTTAGCGCTGACGAATATATTTTTTTACCACAAAATTTATCACAAATTTCCAATTAGGTAGACGCACATCCAAACTACTATTATAAATCACTCAAATCGTATTTGTTTTAGTAAAATGTTGAACTTATGTTATGAACCCTCTGTACACCATTTCATGTTAATCAATCACTGCTCAACTACTGAAGATTGATTTAAGCAGGTGCTGGATGTAACGAAGCAACCTACTTTCGAATGACATTTGAAGGTTTTTGTGAATGCAAGATGCATTCCTCATTTTTATGTCTGGAAAAGATGCAACGGCAATTGCTCATTCATGTATGTCATGAAGTTATGACAGGATAGTCAAGGCTATTTAATAAGTGATGCATGTTTGTAAGTCTTGAATATGCTCTTCAACAAAATAACATAAATTTTATAACCTAAGACTCCATCAACAATTTGAGGAACTCCCAATTTCTTCAACTACACGCTCCCCAAAACCAATGTACTATACAAGAAAATGTGAAATAATGAAAGTGTTAATTGGATCAACGAGAAACAACAATGTAAAAGTGTCCAACGTGATCGTTGGTGAACGGAACGGCCACTCGCAGTGCCGCAGTTGCCTCTCAAGAACTTTCCAAAGTGAACGTATGCTCCTCCACATACAATCACTTCTTCCCTGGCAGACCTTTTAAAATTGGCCGTAAGGAAAAGGGATGCTTAGGTTTTTCGGATCGCCCTCGAAAAGTGAGCGTCTCACCGAACGTTACACAACAGCAAGGAGCTCCACGCCAGGACACGACACGGTTGTTCCAGCTGTCAGAAGGATAAAACCCGTCCCCGTAACAAGTTCCCCTTCCAAAGCATCAACCGGGATCCCGAACGAACGTCCCCGTAAGTGCTTCTTGGGAATGATTTATTTCGTAGCGCCAGCTATACTTTTGAGTATCGACCGAAACCGTCCATAATGTGCGTTTGCATGAATCTCGTTAAAATTCGCTATCAAACCACTGCTAAAAAGGGGCCTTTGTTAAGGTAAGTGCATCAAGTATTACTCTCGCTACAGGGAAAGAAGAGTACTAAAAAAAAGAATTTTTTATTTCACGTATCGCTTCGGATGTACGACGAGCCCGAAAATTCGAAAACGTTGTCCAGGATGGTACGAGCTGGCAGCACTGGCAGCCGAATTGTAAGACAGAAATAATTGCCTCATCGGTTTTGTGCCGGCGAAGCGGCACTGTACGGACCATCCTCGCGGACGGGGTCTGCCGATCGGTTATTAATGAGGTTCGAATGGGTTTTTAATTAAACGTAATTCCAGGGTGCGTCTGGATCGGGCTCGTGCTGAGCGGGAAATGGAATCGCGTTAAGGCGAACGGAGGTTTTTTGCACAAAACCGGACAGAACGCGGTACACTGTACACGGTTATATTTTTTGTAATATTATTTTCCTACCCTCTCCGGCAACCTAACCCAGGACCCGAGCCTAATGATTAACCCCGGAGGGAGTTTTGGGACGCATTTCGATTCGCGTCGACATTTTGTCATTACACACACTCGTCACTATTGGCGTACGAGCGCCCGATCGCGCCGGGATTGCCAGCCCCGGCTGCAGGCATCATTAAAGAACTTGGGATCGATATTTCAGGGCGCCGGAAACCATCCTGCCCGTATCCTTGGTGCCCGGATCGGCAACCGGTAAAAGGCGAAAGAAACGAAGGTTCCCGTATTCGGCACACACGAAATGATTCCCTTCATTTCCGTTCCTTTGGGCGCAGTCTTTACGATATCGTGTTTGCAAATTGCCGATTTGCATGGATTATTGTAATTAGTCTACGATGGTGGCGGTTAGCGTAAAGCGGTTCGGGAACATGCTTCCAAACAAATGAACAACGCCATTTTAACAGGTGTTTATTTGCTTCACATAACGTTGGGCCATTTGTTATTCAACTTCATGATGATGGTCCGGGTAATAACAGCAAAACAACAACGAAAGACTTAAACGCATGCAACGGAAGGAACTGCTGTAAAACTGTAATAAAAATATTTCTTTTTTGAGAGAAGATCACAGTGAGATCACAGATTTGAGAGTGGAAGAATTCAAACAAAACGTTTCGATAATCCTACACAGCACTACAAAACACCCCTATGAATAGTACCCATTAACTACATTCAATAACAAAACTGTTTAACAACAGTAAAGAATGCGGCTGTTTCAAGCGCGGTGTACATGTGTAACCGAGCACGTGCACTCTACTTAAATGGGAAATTGCTCAAGGTGGATAGATAAAAGGAAACCAACAGATAGAAACAGCTCAAAACAATACACTCGCTAATCATGATTTATTACCGCTTAATCCAAACCCATCTAGTAGCGAAAGGTTTGCAGCTACGGTCAACGGGCTCTCTTACAGCAGCGAGGTGAGTACCGATCAATGGAGCATTGCTGTTGGCGTTCCCGTTGCGTGACGGACCGTTAGTCATGTCGCATGCCAACACGTTGAAGATAAGCAATAAGTGCTCCTGTTTATTCAGCAGCTGGGCAGGAGATTATTTGATCAATCACTTTAACGGGCGGGGAGAGGATTTTTTTGTTGGTCTACACAGCTTCATTGCATCAGGATCATAAATGGCGGATCCATTTAAGTGTTTTAGAAAACGGTGGAAAAAAATCGGTTGCTTTTAAAGTTTAATTGTATTCAATTGAGGAGGAAAAGGGACTTTGTGCAGCGGGAAAGCTAATCATGTGAGGCCCTTGTCAAAAAAAAACTACAACAAACAACGCTTCTATCGTTGTATTAGAGTGAAGGAACAGTAATCGAATAAGCTCACGCCCCCCGTAAATGGAGTCCGATCATTATTTGTGTTCGCTTTTACGGCCATGGATGGTGGTTTTCGCTTTGACGCGTTACAACGCCCTGGCATGCCGTCATCGACCATTTGAGCTGATGAGAAAATTACACCACACTGCCAAAGGAAAACGCGCGGAATTCAATTATGCGCCAGCTATCAGACCCTTAGGCTTCCGAACCATAGTTTTTGAAGTAAAATTGTGTTTTTCTTCCAACCTTTCAACACTGACAAAGCATATTTAATTATAACATACCGGCGATGTATCATTCAAGCTGGAGAAATCCCTTTCGTTCGATCATGCGCCGTCGATAAACATTCTCAACCCATTCGCATCGCACGGCGTTGATTCACCGCGTCGCAGCGGCTTGGGAAGAAACATGTTACTAGGTGCAGATAGAAAGAACAAAAACCACTGATTGAATGATAATCTGTACCTCGTCAGGGCGCGACTGTCACACTGACGGCCCACTGAGGGCACAAATTACTGCTCAATCGCAAACGTCAAACACAAAAAGCTCACAGACAGCTGTCCGGCTTAGTTCTCGGTGCACGATGACGTTCGTCCACTGCACATACACACTGTGCAAACAACAGGAGGTGAAGAAAATATTTTTATGGTAAACATTTATCAAACATTTTAATTGTCATGTGTAGGGAGCTCGATTTGCTCGCCCTGTAGCCTCCGTGGTGATTTGTGACATTGTTGTAGCAGCGTTCTTTTTTTTGTGTTGCTTCTCCCGTATCGTTTGTCCGTTTATTTATTTACACCATTTCCTAAACCGTTGGTGTCGTGCAAATGAAACGCAAATGCACTGTGACGATGTGTCGCCATTTGTTTGCGGCTAATAATCCTGTTTGCTAAACAGCTCATATCGATGACCGATCCGAGAAGAAGCGGTTGATGATGTGATTTGTTGCTAATTTTCATAAAATAACTAACCACCGGGAATGGGAGGGTGTGAAGAAAATACAAGCCACGCCAGTGTGAGTGTGGAACTGATGAAGCGCGTCGTCATCGAGCGCCAGCTAAAAGGTCAATGCTATTTACCCGTATGTAGCGCCCGTTGCTGATAGTAACTGACACTGTCCTGACAACCGTAACCTACAGGTGCTTGACTAATTGCTGATCGACAGGAGACGCACTGTCGATCGTTTACACCATTTCAGAACACCGGCAGGCGAAGCTGCGGCATGGGAAATGCGGTTTACTCGCTTGCGCGCGCATTGAAATCCTTCGTCCCGGCCAGTTCTAACGAGCACACTGCAGCGGAACGAGAAGGATTTTTCATTTATTGCCCGCTCGTGATACGGCTCGTGATATAAAGTATGATGGGAATGTCATAAATTTCGACGCGAATCAGACGGATCGAAATAAATATGGAAATGTATGCCCGAACATCCGAACCGCTTATTCTGCTCGGGCGGGCCATCCCAGGCCGAATCTTATAAAATGCAAATAGGCTCGTAAAAGTTAAACGAGAGCGAGGGAGAGAAAAAAAACAGCAAGCATTGAGTTAGTTCTCATGATCGCATGAAGTTAAAAGCATAGCGCTTCGCGTAGCCTTGAAGATGACCTTTAGGTCGATGGATGCGCATCGCGTTTTTAATTTGAGACCGGCGTCGCGGGGATTGATTCTAGAAGGAATGTGAAATTTTAGATCCAACACCGTATTAGATACTCACACACGCGAAACTAGAGATGAATCACATCTTTCTGTGACGATAGACGAGAATTATATCTTTAGCTTACCTGCAAAGAGAAGAAATAAGCGAAGAAATTAGAAATGACTCATGAAATACGGTTGGAGATAAATTTTATGTTTAAACTTTTATCCATTTTCGCACGACTATCTCTCTTCATACGCACGGAATGTCACTCACACAACCTAGAACTTCCTTCCAGATCATCTTCCCAGCCAGTAGCTAACAGCAACTGTCGCCGAATGCAATAATCGTTATAATTTATATCAATTTGATTGCCCATAAGCTTGCCGAAAGGGGGTTTCTTTCCCCGCCAGCTTCGCGCAAGAAAAACGACAAGTACGCTGCACTCTTTCGGGCAAAACATTCCGGTCCGCTCCGGTGCGCGGCAAAGTTCAAATAACATTTGCATTTCCTCCCGTTCGCCATTTCGAATGCCGATGGCGGTTCGGAACCATTACACCGTGCACACGGATCGGATGAATAGAATCGGTTTGCTGATCAGCTAGATTAAATCCTCATCCCTTACCACCGCTGCCCGGGAAATGGGAACGGTTCCATAAACGTTTTATAACCATAAATAAAAATCGCCGTAATGAAAAAATCCCTAGTGCAGCGCTCAATTTATTCTCCTACCCTCAAACGATCGTAATCACAGCGCAATCACAACGGATGTTTAAGATTTCATTTCACCTACGATGTCCATTCGATCACATCCACCACTCGATGAGCGCACCCATACAAAACGAGGAGGTTTATGGTAGAAAATGAGCCGTAACCCAATTTCTGGCTCGTATCCACCTGCTGGTGTCAACCGGCGCTGTGCAATGTGTGTGCCTCGAGGCCACACTTTGGAAGTGGCAGTGCGTAATAACGAGATAATCCAATGGTTTACTCATGCTTCGATTGGGGGGTGATTAAAAATTACCATTCCCGGTGGTCACCATCGTTAGGTTCGCCGAGACGTACGAATGACAACGTCTAACGGAATGCACTTCACTGTTGCTTGTGCGTTTCTCCCAATGTGCAATAGGCGAAAGGGTCGTTTCAAAATGTCGATCGATGTGCTAGAGAGAGTGGAAGAGATTTATTTCGAAAAGGATTCGTGCTGAGTCTGAGAGATGAATGACGGCCATAAATCCGTGTGTCCGATAAGCCGTACTGCGCTTTCGGTACGCTTCAGCAACAAACAATCAATGGAATGTGGCAGAGGCATGTATGTTCTACTTTGCATTTGATGTGTTTATTGATTTCGTTGACTCATGGGAAGTAATTTCTTGTGATTATTAATAGAAAACTGAATTTTCTAAAGTATTTTACTTCATTGTGTTCGTAAAGTGAGCTTAAACAAGCAAAATATTTTAAAATGGCGTAAAAAATATTGTGGAACTTTCTCTAACCTTTAAAACTGTATCTCTCTTGTGTCTGACAGAACCGTGATGCGAACACAAACCCCCAAAACGGTACCGTTACACTTCTACGATACATTTTACACGTGTTAACAAAACATACATCGAACCACATTGGAATTCGTTTCGCTTTCCAGCGTCCAGCACTTTCCCCGAAGCAACGTGGAATAAAATCAGCTACGGTAGTTGTTTGATTAGGTTCGGCTGCAAACTATCGGTCAGGCGTGAGCGGACACACACACATATTTTTATGATCTTGCACCTTCGATTGTGATCTGATTTATTCATAAGTGGATCATAAAATAAAAACGTTCGATCAAACCGTACCCCCACACGACCAATAAAGCCGTAAGCTGTAAAACAGATTTAGAAGCTGGATTTAGTGAGTAAACTCCCCCCCATTCGGTAAACCCGTTTCGTATCATTTCCATAACATCTTAATATTGTTCCGATAGTATCGCCGGGCGGTAGCCACACTAGCACGCGGATCAATTCGTAAGTGCAATCGTAAACAAATTCCAGCGCAAAAGAAATTGCATCCCTAAGCGCAACCGGTTACGGCGTTACCGGCCGGGTGGTGATTGGCGTTACTGATCCGATCCACAAATAAATCCGTTACCGAGAGGCACTATTTCGTTTGGCGGCTTGCGCTACAACAAAAGGTCGATCTCCTTGGGCACATGTGGTGCAGTTTGCTTAAAAGTTAAATTCTGTAACTACAGTTTTACAACATACCGTCCAGTGCAGTTTTGTTGCCATTATGAAGTTGTTCTACCAATGAACGGCGTGGTAGGGAAAGGATACGCATGCTGATAACCTTCGTTCGTTGGCAATCGGATTAAGGCTCCAGGTTTATGCATCATACGCAACACTTGCGAGAACACCGTTGCACCGGTGTTCCGGCAGGAAGTTGGTCCCGCCCGTATGCTGAGCTGAAGCGAAATAACTGTCTACCAGGACGGGGGTATTTGCATTTGCATTTGCTTATCAGATTGTTTTACAGCGCTTGTCGAATGTATAATGTGTACTTTGGTTCTAGATTGTTAAGCGTCTGATTCAATCAGTTCTGCATTTTCAACACGGCTCTAATTGTCAGGTATCAAGTGCTCGGCGCAACGATACATTGTAAAAGAAGTTATTTAATTTGCATTTTATTTTATTAGCAGAAAAACAGAAGTACCGTAGAAGACGCAGACAAAACTAGGTCGTAAATAATTTTCTTGCTCAATAATACGGTTCGTAACAAAAGTATAAGATCAAGTGTTTTATGAGAACAACTGAAACAGTCGGAGAGATAAGTGTAAATATAGGGCCACTTCTGAAAAACCGTTCTTTTATGCAAATCGTCATTATAAAACTATTTAAATTAACAGGCAGTTCAAATGGGTCTCGTTTAATGTAAGCATGTCATCTTATTTTTTTTCCATGTGTAGTGAACCCTGGCATATAATTATTTGGGGGTTGAAGCTAAATGTTGTGTATATTGAATTTTATATTTATTCACATGCATGTATTGTTCAACTATTTTTAATTCACAATTTGACAGTACTATCCTTTAAAAATATGTATCTACATGCCTGTTAAAGTACCCACATCACGTGCCAGAGCAAACTACGCATACAAATAAATTGGATTTTAAAGAAGAAATAGGTACAAATATTCAAAAGCTCAGATGTAATGAAAAATAATACGAGATATTAAAATTGTTTTTTTTTAAATATTTTTCCTACGATCTCTGACTTTTTAATCAACAGAAACAACCGTAACCGTTTACGAACAGTACAAGCATAACCATCCCAGGAATTCTAATAAAACAAACGGTCTTATAGTTATAGCATGCACTGTATTAATAACGCGATGCAATTTCGTTATTTTTTCAAACATTTTTCGTTCAAACATCAATATATTATTTTGTAATATAGATCTACCCAATCATCAATAAAATTTGATTGTAAATAATTGTTCCATTATAAAATGTTTAATCTCCATCCTCACATGTTTATTCCAAAATATGAGTTCCAATCAATAATAATTTACTTTGGCTGGTTTAACATCTTTAGTACACTAACAAAATGTAACCAACGAAGCATACATTACGGCGTACACATTTTCGTCCCGTGTAGTTTGTAGCGCCTGTCATGAGTTCGTACCATGCTCACTTAACCTACATTTGCACACACGAGGCGAGTGATTTATCAAAATGGTTGTCGACGGTACGATTTACTGTACACTGTCCATTCGCAGCGGGCTAGACCTTAGCACCACTGACATCACCTACCACGCTTTCGCCTTTTTTTCTATCCCGTCTAATAAATATAGCGGGAGCATCGGTAGGTTGATTTTATTCGCACTTACGCCAACGATCCCATCAGGTTCATCTTCATGCATGCAGCAAACCACCCGACGAACCGAAGGAAGTGTCTTTACCAGCATCATGTGTCAGCCCATGAGCCTCACTTCCTCCCGTGCACGGTTTCATTCAGCCACATGCATATATGCCCCGTGTTGGTTGGTTGCATGTCATGCAAGCATGATTGCAACGGTTTTCCCGTTGCTTATTTTCCCTTCAAACTCTGCCAGCATGTAGGAGGAGTGGATCCTTGGAATTGGGGAGGGGATGGGGGACGACAGGAACAGTCGGGGGGAAACGAGATACTATTTGTTTTCGAATGGTTTATTACATTAGCTCACGACACGGTACGGTCATCTTCATCGCTGGACGTCGACGTTTCGAAACCCATGGAAGCCTACGGGGCTATTCCTTCCGTCCGATGCGCGTGCGTGCATTCGAACGCTGGCATTGTTTCTCGGTTCTCGCAAGAGAACACTTTATGCCCGCTGTTTAGAAGCTGCCAAGGTTTTTTTCTTCATTTTCGGGGAGGCTTTGGACGACCACGTAACGGAGGATGATGTGAGATCGTGATCACATTAGCATCGCAGCTTCAGTTTGTTTGGTCCTTTCGGGAGAATGTTGCACCTTAGAATGTTGATGCCAAAGAAGGTTCGTACAGTATGACCCTAACACGTTAATACACTCTCAACCCCTTAAAACAGCGAGCCGGTGCCCTGATCGGAAAAAGGTCATTGGGACGTGTGAAAAAGAGTGGCAGTCGCGAACTTTTTTATTGGTTTTCGGTGTAATATTTTGACATTGAACGTACAGGGATTTGGTTTATGCGGTAACGTACAAGGGTTGATAAAATGAATAGGAAGAGGTTGTTGTGTTTACTGCGCACAGCCATTTAGATATGTGAAAACTATTTAAAAAATATATATACATAAATTTTGTAAATATTATTGATTTGATGGAAATAAAGCTATTCATTTTCGTATATAGGTATTTTAGGTTGTTGCAGAGATTTCATTACCAACTGCTTCACTTACAAACTTATTACTTCCACCAAACTGTAATCCGTTTGACACAAGTACATGTTTTAAATTTAATTACAGTGCTTCAAAAGAATTATACAGCCTTTTGATTCAAGCGTACTTTAAACCGCCCAATCTTTATCGAAAATGACATTCGTTGCCATTGTCGTAACCGACAGCATCAACAACAAGTGCATCAAGGTTGATGCATTCAGGCCTTTTGCGTCTCCAAACACATCCCCCCCCCTTCCCCGTTACCGGAACACAATAATCCGGAAGTACAATAACCTACTGGGATCTCCAGCAGCGCCAACCTACACTACAGTCGTCGCCATTTCCTGCGTCAACCTTGGCGTTACCTTGCGCACATCGTTCCACACCTTTTTGCGAAACGAGAGCTGCGAAACCATATGCAAAACAGAACATGACCGAACGTACCATACAGGTCTGGGGAAGGCACAATAGCAACCGTGTGGCGAGAGAGAAAGAGCAAAAAATAAACAACAATCCCTGCTTCGTCACATAAAGCCGAAAGCCACCATAAACGACGATAATAATACAATCCATTCACTGGCAATTGTACACCCGGTGTCGGTCGGTGGTTCTTGGGGGTTGTGGGACCGTGCGGATGAGTAAATGGATGCTTCGGATGTGAGACAAAATGGCCTTCCTTTTTTTTTTGGTATTGTGCTTCTACCCGCATGCGCCACGGACGGACGACACTATAATGCCGACAACCTGATAATAGCCCCACGAGCGGTTGGATTTTTTGTTGTTGTAAGCCTTTTGTCAAAATCTTTTTTTTATTGTTAAGGTCATATGTGTGATTTAGATTTTTTCCGTTTTGAAATAAATAATTTTATTCTATATTTCAACAGTTATTTTCTTCTGCTCAATTGGAGATATCTTTCAGATTAAATGTGCAAAATTAATCTGCTATTACTTCCCACAGGATTTATTTCAACGGCATCAAATGCATTCGATACGACAACTCAAATCGTACGTCAATCGCATAAATCCTTTCCATCCCTATGGCAAATGTTTATGTTTCGCATTAACTCGCAATCACCCTTCGGACGTTCGGGACAATTGCGTAATCTATCCCTCTTCCGTATCGACACAGAACCATCGTGAAAAGTTATGCCATCATTTCTGGCATTTCGGACCAAGAAGATTTCCCCCCATGGAATGGTCAAGAATGGAAAGAAAATGTCACAAGAGAAAGGCCACATTGCAACACCCGCCGAAGAATGCCATTCGATGCTAAACGATGCTGGTGGTTCCGTTAGATCGCCCATTCGCTGTAATGGTTCGCCACTCCACTGGAGACGACCGTTGTACATTTCATGGAGATCGTTTCGCCAAGAATAAATCGAAAGCAATGACGATCGTTTGGACGAGAGAAGCATGTACCGCTTGCGTAGTGTGCGTACTGTCATAGTCGGCAGACGGGTAAGTGATAAATTTCAACACTACGCAATGTAAAGGATACATTGTGATTTTCTAAACGATATTTAGATTCGCATGAAATAAATCACAATCCTGCAAATCCCTTCTCTAGCATGCCAAGTACATGATGAAATGGTTCTGATACTTTCTAACCAATTTATTTGACCAAACGCTCATCATATTCTATCGTCTAGCGTACGGTTTTCCATCCCACCACGCATGGAAGGAATAATTAATTTTCTTCACGGTTTCCCCAGGTACGATTGGCACACGCAGAGCGCCTCCAACGGAGGTGTCAGTTGGGCGTTCGGGGTCACACAAAATCGCGATGCTCCCATGCAAGCACTCCCACGACCTGGACGATGATTGTGGCGTGTGGAGAGTGTTTTTACGCCTGTGCACCATACCTCCTGGATGGTAGTGACCTACCCGATGGACAAAGTAAAGGTTACCGTAGGCAGGCGTGTAGGTGTGAACCGTAAAACAAAGATGTCAAAAGCTTATCGTTACCGCCATTAAGAGATCGTCATGGTGCACCATTAAATTTTTGCACCAATGATTAATGTGTCGTTTGCGTCTTAAGTTCCATGAGAAAAATAATATTTTTCCTGTGACTTTGAAGTTTGATGGTTTTAGCTGAAATTGAGCTCTGATACAAAGATTATTGAGTAAGAAATAAATATGACAGCTGTCAAAAGAAGTCTCAAAACGGCACGGGAAAATGATTGCAAATTCTACTGCTTTTGCCAGTTTGTTAGGAGTACTTACAAACCGGATGACACTCCGAGTAACTCAAAACTGTAACAAAAATATGAAGTGCATCCCATTAGGTTGACAAATGTCATTTCCCCGCATTGGAGACTCTCCACAATTCATTACCTGATAATCTTTCATGTTATCTAATTTATCATTGGTTAATTTTTTGCTTTCTCTCCTAAACCAAACACCTGCACACTTGTATTGCTCACTCTCCCTTGTTTCTTCGTTAAGACATCGAACCGTCATAAGCCGTGAAGCAATGGGTTCGCTCGTTAAATATTCAAATTAGTATATCACATATCCAAACGGTGACACTTGCTCACCACTCCACCCCATTTCCACTGCAACACTTTTCTTCCTTTCTGCGGCCAACGAAAAAAAGAAAACAAGTATCCCCTCCACATCGTCACTTTCTAATGCAATCTCAAAAAAACATAAACGTTCCCTGGCTAGCCGCGGGTTTCCTAACGTTCGGACGCAGTCCCGGTTGTGTTATCGGTTGCACTCAAAATTTATGGCCTCGCCGGCGGGCAATGAATTTGCATCGGATGGCGTCGGGAGCGTAGTGTCCGCTAGCACCCCGACTGCAACACACGTTGCGAATAAGATCGAGATTCGAAAAGCTCACCGTGGCGATGGTTTCGAATTTCAACGCCCGCGGGCATAGCGAAGACCACAACCATCGCATGCAGCCTGGTGTCGTTGCTGCCGCACGGACGCGGTTACTGCGAACGTATTGTGATGTGGTCACCAGATGAGAATTCTGGTGTACGCTGTACGTTGCCGTTATGCGGAATCTGATGTACAAATTCTATTTTCGCTTAATTTATGACCCATCGCCCAACTTCAAACCGCACATAGTATGGACGCGACGGACCCGCTAACGTTGGGTTTGACGAAATTCTACCGAAAATTGTGTGAACTTTTATCCGTCTGCCGCACTGACCTCGATTCACCGATAATCGGACACATTTATGGCTTCTGGCACAATTTATTAACTTTCATCATCAGATTACGATATTCATCTCCGGTTTTACGGTGTACCAAAACGAACGGAATGAATTCGAGAAGGTCGATGGCGAACCTTCCAGCAGGTGCTTGACTACACTTTTATTGCCCTCCGTGTTCGGCAGTTAATCCTTTCATATTGAGGTGGTATTAAAACACACAAACCAAAGCGTCAAACTTAACCAGTAATAACCATCCACGAAATGGTTATCGAAATTCACTTTAATATTAACGTTTTGCTAGTTGTTCCAAAGATATTCAATCGCTTTTATTTATGGAATTACCAGGATACACTACCCCGTCGCAGGAACCGTGCCGGAGTTTCGCAAACAGATAAGATTACCTAGCCTATAATTCAATACAAACCGCACGTCAAACGATTCCATCCCAACCCGTATCTGACCCGTCATAATCTCATCCCAACCGTGGAAGATTGTCCGCGTGTGCGCTCTTCTTCCGGGCGTTAAATGCCCTACCAGGCACCGTCCCTTCTGCTAACTAAACCACCTAATGTGAAGTTCGTGCCCATCACCTTGATCGTTTTCGCCGGGCTCCCCATAGACGCCCGCCCATTCCCGGTTTTCAATTAAACGCTGGCCTTTGCGCAATGGAGGCGAAAAAACCTTGACCGCCAAAGGTGGAGGTTGCTTTGGTGGTGGTGGTGCTTGGATAGCAATTATTTTTCCCGCCTCCTGACCGAAACCCTGCCGGGGCGAACATCTGTTCCTGGCTGTTCCGTTTGCACACCGGGTGGAGAACATTTATCTTGGGAATCTTTTCGCTAAATGAATGGACGGCGAAGGATGCATCACCCATTTGGTGGTTGATGGCTTACATGCGCATCATGAGCTCATCATTCATTTTGGGGGGAGTTCGAAAAGGATATGAGCTATTTTCAAAATTGAAACGTTGACCTTCTTCAAAGGAAGGTAACATTTGTTTGATGAAAGTGTATAAGGTGTTATTGATAAGGTCTTGAAAATTCCTATCTGCCTCCTTATATACTGGGAACTTCTTTCATTTAGATTCTAATGGGAATCAAAGTCTTTGAGACTTTACCGTTGATCCAGTTTATTTTTAATACGAGCTATGAATCTTCTCACTTTGCTATATTGGTATTTCATTTTTTAGGAAATATAAAACAACTTTCAGGAAATTTTTTAATCAAAATACCAATAGACATCAACCACTGATACAAAAAAAATCTTGTCAGCAAACTGCGCAAAACAAACACAACAAGCACACACAAAAACAAACCTCGTGTATCTCTTTTTCCTTTTTCGCTCCTTGTTCAATAGCAATTCAATTTTCCTTCTCCTAGTCATCGTTTTTCTTCCATCATCAGCGGGTGGAAAATCACAACCATTTATCCCGCCATCACCATTTTGCTTGATTTATACCGCCCATAAACGCCGGCTCCTAAGTAAGCTTTCATAAATAATGTCTAAATTATTCAACCGCGTAAATGCTGACACAAAAACGCCACAAAACCGCGCAAACAATGGTCGGTTGTGCTGGTTGGATGGTTGGGAGTGTAACAAAGGAGAAAAAAAAAACACAAAACCCATCACTACATCGTTCGATCAGCAACTGAACATACCGCTGTGGCTGGTTATTGAGTGTCAAAGTGTCCTCTTCGCCGTAAAGCGAAGAAATAATCTACACTTGCACATGCACAAATGCATGCTACCGTGTTGTGCGGACAACCACCACCCTCTGTCACACGAGTACGCGAATCAAATGGGTTCGTGTCCTACCGGCGATTGGAGTCTTTTGTTCGATGAAGACCTGCCCGATCAACCGGAGGCCCAAAATTGGACGGCATTTTCTGCAGGCCGATCCGAAACTGGCAAACTGACGATTATGTTAAAGCCAAGTTGCAATTGCACCGCCGATGGTCAATTACCATTTTCGCGCATCGTACACCACCAAACGGAACGGATTGCACCGGAGTCTGCGGATTGCTGGCTTTAGTAAAAGGTAAATTTTACCCATCGTGATTCCCAGAATGTACGGGATCGGGAAACTTTCCCTGCGTTTCCCACTATGAACACCCCAATCAACTCGGTGATGCCGAACGATCTTTCCTCTGGGCGAGTGTTTCTGTACGGCGCGCGTTAACCGTTGCAATACGGGGGTCGGCATGCAACAGCGCACCATAATCGAGCGAGAGAATGTCGCATTTTGCATTCACGCATTTTGCAGTCGTCTTCTTTCGTTTGCGTTGCCCGGATGGACAATTGCTCGATGGATGCTGGCAGCTCATGAATTATTCAAAGCGCACCGGCGAATTACTCCGGAAGGTGCAAAAGCTATTTTTTTAAATATGCTCAAACGCTGATGCGGACAGGCATATGAGGATGGGCAGTTGAGAAGAAAATTCCAACCCAAGAAGAGCTTTCTCGGTATATCTGAACGGTTATAAGAGTGAAAAAATGTGTCCTTTCAAAAATGTTCTACACATTTTGTTAAAAAATCTCTACGTAATTTAATAATATCTGTTAACTGAAATAAATATTTGCCTTTGCTCCATTTTAACATCAGCTCAACATTAGCAAAACCGAATCCTTACAAAGTGTGTCCTGGAAAGCAGAATTCGTAAAACATTTATTGCACTTTCTTTAATTTCTTTACGGCTGGATCGATTACTTTAATGAGTAACGGTTTTAAAGTATCATAAATTCACCCAAAAGTTGAGTGTGTTCCACATTCTCCAGCACACACAAAAACGCCTTTTAGCCCAAAAAAGAACACACAAAACACCCAAAACCATACCCCAGAGCCATATCTTTATTTGACCACCTTTCCCGATCTGAAATGGTTCGCTTCACTTCATTTGAACCATATCGTTGCCGAAATCGTATCATTCGTACGCGGTCCACTCCCCAGCTACTGAAATGGGATCTTGCGATCGGTTGGATCGAAAATCCTTTCCACTTTTTTCCCCATTTTTTTTATATTTACTTCTTTTTTACTCCGCAGCAATGTCTTTATATGTTGGACGCTTCCATCTGTGAAGCCCGCTGGCGACAGTTATCGATTGGTAATTAACTTTTAACAACATATTTCCACCGTCTGATTTGGTTATCGTCCGAACCGCGGACGATGATGCTGATCGCGATGATGGTCACGGGTGTTTGATCGACTTTTCGTCTGCGACTCGTTGTGAAGTGCGAGAGCAGAGTGGGCAAAACATTAAGAAAACAGGAGCGCGCTTGTTTTCATGCAAAAAAGGAATGGGCAGTACGGTGTGTGTGTTTTTTACATTTATTTATTTACCGAACGCAAGTGTCTTTAAAAGCCGAAACGATAAATGATAATCGCAACTCTCCGCAAGGCTCATGTTAAGGGATCTCCTTTTACTCCATTTAAGGCGATTTCGCTCGCAACCATCAATGCGGGCATGTACATATGATGATTTTAATCATTTCAGAGAGTTTTTTCAGTTTTTTTGTCATTCCCTATTTGTCTTACTTTTGCACTCTTGGCATTGTTTTGTTTTTTTACGCTTTTTTATATGTTATCGTTATGGAAGTCACATGTGCGACACATGACGACTCTATGTATCGTCACAATTTTGCAATGCGGAATTAATCGTTTTTAAATATAAAAATTGTTCAGGAAAAAATTATAACATTTTCTTGAAATGCCGTATAATTTAAACAAGATAAATGATATGTTAAAATATCAAATAACAAGATATTCATTTTACACTTTATTGAAGCAAGACTCCAAGTTAAAATATGATTAGTTTATTTATTCTCTCACCACTCGCTTCAAAATCGCTGCGGTGAACCGCGAATGAAATGAAATGTTTTTTTTTTTAACTTTTCGCGAACTGCAACTCCATTCTTCACAATAAAAGCAACCATACCATGCAAACGCATTTATTGCCGAAACCTTAAAAAAACGACCAAAGGATCCAGCAGGATAATAAAATCCTCGCGCACCAATCTCACATTTCGCCGGTGCGCGCGGTGGATTGTGTAATTATGATTCCGATGATGATGCGGTCTCCATTGATGGCGATGAGGTTTTTGCGGTTAATTTAAGCCTTTTGCTTTCATATGGTATCTTTGCGTGTGCAATTTAAAAAAAAGCAGCAACAAAAACAACAACCTCCCGATACTTTGGCGATTGCTGAAGATTTTAGGGTTCAGGGTTGTAAAATGACAGCAAGATAACAATCATGGTTCGTTATCTTTTAATCAGCCGCCCGTAATGGATTGCCAGAAAAGGTTTTCACAAATGCAAAATCGCACGACAAGCGAATATAGATGTTAATTAAATTATAAAGCCTCAGAATACCTAAATACCGATGCAAGGGAATGTTCTTCCTTGTGAAAGGAATTTGACACATAAAATAGACGTTAATAATTTTTTTGCTTGAGGAAAAATACAAACAAACACTTTTCGATTGAATTTCCTAGGTTATTGAACTTATCAACGTGCGGCGCTGTGGGAATAAAATCAAAAAGCACTCGTAGTGATTAAAATGCACCAGGGTAATAGATTTACATTATCCATTCATCTTTCCTCCGCTTCAAATTCTATACTACAGAAAGCGTTAAACGCTATGTAATCCTTTCACTTTGACCTCCGGGAGACCTTTCGAGCTGTCGGGGGATTTTTTTCCCCCGTTGACTCCTTCAAATAAATTAACTGCACTTCGAAACTACCACACCAACCCCGGGAACGCACCCTGGAAAGATGAATCGAAAGCATCGATCAACACAATTTAATGCACATCTTAGCTCACTGCGTCCCATCTACACAGCGCCCTCCCTGCGATAAGCACCAGTTCCGTGGAGCCATACAACAAAGGTGCATTCGGTGTGCAATTGCATTCGGAGATAAATGATCGTCCTAACCCGAGCCGCCATCCTGCCTCGAACAAGTCCTCGAGCCATCCCGGGGGGAATAGACCGCTTTAGGGTGGCCAAAGTGACAACCCCGGGCGTGCGAGTGCGGTTCTTGCCGGGTGGGAAAAACAAAACCAAACTAGCCACCAACATGCTCCGGCTGCCGTTTGATGGTGGAAGGGTTTGGAAAACGGGTGGAAAATTGCTTACCCCCGGTTGCCGTTAAACGAAATCATTACATGTAATGTTTTTTTTTTGTTCATTCCATTCTCTCACCTTCCAACGTACCCTTCTCGGTCGGATCTACAATCAGGGACTAAACGTCTAGTTCGACGAAGGGGTTCCACAACTAATCGGAAGTAACAAATGTGCATCGATTTATCTTGCTGCTCGTTAAGAATGCATGATTATTTTTATTTGATATTTCCTTCCAGCGATGCTTCCTGCGGAGAGCATCAAGCGATGCTGCGGGTCGTGTTTGTTTTATTAACCACTTTTAAGATGTATTTCGTGAGGTCCGTCACCATCGTTCTATTAACGTACCTCGGCCCTATTATTTATCTATTTGACGTGCTTTAACTGTTTGCCCAATCAACGTAAATATTCTCAAAACGTATGGCAACAACTCTCATTTTCAAGCCCTTATAATAATATTGATATTTAATAAAATATATCTTATTACATTCAAAATATATTTTCACATAAAATTCCGTCATCCCTGGAACGCTCTCATAAAACGATTCTTGAGTAACATATATTTTCACTGCCACAAAGTTACACCTTACCCATTACATTATAATCCTACCTTGTCAGCGTCAGAGCACTCTAACTCTGCTTAGCCCAACCGGATACATAAAACCACCAATCACGTAAGCCGCATGTCCGTGGTAGCCATCAAGTCCGCGGTCGGCGCCCATACACATGGGTTGGTAAAATTTAATTTATTTTTCATGTCCTAAATGGGACTTTAGCGTCGCTTACGAACATTATTGTGCGCAGCATTTTGCACAGCTAACCCTCTAAAAGTCCAACGAAAGCACGCGCTCTCTCTCTCTCGCGCTCTGTTCGCTATAAAGCTTCTGGTACTATAAAGTACGATTTCCCAACTGTTTGCAAGACACGGAACCATGCGCATTGGCCATGGTTTGTTTCAGTTTTTTTTTTTGCGAAGCCGACAAGTGACCGCGCAATAAATTATCTGCCGCTCAGTTTTGGTCGGCTTGCTAAAACCCGTGCAACCCCGCGGTAAGGGTGGAGCGTGGCCAATATTTTTGCACACCCCGTGTTCGGTCGGCCACATTTTTACATGCCACCTTACATGCATTCCTGCATGTGCAACGTACCCGCGGTTAATAGTTTAATGAACCGTGTAAAACAAGACCAATCAACGCCGTTAATATTAAGCTCGTTTAAGGATTTTCGAAGCAGCGCTACAAACACACACACACCGTTTCCCAATCAAACGTCGAATTGAAAGACAGTGGTACATAAAGCAGCCACTCTTGTAACCATGACATCATCGATTGCCTTCAATCGGTTCAGGGTAACCATCATCTATCACCACACGAGCGCTCGGCTAAACGTGGAGTTAATGTCTAATTAAAATAATCATAAAAACTAATAACAATAAATTTCTGCTCGCTTCAAAGCGGGAAAGATGTAATTATAATACGTAACCGGTGCACTCAAAAGGATGTATTTGTATACCGTATTAGTGTGTTTACTTACTTACTTATCAGGCGCTACAACCGCTTCGCGGTCTTGGCCTGCTGCAACAATCCTCGATACCGCTCACGGTCTAGCGCCGTCGTCT